>JAOXNX010000001.1:24140832-24152873 GCA_028566075.1 Solidago caesia | reverse complement strand
CTGTGGGAAAATAAGAAGATAAATTGATTTTATAAATCCAACTCCATTCCGTGGGTAATCCGTGGGAAATTTTCCCACGGATTTTTTTGCCGTGGGAAAATCCGTGGGTATATCCAGATTTTCTAGTAGTGATATAAGGTGGCAACTCTTCACTAAAAACATATAAAAAATGTTACAAATGAAGAATTACAAGTTGAAAAGCCTTTACAAATTGTCTTCTTCGGATCCTAACGAGATCTTTATAGCTTCAAACACGGGTTTTTGGAATGGCATTAATTGGGTGTGTTGTACGTGAACTAGACGAGATAGGTATTGTTCCTAACAGAGTTATTCCAAAAAAAGTGGGGTGTGGAAATATAACTACGTTCCGGAATGATATTTGGAAAGAAAACTCTTCCTTGGCTAAGAAGTTCCCTCATCTATATAGACTATAATTGGATCATAACAGCTTGGTTTTTAACGGATGGCCGAACAATAGGTTGACTCATGCATGGAGAAGGTGTATACCGGGGGGGGGGGGGGTTGTTGAAGACGAAGAACTAAAACTTCTCACAGAATTGCTGAGAAAATACTCATTTTCTATGAGTGATGACAAATGGAGTTGGGACTTTGATGGGTCATCTAGCTTCACTGTGAAGTCCATACGCCTTGCTATTGACGCGACTTCTATAACGAGTGTATCTCTTGGAACTAGATGGAATCCTTGGGTTCCAAGGAAAGTTAACATTCACGTTTGAAGAGTTTTATTGGACCGGATCCCTCCTCTGTCCTCTTTGCTCAGAACAATCTTTGGAGTGCAATCTCGAAATGGCTCAAAGTGGACTCGTTATGTTTGATGACTCCGTGTGGGTGGATGGGTCGCGCATTCATCAAAACAAAAAGAAAGTAATGGAGCTGATAATTTGTTGCGGTTTATGGTCCATATGGAAGGTTAGAAACGAGACAATCTTTGGTAATCAACAGCGAAGAAACGATTTCTTGTTTGATGATGTACTTAGGTTTTTTTTTCTTCTTGATTTTCATCTTAAGTTAAGAAACTTAAGTTGTCTTGGATCGAGTAACTTAAAAATCCACTTTTAATGATGTAATGGTTTTTAGAATATCGGTTGATCTCTTTTCAACCGATGGTTATCATGAATAAAAAATATTGATGCTAAAAAAAACAAAAACAAATGAAGAGTTACATCTCTTTAATAGACAGATAATCAAAGGATTATTTATGACGAGAAAAATCGATACACAACGGCATAAAATCGTTACATCTTTTCAATTTTGTTTGACTTAAAATAAAAAATATCAAATCTTGAAATTTAACAACCAATGCTAACTGATACAATGCCTTAGTTTTTATTTAATTTGTGTATTGTAATTGTAATTTTACATCTTCAAAAACATTTTAACCAATTGACCTTCATATTTATGAATATTTTGATTGTCATATATATGTTACAAGGGTCATAATGTGCATTCATTATTATCTCATAAGTTTCTGCCAGTATCACATCAGAAAAATTTTCTATCGTTAATAAATAACTAATCTTTACAACATTTTTAATACATAACTAAGGCCTCGTTTACTTTTTACTTAGTAGACTTAATAATTAAGAACTTAATACATTAAGACAATTTTCTTGTTTCTTTTTTTACTTAATAAACAAAAATAACCGTCAATTACCTATTTATTACTTAATTAATACATACAGATATTGTTTATGCATTCAGCCACTTAATTTACTCCGCATCCGCATTTAATGATTAAAAAAAAAAACAGGCCCTAACTCATCATTAATTCAGAACCCACCATTTAACCTAATTAAAAACAAACAAAGACAAATAAAGTCACCTTTTAACTCGTTAACCCAATAATACGGCCTCACGATGAAACAATAATAAGTGAGCTTTAATGGTATTGACTTAGGGGAATAACCAGCGAACGATAGACTTGGACCTTTCTAAGTACTATTGTTAAAACCCAATACAACACCCCCGAAATCAACCCCAAAAAGACGTCCCCTGAGTTTGAACTTGAGAAGAAAGAAACCCTAACACCAGCAAATTTCAGTAATCATCATCTTACTAATTTTATATGAACGAATATATGTCCGAGCAACAACCACCATCCTCATCATCAGAAACTGCAGCTGCTGATATCATCATGAATGATCTAAACAATTTAGACCTTTCAAGTGATTTACACATCACTTGTTTCTCAGATGTATTCAATGATATTTCCCTTCATTTTCAGATCATTCGTTTTCCCAAACAGGTCCCCCCCACCATAAGTTTGTGTATTTTTATTAGCTTATTTTTTGGATTTTCGAAAAGTCATGAAGCTTCTTGTTTTTCCGGGTTTTGAGCTAATTGTTTTTGTGTTTTTTAGTGGCTGTGTGATGGTATATGAGTGATATATTGTTGTCATTATATAGAAACTTGAACATCTTATATTTTACAACCTTAAAGTTATGAAATTTGGGACAATATACCGGGCCTGGCCACATTGTTATAGAAGATTATCGAATTCAATTACAGCTTATCTGCGTATTGCTTTTCGTATTCTAAAATGCAGATAAACACTTTTGAGTATTTGGATGAGGAATAGTAGTTTTGCTTATGTGGTTATTTCATGGTGAAATAAGTTGTTTTCAATAAGCCGATTTTTGCTTTTTATTGTAAGCGTAAGATTTCCGACTAATCAGTGTTAAATTAAATGCCCCAGACTAGGTGACAAGAGGATAAAATAAGACAAGATGATGTACAAATGACTGCATATGTATTTTTTAGTTATATCCTTAATGTTTTATATATTTTTTCATTGAATAACTAAAAAGAAAAGCCTTTGAAAGATATGTTGCTATGAAGAACAATAGAAACTGCCAAGAGGGTTCATGTATATATTGGAAACAATGTGGCGTTTCTCAGTTATCTTAGTGAGAATTGAAGTATCTAAATGTATTTATTGGATTATGTAGGAGATAATTTTGAGGCCTCAAGTAATTTCTCTGGAGAATGCCAATCCTTCATAGAAGGGTTGGTCAGCAGTGTTTTCCCCTAAGGTGGAGGTCTCGAGTTCGAGTCTCCTCTAAGGCGGCTTCACTTCTGTATTACCGAGTCTCCCCTGTTATGCCCAGTCTCGAGTGTTTGCATACTGCCCAATTGGATGTCACTGCAGGCTCAATCACTAAAACGTTCAAAAAAAAAAAAAAAACTTCTCTGGAGAATACATTATTGATTTCTTTGCTTTTTGATACATATGGATCACAACTGACTCATACACTTGCTCGTGTGCTATACTTAACGTAGATATATGCATGGATTGGTTGTAACTCTACTAAACTTGGACATTTGTATGCTGCTGCACCGACCAGACCAGTAAGTTTTCACTTAATATATCCATTTTCTTCTGCAGCCTTCTGTGATCTCTGTATTACTTTGAGTCCTTGACTATTGGTGGTTATTTCCAGAACAATGTAGTCAGTGTAAGCTCTCTTCTTGGTGGCACCAGTGATAACACGGGATCTGGTATTGCTCGTCGAATAGGTAAGCCTCTATGCTAGGGGTGGAAATTTAAAGTCATTGACTCATAATTGGGTCGATTGTGGTTATGTTCTATCCCTAACTGGTCAATGAATAAACAGCTTAAAAGAAACAGATCAAATGAGTAGAAAGTCGCTCAAAGTGTAGTTATTATGTATAAGACCTAAATCGATTTATTAAAAATGAGATTATTTTTTGAATAATGAAATCTCTTTGATTATAGTTTACACTGGAATCATTTTAGAAAGCTCAAAATTTTGGACAACTATCATTCCATGTCAACCCAGCCCGACCGGTGACAAAACGAATACACCTGTCCCATTTTGATATCTTTACTTGATAACTTCTTCTTCTTTTTTTGAAAGGCAACTAAACAATTCCACACATATTCCTCGCAATACCACCATGGGACTAGAACGATCATTAAATACATTTGTCTTGGTCCAAGGCCTGACATGACATGCAATCTTTTTGATAGTTATGAAGACTGGAGTTCCTATAACGTTGGCATGCAATATTCCGAAAGATAGTCCCATCCTTGAGGTTCTCTCTCTCTCTCTCTCTCTCTTTCCCCTCCCCCTCTCCCTCCCTGCAATCCTAAATATTGTCTCGTTGCACTTTCAGGCAGAAGCTGAAAAGAAGCTGGTCCAGAAGCTAAGTGCTCTTGGTTACACAAAGTCCATACATCGAGAATCATCTTAATAGCGAAAGGTAAGATCTATTTGTGCATGCATACACACATACACATAGATGCTTCAATGATAAATAGGTTAGTAGTTACATCCAGTGTGTGTTATAAAGATGTGGAAAGGTGTAAGCTCTGTTGATCATCAATACCGCCTTCCAGTTAATGTAATTCTAAAATGATTCCCATGTCATTGATGTACATATAAGCATTGAAAATTATCGAATGGAGCTATTAAATCACGAAGCAACTTAATTTGAGTTTCATACATCTGAAATCTGATTATATACTCAGTTATTTTCACAATGAACAATTACAAATGAAATGCTTCATATTAACATACTTATCCAAAGACGGTTGTCTCTCCATGAATGGCTACCTCTGCCTCTATACAACAAACATCTTTGAACAAGAACCCTCTATTTGTCTGAAAGAATGTGCCATGTGAAATGAATCTTTTCCATCCCGATTCTGCTTTTGAAGCAGTGAACCAGTAACTAGCTGCAAATTTATGACCGATATCGAGCTTACGATATAAATAATAGTGACAATTAAAATTCAAAGTGTTAGTATTGAATATCACTGTGAGTGATGGGGAACACAAAAATATACCTTTCCCATAGTCATGCTTGTTATTCAGCTGATCCAATATTCGAAGTGTATATTCTGCAAGTATCTTGGTTCCAAATGGAAGATTTTCAGGATCAGCCAATGCCAGTTTTAAAGATATATAACCACTAACGCCATTTCCATTAGGATATAGCTGTATCTTCCTGCACATATGCAAGTAGCTGGTAATGTCAAGTATTTTGTATATACCTAAATAGATTTGATCCAGTTATGCTAATGCTCACGAATGTTTGCTAGTCACCCTAAGTGATGGATGGATTATAGACAGTGATATTTTTCATGGTTTTTGCTTTTAGCTTATCAATTTGTTATTTGTCTGATAATTTGCACAAGTAAATGAGTGATGCATACTTGAAACATATAATTTTACTGAAAGTTTGATGCAAACACATTGTTACCATTTGTGATCCCCGACATTGAATATGTTAGAATTTTCACAGTCTGCGTTTACTTTTGTGTAGTTGCTGATTTTCCACGTGTGTTTGTAAGGAACTGCATCTTTTACCATTGACAAACTTTCTGTTTTGCCTTTACTTCTCTCTTTACAGACAAACACCTCTGCTCCAAACACACAGTTGTCTCCAACAAGATACCCGTTGCTAGGATCATTAAGTTCTTTAAGGCTAATGAATTTGTCAAAGCCCCACTCAGTTCTAAACCGATGAAAACGTCTTCCATTACTCATTGCATCTGGGTGAGAAATTGAACAGATTCTGATTTTAATTTATGTGCAACAAAATATCTTATTATCAGAGTTGTCATGATCCAAGATGTATTCAAATGTATAAAACATTTTAAATCGCTTTATTAGGAAAAGGTTTTATTTAGTATTGTAGTTTTTTAACACATTAATTATCTATATTAGTAAAAGAATTGTTTGCCTAAGTCCCAACTTGATGTGACCCATACTAAAATACACCGTTTTACTTAAACTGTTACAAAATCCACTCAACCTCTTCATTTTGCTTCCTACACTTTAAAGTTTACAAGGATAGTACTTACCTTCAAGTTTCAAATAATTATCATTGTTCTGGTCAAGTAGAAATACCCTAAAAGTGGCATACACCTCCCAACCAGGCGGGAGTGAAGTTGAGTCTGCCATTGCTAAGTATACAGACAAGAAATCCCCAGCATTCTTATTCTTGTTGCCATTTGGGTGAATCACCAACTTCCTGCAAGTTACAAATGTTATAACCTTGACCCTATGCCCAAAACCCTACTTTTGGTATATAAGCGGGGAAAAAGGTACCATTTGTAGCCTCCAGCTTCAAATTCGCCTGATTCGTATCTTTCAATACTTTTTTTTGTTAGTAAAGGAAACTGTTTAACGTTGAGGATGTAGTGAGCAGGTGGTGCCTCAGATGTTGATATGAAAACCCCTGTAACATATAACAAGGTTGGAAAATTGGGATCCAACTTGAAAATGTTTCACATAGTTGATCATCAGCATCAGGAGAGAAATGTTTTTTTTTTTTTTTTTTGACAAGTATGATATCCGACTTTAGAACATAGACCAAGTTTTGAAAAGTTCATGTATTAGAAAGATGCCTTCTAAAGAGTTTGTTTGGTTGGTAAGACTTGCAAGGCGATTCCCATACACAACCCAACTCAACAATACTTTTCATTAAATAGTTTTTTATTTAGAACGGTAAACTATCATACTCTTACTTTTATATATTTCTTTTATCTTTATTTCCAACCCACCCATGCAATAATAACCGATGGGAATGACCCAAGTTGGTTTAGTTTTTGAATACCATTTATAAGTAGACAACTTAAATGGGATATGCCGATTAGTTAATCAGATAAAGTTTGTTTAGTTCATATATTGTGGGAAAATACAACATTGTAAACTTGTTGCGATAAAAAGTTTCCAAAGATTAGGGAAAATGTTGGTAGAGAGATTACCTTGGGCAAGACTTGCCAGTGAATTTGATTCATCAATGGCCATGTGAATGTAATTCAAATGAGAAGGGGAATATGTACCAAAGAAATGGTGTGTTAAAATCATAGGGTTTTGGATGACTATATATATGCTTTTAAGATTTGTAGTTTTGTTTCGCACAAAGCATTTATTCTAACTTGCCATTTCAAATCCCAACTGTAAGGCAAAAGAAAGCATTTCAAATTTAGTGGTTCAAGCAACGAACAATGGGAAATAAAATTTGTATTCTTTTACAAATCCCAAAATCTGGTATTTCAGTTGCATACAAATATATGTCAAAATTTTACTCATTTGTCTTAAAAAAGACTAGTTCTCCCCTATAGACCGAATAAGAAAAACCTTATTTTTTACCCTCTCAACAAAAAACCGACACAATTAAACCATTCATAATGATCAAGATGCCAAAATGTAAAGAAATCGTCAGACCTCATTTAAATTAACAACAATGACATTTACTTGAAAAATTTATAATGTGTAAACAAAGTAGTTGAAATTATTAGGGAAATTAAAAGGGTACCCGCACAATGCGGTGGCGGTGACGGCGGCGATGGTGGCGGCGACTGGTGGTAATGGCGGAGACTGGTGTTGGCGGCGGCGACGACATGGAGTGATGTATGTAATTGATGTAAAGGGGGGGTAATGAAGATATTTTAGGAGATAACGAATATATGATGTAAAAATGATAAGAGTAATATGGGTATTGCTCATATCCAAATTATCTAACTTTCAATAAGGAATCTACAATATATAGATCAGTATTTGGGGACCGAATAAACAGATGAGAAAGATGAATACCATGTTTGAGCAAGTCAATACTAACCTTGCAAATATTAGACCAGACCCCAACTATCCTGGAGCTTGGTAAATTACTAAAAGACTCACCCGAATGAATTGCCATAATACCCTTTCTCCAAAGCTTTGATTCCTCCACCTTAAACCTCCAAACCCATTTGATCAAGAGATTGGTATTAGCATCAGCAAGGGAACCCAAACCGAGAGCCCCACAGTCTATGGGATTCACAACCCGATCCCAAGCTACCAAATGAATACAACGACGATCATTCAGCCCACCCCAAAGAAAATGATTTCGGATAGAGTCCAACTTCTTGATGGAGCCCGAAACAGAGACAAATAATAGAGAGGAAGATTGTTTAAAACCGATTTGATAAGCGTGGCTCGACCACCAATAGAAAGAGACATCGCCTTCCATTTTGAGAGCCGCTTTTGCACCAAATCAATCACTACATCCCAGCCCCTTACGTTGTTCATATTCTCACCAATTCAAACCCCCAGATAAACAAAAGGGAGCTCACCCACCGACATGAAATATCACTCAGCCACACTTTGAAAAGAAGAAGGCTCGATATTGCCAAGGCCAAATGTTTTTAGATTTACCTAAATTTTTTTTAAAACCCGAGATAAGGTAAAAGCAACGAAGAATCCGTACAACCTAATGAAAATTATCCGCCGACCATTCCCCAAGTACAACAACATCATCAGCGTAAACAAGATGGGATATCACAGGTCCATTATTAGGAGTGTGAATGCCATGAAAATAGCCCACATCCATAGCTTTCGAGATCATTGCTCCAAGAACCTCCATTGCGAGGATGAAAAGAAGAGGAGATAGGAGGTCACCCTGTCTAACACCCCAGGAAAACTGAAATTCCTGGGTAGGTAACCCATTAACCAGTACCGAAGCTCGGGAGGACCTAAGGATACCCGCAATCCAACTTCTCCAGCGAAAGGGAAATCCCATTTGAAAACTAACCGAATCCAAAAACTCCTAACTTAAGGAGTCAAATGCCTTTTCGAAGTCAATCTTGAATAAGAAATCATTGGCTTTTGATCTTTTAGCCCAGGAAACCAACTCATTAACAATAAGGGGCCGAAATAATAGAGCCAATGACCTTATTAAGACACAAGCAAGCACTTTTGAAATCACCTTTGAGATGCAACCCAACAAACTAATGGTCGAAATCATTGAGACAAGCAGGAGAATCCGATTTGGGAATTAGAGCCAAGAAAGAGGAGGAAAACCTCTACTAATAACCCTAGTTGTAAGTGTTGAAGAATGCCAAGAAAGACATTTTCCAAAAGCCCCCAATACCGTTTGATAAAAAAGAAATTGAACCCATCTGGGCCCAGAGCACGGTCACTCCCACAGGGCCAGGCCGCCTCCTTAACTTCAGAGAAAGAGAAGGGCAACACCAATGAATGGGCTTGAGCAGCAGAGAGGGAATTGAAGCCATCACAAATAAAGGACGGTCTAGAACGAGCAGATTCTTTGTAGCGCAGAGAAAAGAACTTGAGAGCCTCCTTTTTAATCTCAGTAGGGCCAGATAACCACACCCCATTCAGGTCAATCCCAATGAGCCTCAACTTAGCGATAGTATTCCGGATGATTCCATGGAAAAAATTAGAATTCTCATCCCGTGGATAGCCCAACGAATCCTAGATTTTTGTTTCAGATCACAATTGATCATGTACTGAAGAGAGTCTGCCTTAACCTTCTATCTATATAACTAAACAAGGATATGGATGATCTTATGTGACATCTTCATTTAGCTTACACATATGATTTTTGCTTATTTGTCATTTTTTAGATAAATAATCTTCATTTAAGTGTCATGTGTAGTTACACCTCATCTCATTTAATCTTACATGATATCTTATTTGGCAACAATGATCTTATGTAAATTATTCAAATTCAAATTTAAATTGTATCTCTCTATATAACTAAATCTAATATGTTTGTTTATGCATTTTTTTAATTTAAAACATTTTATTTTCATCACACATTATTATTTGAAATCCGTTAATTTAGGTTATATATTTCGAATATTTTTGTGTGTGTGTTTAATTTCAAGATTTCTTTATTTTAAATAATTAATTATTTGGTTGGGTCTTTTAGTCGGTAACATTCTTTAACACGTAATTACATTCAAACATACTTTTTCATAATTTAAATTTATAATTTTCTAACTTTGTTCAATCTTTTTTAGTTATTTGCGTTTTTCTTTCACGATAGGTATTAATAGTAGATTAACATATGTATTAGGCAACTACAAATATTTTATTTTCACACTTTATACGAAAATCAATTTGATTTTTTTCCATGAATATATCAATTTATTATTTATGTTCATTTATAGTTTATAATCAAATACATTACATCATTTATTTTGTCATTTAAATTTTATTGTTTTCCTCCATTGTCATTCGACAATTTTTTTTTATTGAGTTTGTATTTTTTTTTTATTATGGTCAATTCAATTAAGGTTGTAACTTTTGTGAAATAAAAAATTGTATTGAGAATTTCATGTCTCTTATTCAAGAGTTAAGAGTACAAAAGATTTGATAGTTTTGATATTGGACAACAAGTGAGATTGTTACCAATTCTACAAGTAGTGTAACTTTCTATAAGTATTAGTATATTTGTAATTTCTATAATTACTTTAATGATTGTATTAAATATAATTTTTTTTGTTTAATTTTGTTTTTTTGAAAATGAACTTATGACATTAAAATCGTTTGTCATTATTTTATGAGTTATTATTATATTGATGTTGTATAGGGTGTTTATATGAAAATATATTTTTAGTTATTATATTTCATTTATTAGCCAATAATGATCATAAGTTCATAACTATATTTTGTAACCGTATAACGTACGGGTTTAATCTAGTATATATATATATATATATATATATATATATATAGAGATATATATATATATATATATATATATATATATATATATATATATATATCAGCTGGTGATCACGTACATAGCTTGTTGGTGTGAGTACGTCCGAGTTCTTTTGAAACAGTAGATACGACTCCGATTATAAGCCAGATAATCCAAAAGTGAAAAGCCGGTCAGTGGATCGAACGACATCAAAATGATCTTGTAGGGTTGGAAGCGAGATGCCGAGACCCACGGAGTTGGGCCACTGAAAGTAACTCAGTATAGTAGCCGAGTTCAGGGGTGGAGAAATTGAATACCCTCATAGTACGCCAAGATTAATCATATAGTGTATTAGTGTATATATATATAAATATATATAGTATAAGGGCCATATATATATCATATATCATCGGCTACAAGATCAGCTACTGACCGTTGAGCCATTACAATCCTTTCACGAGCTAACCGGAGAGCGCGTTCCCATCTTCTCCCACGGCCAGCTGGGACGCCTTGAGTAGTGATGATTCGCCCCAGCTGGAAGAAAAAGAGATTGGAATCATGTACAATGGCTTGAAAAATGTCTTTTATAGGTCTCAAACTAAATAGTGCTTTCAAACAGAAAGGCCATATGAAGGTGGCTAGAATTGGGTTAGCAGTAAATGGGTACTTGGACAGCCCGAGGAGTTTCACCTTTGCTACAACTATAATTGGCAAAGCATGCATTATAATTATATTGCTGCTTGCTCGCTCAATCTGGAAGAAGCTACTTTTAATGGAGTTTGATGGGTTTGTTATATATGGGGGGAAAAAAGCATATATGTGTATGGTTGTGTACGTGTACCCTAGCATACCTTTATAGCTAGGGATTATAGTTTTTATAACGTTTTTCAAGTTTAGAGATGTTAAATTATTTACACGCTGTACCATCACGATATATGTGGTAGATATTTTCTTTAAAAATATAAAATTCAAGTTTAAATTAAATTTTATACTGTAATTCTAAAAAAACTATAGTACGTGAAAACAACCCGTACGTTGGAGGTGACGGTTTTTAATTTCATGTACTGCCAGCTTTCGTGGTGTCAGTCGTAAGTCGTGTAAGAGATGGAGATAGATCGATGGTGATCATATATATGTTGTTAAATTTTTTATATTTGAATTCAGTTTTCATTAATTAATTTCTTTATATATTTCTAGCTAATTATAACTATAACTACTAAGGGTTTTCATTATATGGTTTCACCCGAAAACCAAGTGATCCAATTGGGTTTGTGTTATTTGGATTTTCTAGCTAAACAATCATATTTTTAAAAAAAATATCTGCGTTTGTGCTCTGATCAAAACATTAATTAGAATTCCGTAAACATGCTGTTATTAAAGTAAGGTTAAACATAAATATTGTTATATTATGTATATATATATATATGGTGTTCTGTTCCAGTTATCTTTATATTTATATATAACTAAGAGAGGATATGTTTTCTCCTATGTGGCACTTTCATTTAGATGACAACTAGGATTTATGCTTATTTGTCAAATTTTTAGATAAATAGTGT
>JAOXNX010000001.1:24100784-24126474 GCA_028566075.1 Solidago caesia | reverse complement strand
TTTATTGGACGATGATCCAAAGGCATAATCAGTATTATTTTGGTTGAAAAGAAACCATGTTTATTTGATATTCGTCTATGAACGTTATCATATTCAAAACTTGTGATTCAAAGGTAAATTATTATTATTTTACTGTGAACTCACCAACTTTATGTTGACGTATTTTAAAATGTGTATTCTCAGGTACTTGAGCTAGATGACTCGTAAGATAGATGCATACTTTTGGAGTCACACTTGCATACTAGAAGAAAACATATGGAGATGTCTTAGTTTATTTTTATATTTAAAGAATCTCATATGTACTCAGTTATCCTTTTATGATCAATAAATGAAATCATTTCAGTAATACTTTCTAAAAACGTCTCATTTTAGAGGTCGTTTGTTATAATGTGTGATTTGTTTACGAATATGGTTCACATCCTCGATTCCGCATTTTGGGGGTGTGACATTTGGTATCCATTTATTATGGGGGAGGTCCCCTTTCCCCTTTTTGTTTGTTTTTTTTTTCTTCTGATTTTTAGATTTATATTTTGCCCTTCAAAATTTACATATATAATTCTCATATTTTATATTTTATTAAATTCATATATATACTTTTGTCCTATGATTTTGTTTGGTTTTATATATAATCAATTTAACTAATATGTTTTTATTTACACAATGTTTTTTATATTTTTAGTCGAAGGTTTTTTTTTTTTGGTTTTTTTGATTTTTGGTTTTTTTAACCTTTTGTTTTATTTTATATTCTTTTTGTAGTTTTGTTTTTAACATTTGTTTTTTGTTTTTCAACATTTTTGTTTCCTTTTTTTAGAAAAACTTTTGATCTATTTTATTTTTTTGCAAACTATTTTTTTTAACATTTTGTTTTACATACTTTTTGTTATATTTTTTTTGTTATGGTTTGCTTTTTGGATTTTTTTTCGTAACATTTTGTTTCTTTGTGATTTTGAAAGTAAACGTAAACATTATTGTGTGGTTGTGGATAAACTCATAAACATAATTACATGAAAAAGCTCAACTAATTACATGAAGGCAGACTATAATTACATGTAACTATAATAATCATACATATATGGATAAACATAAGAAAATATACATCAAGTTGTATTCATATTAATATAAAAGTGCGTATTAACTGAAACCAATTAATAATCAGATGTGAGATTCAAATATCAAGCCATAATCAAATGTCGATTTCATAGTATACAGTTTTCCGTAGTGGAAACTTTTTTTATATATATAAATATATCTAATGTCATCAAAAATCGAATATAATCTTGCATAATCTAAAATGTTCTAAGTGTTTAAACCCGGTAAACACAAATTTATATCAAATCATATAAATGAATTGCTAATTTCTTGTTTCTTAAACTTTGTAATAATACCATTGACGGTTGTGAGTTTATTTTGACATAATTACTAGAATTGTAGACACGTAATGCGTGGAGGTGAATAACTATTCTATCTTTTAAAGTTAAAAAAATTTCTATATTTTGAATGAATAAATGTGGCTAAAGGTGATAGACGTCTGGCTTTATGGACCCATCGGTTTTGGTTGGTGGTGTAAAATAAGAAATTGTGTTTTTATTGTTAATAAATTAATTAATGTTGATTTGTTGTATATTAATGAACATATGATTGTTTAATAAAGATAAGTTAAGAATGAACTTTGTTGACAATTTTTTAACACCATGTTCCTAAAACTTAAATTAGTAGTTTAACAAAGGTCTAATTGCACATTCTTTAAACCCAAAGAAGGGAATTAATTTAAAAAACAATTTAAAAAAAAAAAACTTAAGTGAATATTCCTCCTAGGAAAATAAGAAAAGTAGAAAACTCCATTACAAAATTCTGTGGACTGTAGTGAATCTATCTATCTCATCACAAACTACTTTTATTACACTGATAAATAATTAAATAACTGAATACATTGTTATTATATATGTAATGTATTTATTCATTTCTGACTGAAAATCAAAACAACAAAAATTATGGCTGCCAAGAAACTATATGATTCATTCCCAAAAAGTCTTATAGATGAGGTCCATAAATGGGGTTCAATGAAACAAACGGGTGTTAGTTTGCGTTATATGTTGGAATTTGGTTCAAGATTTACTGACAGGAATCTAATTTTAGCTGCTCAATTTCTTCATAAAGAATTGCCCATTAGGATTGCTAGGCGTGCCATTGAACTGGAGTCACTTCCTTATGGTTTGTCTGAAAAACCAGCTATTCTCAAAGTAAGTTTTTTTTCTTTTTCTAAAAATGTTTACAATTGATTTTATTTTGTTGTTGTTTTGAACTGGGTTTGTTTAGTTGCCGGATCTGTGAAGCGGGTTTTGTTTGGATTTTTTTCTTTTTCTGACAAGAATTTGATTTGGGTTACTTGTTCCCGAGCCAGGTGCATGCAACATAAAAGCGGAGGCCATGAGTGTTCAAATTCTGGCCCCGTGTCCCGTGATTTATCTTTCGAATGTTGGTCATGGGACTGGTCGGGGGAAAACCAATAATGGGTCCGTTATCCATTGATTTGGGTTACTTTAAGCATGTTATCAAAAGGACTTGGTACATGGTACTAGCGGTATTTGAGGTGACCCATCAACCAGGAGGTTGTAGATTCTAGTCCATGGTAGACAAGTTGTTAATACGTGTGTGGATGTATGTGGAATTGTGGAGACTTGTCTTTCTAAAAAATTTGCATTTAATTTAGTTGGTTTCGGGAAGGGGGCATTTGGAGATATTGCTATGTTGAGTCAAGGAGGAACTTGATTTATTAGAAAAGTTTCCAAGTGATCCCGGTTAGTTGGTTAGGCCACCAGTTAATTCCATCGTGTGGGTTTGATTTACATCTCATGCAATGGGTCTGAGACATCCTAACGTCGGTCGGCTGGGGTTGCTAGAAAACCAACCTTTTGGATGAGTGCATTGAATGTTTGTATGTGTATGACAAATTGAAAATTTATGCTCTTAAAGTTTGGAAGAATGTTGGGATAGAAGGCAAACTATAAATGCTTTTCCTCTCATTTGTATTCTTATTCCGTTTGTATTTTTGGGAATATATATAGATATATCCTCAAGGATATTATGGTTTAATGAGAATATATGAGGATTTTGGTATAAAGAAACATATATAACTAGCAGTTTTGTATTTGTATTGAAGGTTTGGGTCATTTGCTTATTGTGAATCAAATGATGGTTTTTAGGAATTTGGTTGGTCTTTTTGTGATGTGACATTTTCACTTATACTAATTAAGCAGTTGGTTACCTCTTATTTCTGGATGCTTGATTCGATATTTTTGTTACTTACAAGGTGCGAGATTGGTACCTGGACTCATTTCGTGACCTTAGAACCTTTCCTGATATCAAGGACAAGAATGACGAGCAAGACTTTACAAAAATGATTAATCTAATCAAGGTCAGACACAATAATGTCGTCCCTACCATGGCTTTAGGAGTGCAACAGTTGAAGAAAGATCTTAACCCAAAACTTGATTACAAGGACTTGGATGATATACACCAGTTTTTAGATCGTTTTTATATGTCAAGAATTGGGATTCGTATGCTAATTGGTTAGTGCTGTCATTTCTAGCCACTATATCCATCTCCAATCTAATTTTTTTCATATGTTTTACCTAAAGGTAGCAAACTGGGAAGGTTAGTTGGGTTGGGTAACGGGTCAAATTGGGTTTTGATCAACACTAGGTAGTTGTTAAATCTATTAGGACGGGACGGGTTTGGCTGGCCTGCAACACATCTTGTTCATTTTATAAATAATCAACTAATTCAATATGATTACAAAAAAGTACATTATTAGAATACAAATCATTTTCTTTATAAGTAAAATAATTTAAAAGCTTTATGTAATCAAAAAACACTTTGGGCATCTTTTTAGCTAAACTTTTTATCTTACTCATTTGACCTGCTGGGGATAATACATAAACAGATCATCCCATTTTTGGGTAAATGGTTTGAATGTTACCCTTATTGTGTTCTTGTAATTAGTATCTCGTACCTGTACATATAACAGTTGATAAAATTGTTTTCATGGTTCAAACCTCAGGGCAGCATGTGGCGATGCATGATCCAAATCCCCCACCAGATCAAATTGGTTACATACACACAAAGATGTCTCCGTTAGTGGTGGCAAGAAATGCTAGTGAGGACGCACGTTCTCTATGTTTACGTGAGTATGGCAGTGCACCTGAAGTAAATGTCTACGGTGATCCTGATTTCACATTCCCGTAAGTTATCATGCATTTATCTCAAGAACTCTTAAAACTTTACCAGAGGTGGCAATTTGACTCCATTAACTTATGATTGGGTCAGCTTGGGTTGTGTTTTTGTCTCGAACAGGTCAAGTGGGTCATATGGTATATTTAACTAACAAGGGAATGGATCAAATGGGTTTGACAGGCTGAACAGGTTGAATGTCGCCCAAAGTCTATTTCTTAATGCATCAATCTCCTAAATCATTTTATTAAGCTACTTCGACTATAAGTGTAACAATATCTTTTGTGTACTCGTAATCAATGGATTATATGTTTAGAATAGTTTCTTAGAAAACAGATCTCAAGTGTTTGCAATACATCCTGATCCAGTCCGTTTCAACTCGTATTAATAATGACCCATCACCAATCTTACTAAAAGATCAAAAAGAAAAAAAGAAAAATAATGACCCATCACCCAACCCATCCATCTTGCCACCTTTGCAGTTTAATCTCTTTTTCATGGTTGGTGTTCATCAAATTTACGTAGATATGTTTTGGATCATTTATGCTTGTGGCAGTTATGTCCCTAATCACTTGCATCTGATGGTCTTCGAGTTGGTTAAAAATTCATTACGTGCTGTTGAGGAGCGGTTTATGGACTCAGACAAAATTGCTCCTCCTATACGAATAATAGTTGCAGATGGGCTGGAAGATGTCACAATCAAGGCATGTTGGATTTGATTATATAAGTTAATCTTGTAATTTATTTCTATATTTAATTCTTTCTGCCATCTAATCAGAATAATGGGTGTGTGGTATTGTAGGTTTCTGATGAGGGGGGTGGAATAGCAAGAAGTGGTCTTCCTAAAATTTTTACATATCTCTACAGTACTGCTAAAAATCCACTTGATGAGCGTGCGGATCTTGGAACTGCTGATATAGCAACAATGGCAGGGTATGGTTTTGGGCTCCCTATAAGCCGATTATATGCTCGGTATTTTGGAGGGGATCTGCAGATCATCTCCATGGAAGGCTATGGTATGTTGAACTCCATATTGACTACTTTTCCATATTCTATATGTATGATTAAAAGTGGCAAGATTGAAAAATTGTGAGGGTTGGGTAGCATGTGAAGCCAAGTAAGTTTTTGGTAAGGTTTGAAACAGGTTGAGTTGGATCGGGTTGAATTGATTCACTTTTTGACCAAATTTTTTACATTCTAGATAAGTAATTAGCTTGTCATTTATGTTTGCCAAAGTTATATTATCTCAATAATTGTAAAAGGATTTAGGAGGTTTTGTGCATTTTGACCGGTTTTCTTCCAAGTCAATTTTTTTGATTTAGCCCGTTTCACCCCCTAGTCTGAGTTGACCCATTTGAAAGTCACATCTTGTTTGCTGTGTATGAAGCATTTAGCATAGACATCCCAATATCGTGCCTATCTTCCAATCAAAAATTGAGTCTAGGTTCTGATCATTTGTCCCAAAAAAAAAAAAAAATCTTCTGAAACTTTCGTTTTGACGTTGGAGGATCATGGTTACGGGGATATGGATGGCTATCAGGTCACAGGTGGATACTTGGATTGCAGATTCTAAAACACCAGGATGTTTATATATACTTGCTTACATTTGGCTGTTCGTACGCAAATTTAATATCCTGATGCCCATGATTTTATAGGCTTACCAGGATGTCTCTTGCAATGCTATTATTGTGCACCGAACCAGTAAAAAAAAAAAATATTTCAGGATTTATACATTAAAAATATGTATCATTTTACACAAAATCGAACTCTTGTCATGAATTTAACTCTGTTTTCTATTCTAGCTTTTGTTTATGGTGTTGCAAGTAATGAATCCTCTTTTATCCTCTTTAAGAAAAGCCTAAATTTGTATGTTGCTTGTCCTGATTATTATTTTCCCATGAAGTTTAAGTCAACAATTAAATATTTAGTCAAGCCCGCATGAACATGTTTCTAGATTAAACGATATATATATATGTATAGTATGTACTGCTATTAGATTAGAATGGTATGTCCGGGGAACTATATGACCATTTGATTTTGTCAGTAGAGTTAACGGATTTTAGTCATGAATAACAGATAGACTCAATGACCTCCAAAACATTTAAAAACCCTGATAAGAATTAAGAAATCATACCCCAGTACTGAGGACTCTCAGAGGACTGATACGAACCAAAGTAAATTTGTATTGATAAATAAGAAAAGCAATAAAAGGTTCTTGCAATTCGAGAAGCAAGGATCTCCTAAAAGTCGTAATGACTCAATTCAATACATCCATAATCCAAATGACAACCCTAATGATATATTAATACTAATCCTATAGCTTGGTTAACAAGCTATTATTAAAAAAGGCAACTGACTAAGATTAACGATAATCTCTAGAATATAGATACTTAATATAGATATCCTGTAGAATATAGGTCGTATCATTAATCCGGCCTCCAAAAACACCTTGTCCGCAAGGTGTTACTTTAAAAATGTTGCATTAGTGATTCCCGGATCCCATGTTTTCTATTATGTCCTGCTTTCTTTTATGTCAGAGTATACATGCTTGGAAGCCTCATTAATAAGCCCGACACCTTGCTTATTTCTGAACCTAAATTCAACTTCAAAACAAAGGCCATGCTCAGGTCCCAAGTGAGGACCCATACTCCAGCCCCACATCAGGTCCAACAACACCCTGATTCCTCTCCTTTGTAATCCAGAAAGGTGATGCATCCCATTACTGGTCGGCCTTTTCTCATCCCATTATCGTTGGTCAACACATGCTCTAGTTCTTCTCTTTCTTGTTCTTGTGGAGTCAACTAGAACATTCGCTTTCCATTGCTCGTTGTCATTTTCCTCTCTTTTTAGTTCAACTCTTTCAACCATGCTCTCCACCACCATGTTCTTGTCTACTGATAATGTGGTGACCTTCGGCTTTCTTACTGCCGCCTCAACTACAGGTGGCATCTCTTCTGTTAACTTGGCTAGCCGGTGTGTTTCTCAAGATACTTACAAAGCGGCAAAAACGCCTCACGAATCGCCGCTCTCATCTCAATCAACCAAATATCGTATTCTTCTGCCACCATTGATGACACGTGTTTTCTTTAAATCAAGAAAACACAGAAAAAAAACACGATTTTTTCGATGATGAACAGTACCGTGAACAGTAGCCAACAATGAACAGTGGAATCAGTTTTTTTTTATTGTTGATAGGTTGGCCCAGAAAGGTTGCTCTGATACCAATTGATACAAACCAAAGTAAATTTGTATCGCTATATAAGAAAAGCAATAAAAGGTTCTTGCAATTCGAGAAGCAAGGATCTCCTGAAAGTCATAATGACTCAATTCAATTCATCCATAATCCAAATTAGAACTTTAATGATTTATTAATACTAATCTTATAGCTTGGTTAACAAGCTATTATTAGTAAAGACAACTAAACAATATTAAAGATACCCTCTAGAATACAAATACTTTTTTTTTTTTTTTTTGAAAGGTGAATTACTCGTGAATGTTGGGAGGTCTAGCATACGTTGTCTTAACCGAGTTCGCGCTAGAGAGCCCCCTCGCATAATAGATCCCAATTTAAACCCCTCTATGAGAAACCCCATCACCGAGAGACCTGGAGGGGAAAACTCACCCGGGCCCATCATAGGTGAAAATTAAATACTCAACATAGATATCCTGTAGAATATAGGTCATATTTATGAGATTAGAATGGTATGCCCGGGGAACTATATGACCATTTATATTTGTCATTAAAGTTAACGGATTTTAGTCATGAATAAGATATAGACCCAATGACCTTAAAAACATTAAAACCCCTGGTAAGAAATCATAACCTAGTACTGAGGGCTCTCAGAGGATTTGCAATGCTATCTTAACACTGTTATGAGAATGTTTAACTCCCCCACTATATTCTTGTCAATATATAGTACATAACTACATAATGCTATCTAAAGGATAAGCAATAGTTCCACCTTCAACCTAAACAACACTGTGCTAATAATCTAATACCTAATAGTATTTTAAAACCATGGTCAAGAGGTATCATCAGTCCATTACTAAGGACTTACATTAACAGGTTGAGGACTTTGGTCTTGCATTCTGGCTGGGGTCAAACCGTGTTTGCTACAGGTTAGTACGTATTGGGTTCATGAGGTTTAATGTCTTGATATGACACTTTGGCGACTACATTCCCGTTGGCCCGTTTCCATTTAGACACTAACTTTTTTGTGTTTTACCCCTTTCCATTTAAGTGCTAACTTTTTTGTGTTCTACCTCTTTGACCCGTTAGAGATAAAATGTAAACTGAATCAACCCATAAATAAACTCGCCACCTTTAGCTGTAACTTGCAATGATCACGTGATGAGATGTCACTTGGTTGCTGGATTTGTCACCCGAAGTCTCGATTGAATTTGAGTAACCCATAAGAGCCGAATTTGTATCGTGGAATGATTTGGTATGTTTATCAAGATTCTAGGCAAAGCCTAGATAAACATTATTGCTTACCATTTATGTTTCGAACTTTCCAAAAAGGGCCATGTACATGCTATGCCGAATGTTCTGTTTGTTTATTTGCTTCATTTATGTACGGTGTTTCTCCATGGTACAATAAATAGTAATGAATCATCACGGTTTCTTGTTCTGGTAGACTGAATTGTTTTATGCATTGTGTTTTTGCAGGAACAGATGCATATCTTCATCTGTCTCGTTTGGGAGAT
The DNA here is from genome assembly GCA_028566075.1 of Solidago caesia. NCBI lineage: Eukaryota > Viridiplantae > Streptophyta > Magnoliopsida > Asterales > Asteraceae > Solidago > Solidago caesia. The sequence continues at coordinate 24,117,537 of JAOXNX010000001.1, read as the reverse complement.
TCACAAGAACCATTGCCATGATAATTGAATTCAAAGATGTAAATGATTTGAATGCAGATGCAAGATATTAGTAGTCAATTTCTTTCCTTTTGTAATCTTAAGATGCATCTCATCCTAACATTATTCTTGATTTAGTAATCAAATTTGATCCTCACGCAATCTTGTCAATCGAGTTGTAAAGGCTCTCTCATTATCAATGATATTTGGTTGATGGTTGTATCAAGCAAACTGCAATTTCCGTCTATGGTCCTTGGTTATAAAAAAAAATCATTTGTACTCGTATGGTTCTTGGAGAGGCCAAATGATGAACTCTAGCCCGATTTAGGATTGAAGGGGATTATAGTTGAAGAACTCTATTTTCCACGACACACAAGGTGTTTTTTTAACTCGAGGTTCAAGTACGACTCAAAGTTGAAGCTCAAGTTGTTGCGAGCTCATTTCAGATGATGAAGAAGAAGATCAAGGGAGTTTCAATTGTCAGTAGTTACAACACTTAAAGTTATATCAATGTAGTGCGAGCATGACATGTTTTTCTCAACTGAGATTACGACATGCACACTTGGCATTAGCATGTATCAATCAAGGGGGAACAAAGACAGACCCTAATTGCGATCTGGTTTGGGTTTTGGGGTGTGGGTGGGGGGGACCGACCCCCTCCGCTTTTTCACACAGTAGTATAGTTTTATCCATAATTCATTCGAATATTTATATTTCTTAGTATTATTTCAGGGCCCCGTGAATTTTGGTCCCCTGATTAGTTTTCTTAATGTTACTTGTTGTTCCCGTGAATTTCGGCCCCCGCTATCTATTACAGTATTACTTCAAGCTTCGTCACTGATTGCGATGAGGTATACAACACTCGAGTAGTCGGTCATATTTTATAGCTGATGATTTTTTATTGGGGGTTAAATATAAATATATGGGTTGTGTTATTGTGAGAACCAAATATTTGTCAAGAACTATGAAAATTTTTTATAACTAATAAGATTTAAGGGTATTTTTGATATATACATTTTAAATTTGAAAAATGCTATTACTTGAAGCGTGATAGTCAAAGTAGCAGTGAATGTGCGTTCATTTTTTTAAGTAATCCTTCACTTTGTATTTGTAAACAATAAATTAAACATCATATATATTTATGATAATTTCTTTATCGAAAATTTAGTACATGGCGTGCGCTCGAAATACCATCAATCCCATGGACTTTAACCAACTATTTGTAGTTTTGTACCCTTCTTGAGCATCTAACATGATAACACAAAAATTTTAAAAAAAACATCACTAGTTTTAACAGGCTTTCAACTTTTTTATTTATTTATTTATTCTTATATGAATATCGATATATTTTTCGCATGTAAATGGATATATACACTTGTGAACGGAGATGTTCATATGTGCATCAACAATAAACTATTATAGTTCAAAACTACAAATTCATTTTTATGCATTTTAGGTTCACACGTTCACAACCAAATAATTAAAAGTATCTTTTATTTTAAAATTTTATGCATTTATGATTCACATATGCACAAATTAATATATATGACCACAAATTATTATATTCCATGCATATGTGAACATTGTGTTACTGCATGACATGCACATATAAATACTTTTTTTTTACATGTGAACAAATCAAACATTACTTGTTTTAAAATATACTAGTAAAATACCCGCGCAATGCGCGGTAACAAAAACCAAAAAAGTGTTACTTGAATTGCAAACATATAGTATTGATTATGCATTATCATTGTTCAAGTTTGGTGATTGATTCATTTTTTATTGTTGTTGAATGAAGATGATGAAGATGAGTTGAGTTGAGTTGGTATAAAAAAATATATAATTTGTTTATATAGATGATTGAATGCTGTAAATATATATGATTGAATATTGTAAATATGGATGGTTGATGGTAATTGTTATTGACCTTAGTTTTGAAGTCAACACAAAATAAATTCCATATCCATACATGTTGCCTTACATGTGAGTTGGTAGGTAGAAAACCACAAATATAATCTGTTTATTTAGATGTATCTAATTACTTATGAAGTCAACCACAAATCAATTACATTGAAGCACCACAATCCTTACCAAAATTGTGAAATTGTTGAAAATTTTCAAAAATTAAGAGGGGGGGCTAATGCTTTATTAGATAGTTTAGATATATGATTATCTTAAATATGAATATTGGGGTGAGTTATTTTAAGTAAATTTAAAAAAAAAAATAAAAATGCGAGAATTAATTTTGGCCAATGATCTTAAAATCGTAAAATTCCATTTAATTCATTAAAAAAAAATTATCTTAAAAACCGTACATCGTTAGATGAAAAAAAATATATACGGTTGTCTTAAAACTTTCATTAAAAAGGTCATCCGATATACTTTTGATAACTTTTTAATTTTCATTTTTTTTTTTGGTATTTACATATGTACAAGTTATATACCTTACACATGTGAAAGTAAGATATCTAAATAAAATTAGTTCATTTACATATGTGCAAGTGAGCTATACCGCCATCACTGGAAACTGTGATCCAAAGCGGGGTTCACCCTTATGGGTATTAATAAAGGGTAGTTGGTTGGGGTGATAGGTCATAGGGGGTGATCGGTGATGAGGTGATCTACCTGACGTGTTCCGCCTTTAGCCACTATGGCTCAGCCATGGACTGATGGGCTCTGCCCTTAGCTACCATGGCTCCGCCATGGATTGACAAGTTCCCCCCTTAGCTGTCATTGCTGTGCAGATATGATTATTTAGTAATTTACATGTGAAAGCAAAGGTTTTACACATGTGTAAATATACAAATACAAACAAAAAAAATAAAAAATTAAAAAGTTGTCAAAAGTATATCGGATGACCTCTTTAATGAAAGAGAACGAAAAATTAAGACTACCCATATTTTTTTTTCCGTCTAACGATGTACGGTTTTTGAAATAAAATATTTTTAATGAATTAGATGAAACTTATGATTTATTAAGATTAATAGCCAGGATTGGTTCTGACGATTTTTTTAAAAAAGTTTTTAAATAACCCTTCCCGTATAAATATATTAGAAATAAATGCATTTGATTGTGTTTTTTTTAGTGATTGCATTTTTCATTAGTAAAGGAATACTTGTAAGATTTATTATAAAATAGATAAAGAGTTTTCTGATTCTAGATGTTTGTATCAAATTTTAATAGTGCATATATTAAACATAATTTTAATAGTGCACATATTATATCATATTCAATTTACAATACATGTACATATAATTATATATCATGGACTAAATAACAAAGTTATATATTTACTTATGTTTTTGAAGAGTGTATGGATTGAAAATATTTTTACACTTAAATAACAAAGTATTCTTGCTCTAAACTGCCAATAGTACAGGATCAAACAACAACAATATGAGACAGATATAGTTGTTCACAAGGTTTTCAGTACAGTTTCAAATGATAAGATACATATTTATTTAACTAAAATAGTACCTGCGCAATGTCTAGTGTAGATGATTTCTCAATAACATAAATAATAAGGTAAATCAAATTTAAAAATAACACACCGGCATATTTAAATTGTGTTTTTTATTTGTTGATGGAATATCCGAATATAGAAGTATTGACCAAAATAATGTTCATTTGATAAGAAGTGTAATTTCGCAGTTTTTTTAACAACTTTTGTCTCAAATATTTTATAGTGTAGTATAGATATAGATATAATATAATAATAATAAATAGTAACATTAGAGTAATGCTTAAATTTAATATTATTGATTGAACACCGAACCGCGTTAGTGCTTGATCACTTGAATAGAGTGAGGATTGGGGAGCTTATTAGTGATTCCCGTTTCGGTAGTTTGACGTCGTTTAGCTTTGGAGTGATGTTTATCGGTTGTTTGCTTTTAGTGATGATAAAATAACAATGAATGGGATTGATCTCTCCTTTTATAAAGGAGGATTTCTTTGGGCCGAAGTTAGAGATAAGTATTAATCCCATTAATTCGGTATTTAGGTAAGGATCATCAAGGATCTCTATGATCCAATTTAGTTGTTTTATTCTTATCAAAACCAAGGAAAAGATTTGACAATATCCTTTCCTTATTTCAAATAGATTTGTATTTATCTTCTAAGCACGGAGCTTCGTTATGTGGCCATCGTAGGCCTTACCCTTCGTATGATTGGAGGGATATATCATCAAGCCCCCCAGTCTAATTTCATGGATTGCACAAGGCCGTGATTTTAGACTTCAAAAAATTTGCTTGTAGCTCAAAATGTAAGTTCTTTCAAATTTATGTAAAAGGTGAAAAGGTAAAAGCCTTGGAGGGTATAAACTATAAAAAGTGAAGAAATTATTTTGAAAATGGCGCGACCTTCAAAGCGGTTGGGTGGAGGAGATTATAAGGGGGTCTTCCAACCGATCCTTCCCTCCATTCTTTCCCACCTACTACACCGGCGATCATTTAGGGTTTTAATAGATTTCCGATCATATTTCTTTAATCCTTTTTTCTGAAAATGGGGCGTGTGAAGGGGAGTTCTAAGGCTAAACAGGGGGACCGTACACCCGATTTTGCCATTCCATTGGCTTCATCCAAGGGTGCGACAAAGCCTGTTAGTGGTGCCACTACCAGAAAAAGGCCGGCGACAACTGTAGCAGGGGGCGGCGTAAAAGACCTTCCCAAAAGTCAAAGTTTCCCGTTATCTTCACCGATTTTGATTCAGATGAGGAAGTAGATTTGGCGACGTATCGTCAACTAAGAAAAAAGTAGGCCCGACTCCGCCGGGAAAGCAGGGAGATGCATGATATGGAATCTCAGCGCGTGGAGGGTTTGGAAAACACTCCATTGGTGGCTTGTCTCCACAGCGAAGTGAAGTATATCAAGGGGCTTTTGAGGGAGGCTAATGGCGTGATTGACAAGCTTGTGGCCAAGTTGTCGGAAACTGAGAAACAGTTAGCGAAAAATGAAAGGTATGTGGTTGGGGTCAGGAAAGGTGTGTGAAAAGAAGGTAGACCAGATCGTGACCGCAGAACATCGAGTGTCAGAGCTCGAAGAACGGGTCGATCAATTGCTGAATGAGGTCATTCCTCATGTTTATCAGACTTTGGTGGCCGATTCTGATGCTGATAAGAGGTTGGTTGAGAAAACTGTTGCTCCCAATGTGAAGATAGAGGATTTGGTGCCAGAGGAGGTAGACAGCTCCAACTCTGGTTAGGAGTAGATTTCTCTGTTTTCCTCTTCTTTTTTTTTGTTAGTATGAACATTTTGTAATGTATAAAGTATCTATGCATATAATGATGGTATATTGAACTCATCACTGAAGTATGCTTTATTGTTTAGCATGTTAGCTGCATTACTACGGAGGACACCTTCGTTGTTTTGAATGGCTATGGAGGGTATTCCTTCCAATTTTCCACGTTTGTGTTGTATGGATTTTGGAGGATATTTTCTCTTGGTTTGCATAACTTGATAAACCCTTAGAAAATCTTCCGAGTCGGGAATATATCAGTTGCATAAAAAGTTTTTTTTTTTTTTTTGCGTGGTTACGGAGGATGGTTACCCCGTCCTTGTCTTTGATGAGTTGGCATGGTTACGAAGGACGATCCCTCCGATCTTCCATGTTTTCAAAAATGCGCATGGTTACGGAGAGTACTTCCCCCCGATCTTCCATGTCTTATTAATTTTTGCATGGTTATGGAGAGTACTTCCTCCGATCTTCCATGTCTTGTTAATATTTGCATGGTTACGTAGGGGTACTTCCTCCGATCTTCCATGTCTTGAAAAATGTGCATGGTTACGGAGAGTACTTCCTCCGATCTTCCATTTCTTGTTAATTTTTGCATGGTTACGGAGAGTACTTCCTCCGATCTTCCTTGTCTTGAAAAATGCGCATGGTTACGGAGGATACATGATCTTCCATGTCTTGTTAATTTTTGCATGCTTCATTATGGAATTGTATTTTCTCAATTAAGATCTGGTTATATGTAATGTAGGCGTCCCTTTGAACATACATTTAACCTAGGCGGTATGTCTTTAATGGTATTGGATATATACATGGGTATGTAAATAATGCGATAGGGAGCGACCCTTCGCAAAGTAATATATTTTTTTTAAAGAATAAGACTTTTATTAATAAGATGAATTAATAATAGAACCTATGGAGGTTTGATCCATTCCATGTGCAATCCACTAGACCACCATCTAGTGTTGAAAGCTTGTAGGCCCCATTTCCATAAGCGTGTTGTATCTAGTAGGGACCTTCCCATGTTGGTCCCATCTTCCCCTGATACTCTACTTTGCTTGCGCTATTTAATCGGAATACGTATTCACCGACCTTGAAAGAGGAGGAGTGAATGCGTTTGTTATAGTAGTTTCAATTCTTTTCTTGTATGCGGCCTCTCGTATAACTGCGACTTCCCTTCTTTGTTCTAATAAGTCGAGATTGACCAGAAGCTCCTCTGCATTTTGTTCTGAGTCGACCTTTGAAGTTCTGTATATGGAGACTTGAATCTCAGCTAGGAGGATCGCTTCTGTTTCGAAGGCCAAGCTAAAAGGGGTTTCACCGTTACTACTCTTGGTGTGGTGCGATTTGCCTATAAAACAAATGGTAACTCATCTACCCAACCGTTACGGATTTTTCCCAAACGCCTCTCCATCCCTTTTGCAATTTCACGGTTGGTTACCTCCACTTGCCTATTTCCTTGAGGGTGGTAAACGGAGTGGAAGATCTATTTGATTTTCAATCGTTCACAAAATTTCGGGAAGGTACCTTCGGCGAATTTCTTCCCATTATCGGAAATAATGACTTGTGGTATGCCGAATCGGCATATGACGTACTCCTATACTAACTTTTCAATCGCTTTTCCTGTTATGGATGCCAATAGTTTGGCCTCTACCCACTTGGTGAAGTAATCTATGGCTATTAACAAGTATTCAAGCTTTCCCGGAGCTTTCGGAAGCGGTCCGACAATATCTATAACCCCATTGAATAGCCAGGCTGAAGTAACCGATATCATGTCTTGTTTTGGAAATCGTGGTACATTTGAATGTATTGGCAAGCGTTGCATTTATGGATATATGCCATTGCATCCTGGTGCATCATTGGCCAATAGTATCCTAAGCGCATTGCCTTCGTTGCAATTGATCGGGGGCCCGCATGTGATCCGCATACTCCGTCCTGAATCTCTTGGAGTATTATCGAAGCCTGCTTCGGACCTACGCATCTTAGGCAGGGGGTTATAAAGGACCTGTTGTAAAGTTGTCCGTCTATTATTATATACTGTGGTGCTTTTATCCGAAGCTTCTTGGTTTCTTGAATATCCTCTGGTAGAGTTCTATTTGTCAAATATTCACACATTGGGGTCATCCAATTTATTTTCTCTTCTTCCACCAAATTTGCAACCTGCTTTTCATTAATTGATCGGTCTTTAAGCACTTCAACTAGTACCTTCTTGCCGAGATGCTCGAATGTTAAGGCAGCCAGTTTGCTCAGAGCATCGGCTTGCTTGTTTTGGTTTCGGCGGATGTGGTCTATGCTAAAGCTGCTGAAGCACTCGATTAGTTCACTTGTTTTAGCTAGGTATAGCCTGGTGGTTTACTACTTTGCTTCGAATTCTCCTTTAACTTGATAAGCAACCATCTAAGAGTCTACGAAGGCTTGAAGATTCCTGATTTTCATGTCTTTTTCCAATCGTAGCCTTGCTAGTAGGGCTTCGTATTCTGCTTCATTATTAGTGGTATTGAATTCGAATTTGAGTGCATAGTAAATTCTTTTCCCTCGGGGATGACCAACCGTATTTCCGCGCCTGATCCTTCGGAGCTTGAAGCCCTGTCCGTGTAGAGTTTCCATGCACTGGATTCTTCATCCTCGGTGATAGTGAGAGAAGCATAGTTTTTTGTGGAGTCTCCAGTTTCTTGTGTTTCTGCAATAAAGTCGGCCATCACTTGACCTTTTACAGTGTGCCTAGTCCGAAATTCTATGCCATGTTCTCCCAAATCGATGGCCTATTTGGCTACTCTTCTGGATATTTCAGGCTTCAACAAGATTTGTCTTATAGGTTTATTGGTCAAGACCACGATGGGGTGAGCTTGGAAGTACCTTTGTAGCCTTCGGGCTGCTTGTACCTGGGCGAGGGTAAGCTTCTAGAGCTCCGGATAATTAGATTCTACTCCTTGCAAGATTCTACTGACGAAGTATATAGGAATTTGCTTTCAATCCCTTTCAGCTAAGTGAACGGCGCTAACACATTCCGCTAATATTGCCAGATACATGTAGAGGGTTTCCCCACATTAAGGAGAGGTGAGTACAGGTAGCTGGGCTATGTGTTTCTTCATCACTTCGAAGGCTTCGTCAGCTTCCTTCGTCTAAAGGAATTCTTTCTTGCTCAAACATCCTTTGAGCGTCTTAAAAAATGGCAGTTGTTTATCCGCCCCTCGGAAAGGGAACCGACCTAACGCTGTGAGCTTCCCATTCAAGTTTTGTACTTCCTTGATAGTCTTCGGAGGTGATAATTGTGACAGTTTATCTATCTTCAAAGGATTAGCTTGGATTCCTTTGTTTGAGATGTAATACCCCAGGAACTTTCCTTCCTCTACTCCAAAGAAGCACTTTTTAGGATTAAGCTTCATATTGATGGAGCGAAGGGTATCGAAGGTTTCTTGAATGTCATTGAACAAGTGTTCCACAGTCCTGCTTTTTATCACCATATCGTCCACGTCGGCTTCTAGATTGCGGCCTATCTGTTTACAAAAGACTTTGTCAACCCATCGCTGATAAGTGGCTCCAACGTGTTTCAGCCCAAAGGGCATCTTTTGGTAACAAAATGTCCATTTGCTCGTATAGAGTGTCGCCTTACCTTCGTCTTCTTTTGCATTTGGTTCTGGTGATATCCGTTGTAAGCATTTAGAAAACATTTGAACTTATAGTTCATTAACAACTTGACTTTCCAGTCAATCTTAAGCAAGGGGTAGCAGTCTTCGGGACAAGCCTTATTGATATTTGTGAAATCCACACACATTCTCACTCTTCGTCGTTTTTCTTGACCATAATGGGGTTGACCACCTAGATGGGATACGTGGACTTACGTATGATGCCTGCTTTAAGCAGTTTGTCCACTTCTTTACAAGCGGCTTCGTCCCTTTCAGCTTCTAGGCTTCGTTTCTTTTGGTGGAGGGGTGGTATGTGTTTTTGCTCATTGAGCTTATGCTCCATGACGAAGGTTTCTCCGTCGATTTATATCGTACGGGGGACTCCCGTCATGTCAGAGTATTCCCATGCGAACACATCAATGTCCCGTTGTAACAACTTCTGAAGCTTCTTCTTGAACTCTTTAGGTAGCTGTTTTTTGATGAAGATTGGTTGTTCAGGGAAGGATGGGTTAATGACAATCTTTTCCTCATGATAAGCAGGTTCCTTGACCTTCGGGGGTATGTTGGCGGTTTCCTTGGCTTTCTTTACCCCCATGGATCTACTTTATTTAATCAAATTCAGATTGGATCATCCCTGCTCCCATGGGTGTCTGGCATTTCACCAGTGAATGGAATGTGGAAACGATCATCTCCATGCAATGCATAGTCGGTCTTCCGAGAAGTATATTATATGGTGAGGGGGATCGAACCACAACGAAGTCCAACGTTCCGGTTTTTATGTAGGGACGATTCCTGATTGTCAAATCCAGAGCTATTTCCCCTAAGGGACTTACATGTTCGCCTGCGAACCCCATCAATGGGGCTCGTGGCTGTGACATCTGGACTCTAATGGCCTGCGGGACCTGGAGAAAACAATGTTCGTAAATGATGTCGTATTCATTGCCACCATCGATGTGAACCCTACAGACTTTTGTATTGAATATCATTATCTGAATGACCTCGGGGTCCTCCAATAGGGCAATCTTTAAGATGAGGAAATATATGCCTTTAGTACTGAAGATTCCCTGATCGGGATCTTTCCTCTTGCTGGAGGCATTCTTTTCCAGCTCATCCGACCATTTTGTTGGGGTTCTTTGGCGGTGATCTGCCATGTTCTTGATTGATGTGGTTAGCGAATCAGTGTCGTGTTATAAACGGTGGGGTTTATATGTGATTTTTTCAGCTTAGTCCACGGATGACGCCAATTGATTGAACACCGGACCGTGTTAGTGCTTGATGGCTTGAATAGAGTGAGGATTGAGGGTTGTCGTTAGCTTATTGGCGATTACCGTTTTGGTAGTTTGACGCCGTTTAGCTTTGGAATGATGTTTATCGGTTGTTTGCTTTTAGTGATGAAAGCATAACAATGAATGGGATTGATCTCTCCTCTTATAGAGGATGATTTCTTTGGGCCGAAATCAGGGATAAGTATTAATCCCATTAATTCGGTATTTAGGTAAGGGTCATCAAGAACTCTATGATCCGATTTAGTTGCTGTTTTATTCTTATCAAAACCGGGGGAAGGATTTAACAATATCCTTTCCTTATTTCAAATAGATTTGTATTTATCTTTTAAGCATGGAGCTTCGTTATGTGACCTTCGTAGGCCTTACCCTTCGTATGATCGGAGGGGTATATCATCGGTTGTCATGCTTTCAAGAGATAAACTTTTAAGCCAATTTTTTGTTTATCATGCACTTCCAAAAAGATGACATAGGAAAAATACGGATATTTAGATGAAATCATATTGTAAGAATTAAGTTATTTGAAAGTAAAACATATCTCGATTTATATGGTAGATATATTATTTACTTAACGATTCTAATTTACATTTAGAAGAATAATGATATTGAAAAATATGTTGAGCCAAGATAATAATATGAAAATTGATGATTTGTACTACTAACTAATATATGGATTTCAGTTTTAACTTTATTACTCTATTCATGTCATAAGTGATTTTATAATTATTTGAGGTAATTTATGAGTAAAATATAATTGTCTTTTAAGTTCATCTCATAATTAAATGAATCTTGCCAAGATTTTATCAACTTCTATTAAGTTGTAATTCTAATTGTAATCGTAATAATATTAGTTGTCGACCAAGATTGGCACTATTAATCGCTTGTCAGCTTTTCTTTTCTTTCTTTAAAAAGTTTTTATTTTTTTATTTTTTTATTTTTTAGATAATCTATCTTTTAGGTTAACTTTTAATTACAATTGTTTTGTTTTTATTTGTAATGAGCTATTTTGTGTCTCGTCATGAGATGGGAATTTTTGGAAGTATAGATTAATAAATCTTTTTAATCGCTAATTTTTGTTTTACTAATAATGCTTTCTTCTAATTATAGTTATTAGAAGGTATTGGAAAAATGATATTTTCATAATATTTATATCTTTATCATTGCAGAATTCAGTGGTATTGGAAAAAAGAAGCTCGTCATATTTAAAGTGCATGAAACATGTTTGATGAAATGTCTTAAAGAATTAGAGTTTCAAGGTATGATTGATATTACATGTATGATCATTGTGAGAGTACTTGCACTTCTTCATTTAAGTTTTGGTATAAGTTGTGATTTATGTATGATTTGCAGAGACGGGTATTGAAGAGTGTGGTAAGAGTAATAGTAACATGGATGAAGTTGGAATAGGAGATTGTACACATAAAAGGTGCCTACCAAATTTCTTAAAAAAATGAAACTTTATTTGCAACCACATAAAAGGTGTCTACCAAATTTCTTAAAAAAATGAAACTTTATTTGCAACCAATCTTAAATGAAATCTGGTTGACTTTATATGCTTATTAATACTCAATCCATTTTCACTTCCATTTTATGTCTTTCAATTTCTATGAAATCTTGGTTTGAGGAGTATATTCTTTCTTCTTTTATTTCACATTTTTATCTGAATTCTTGGCTTAAGCGTTTGATGAAAATGAAGCTACCAGTAGGTAATTTATGCTTATGCTCAGTTGGTCTAAGTTGGTCCAAACTTTGGTTTATTCAAAAGCTCAGTTGGTTATTTATGCTTCAGTTCTATTTTGTTCTAATAAGACATGAAAAAGGTTTTTGTTTGGGTGTCTAAACTACAATAAGTAAGCTTATATTTCCAAGTCTGGTTCATGGTTAGGAGTTGCTGATTTCCGTGATTTATTTTGTTGCTGTTTGGGATATTTTAGTTGTTTTCGGGTTTCTATTCGGGCTGCTATTCAGGCTTGTAGGACTGGTCATTGCTTAGCACTTTTTATTTATATGGTAAGAGTTGGGTCGGGTCATTGCTTAGACCTTTTATTTCAAGATTTTTGAACTTGCTAACTATAGTTTTGAAGTTGACTGTTATGATGTTTACCATTGAAAGTCAAAGTATAGTTTTTTCTTTTTTTGAAGTGAGCAGTGGATTTAGACTACTACAAATGTATGGTTACTAAAAGAAATGTGGGTTTTATTGGGTTTACCTTAAAGATACTCCTTTAACTAATTTATAGTTATTTTTGAGCTTTAATTTGATCAATCAGTTAGTAATTTGTAATGACTGTGGCTAATGTTCACTCAATAATTTATAATGATTGTGGTTAATAATGTTCACTCAATAACCTTTTTAGCTCACATTACCATTCTGCAATGCAAGAACAAAAAAACTATGGTTTTGACTTATTGAGCATGATATGTCTATGATCCATTTTTGTTATCTATAAACAGGCCACTACATGTATGATTAGTATTTCCAATTATCATTACCATTTAATGGTGTCATTTTTTCATGACATGTAGTCGGAATGCTTTGGACAGGAGATGGGCGAGATGCCAAAGCACTTAAGGAGAGCATGGGAACTTATTCCAGTTTGACTACAAGGATTCCTTTTGCTTTCACATGGAAATATGATTGGTGCAGGGACTACGCTTTATTCTTGTATCCATGCGTCTATAAGCCGGTTAACGATTGCAGCTTTATGTTGTTGAGCGAGTTGGTTGCTTGTTGCTTCTTATGGTAATCTCTCATTCTTTCTTGTGTAACATATGCTTGATAGGTATGTAAAGAGGGTATTTGGTTATGTTATGGAAGTGAATTTTTTCTTGAATTATAAACGGGTTGTGTGCTTTGAATAAACAACAATGTTCAGCTATCTGTCTATTTGGCAAATTAGATACTTTAAGAAATTAAAATAAATTGACCAGAATGACATTCTTAAGTACTACATTTTAAGATATTGCAAGCATTTAAATTTACAATTTGGGCAACATCTGACCAGTTTTGACCCATTTGACTTCCTTCCCTTTCCTCTAAATTTCTGGGACCTGTTGGATATAAAACATCCAGATTTGGCTCATTTATCGCTAAATGTGTCGAATCACCTTCTCTATCTGGTTTTAGCTTTATAGATATAAATAATTTTTGTCTGTTTAAATATGTTATAAAACATATTAATGTTTCTTCATTAATGTTTAAAACAATGACGATGAGCTCATTAGGATTCTAGCAACAAGAAGCAAAGCTCAACTCAATGCAACATTGAATCAGTACAACAATCAATTTGGGAATGTCGTCACCAAGGTAACGATCTTGATCCAAAGTAATTTCTTAATTTGACAAAATTGCCTATATGTGTATTTACTTGGGTTGATTTGTCTCACAGGAAAATGCTTATGGAATCAAAATAGGTACAATTCAAAACAATCCATGAAATTCAGATGGTTTGAGTCCAAATGGGTTAATTAGATTGTTGGGGGACATTAGTATGTTGAAGTGGTAGTGTCTCCTAAGTTCTACTTGATACACACAAAAAAAAAAAAAAAAAAAAAAAAATCATAAAACCATATTCTAATTGATTACAGTTCATGGTGTGGAATATGGTTTTGGATGTCACCAAGAATCAGAAAATGGTGTCTTTGAGATTGAGTCTCAAAAATGTCCTGCTTTCAATTTTAGGGATTCGATTTTAATGGGTACAACAAAGCTAACCCCAAGTCAAGTTCATAGATTCTTTGATTTATTATGATTTTTGAAATGAAAATTAATTATAATATATATATATATATATATATGTTATACAAGATTTGTTTTTTATAACTTTTGGGTCACTTTGTTGATGGGTTTTTCAAGAATCATAAGATGATGTTTTATATGTTTGTTCATGTTGGCGCACAGGGGGGAAAGGATCAGGAGAAGAAGAATTCAAGAGGCCAAGATTGGAGGATGATTTATTGGATGATAGGTATGTATAAATTATAACTTGAAAGCCCCTAAGTTTCTTGAAAATTATCATTCTATTGTCGTTTGGTGGTTTTCACATGGAGATTACTTGAATGACAAGAACAAGACCAGATTACATATTGGCCATTCGTGAAGGATACTTCATTTACTTTGTTATAATGAAACAACTTCGTTTATCGAGGTGGATGACAAGCACAATGATCATTACATATTGGCAGATATGATTATTGAGGTGATTATACTCTGAGATGCATACAACTTCGTTTAATTTGTTATAATTAAACTAAATATCTAGGATATATCAGATCATTAGTATTATTGTTATAACGAAAGTAAATGTGTTGCTTATTTTGGACAGTTATAATTAAACTAAATATCCATTCACTCACTTTTGTTCTTTTAAATTTTAGTACATTATCCATGAGAGAAGAAGCTGGGTTTGAAGTAATTAAAAAGGCGATAATGAATTTGTCACTTTGCCACACTGAGCACATCAGTGCTTATGAAGAATGCAATGAGAGAAGATTGACAGGGAAACACACAACTGCCAGCATTAACCAGGTTTCATGGGTATAAAACTTTTTATATAGAATTATAAAATATAGACCAAGGAAAATAGTTTACAGTTTCATAAACTTCTCAACTGATGGTTTTTGTATTCGGTGAACTTGCAGGTTGTAGCTAATTGTGGTTGTTGAACCCGTATGGGGCGTGATACTAAGAGGGAAGGCAGAGGTATTGCTATCTTCACACTACAGTCTTAATCATTGGTAGAACTTTCATGAAATTAGCAATGCCAAAATCTCACTGTCATTATAACCGTAAATGAGTCTGTATTTGGCAATCTAAATTCGACACAAAGGATTCTTTCTATGCTAATCAGTTGTCAATGTTGACTCATATACTTATGAAGAGTCGATTCGAGTTAGGTTATATATCTTATGCTTATAACTGCTTAAGATGCTTCATTCTGAGTATTAGATTAGTTAGTGAGACAATATATAGTTTTTGTTTTTATGTGATCA
This sequence comes from Solidago caesia, assembly GCA_028566075.1. Taxonomy (NCBI): domain Eukaryota; kingdom Viridiplantae; phylum Streptophyta; class Magnoliopsida; order Asterales; family Asteraceae; genus Solidago; species Solidago caesia. The sequence continues at coordinate 24,102,410 of JAOXNX010000001.1, read as the reverse complement.
TATTAAACACACTAACCACTTAAAAAATTTTAGAGACGGAGTGTTTCAGTCAACCAAACCCAGGCTGACCACTTAAAGCTAAATTTTACCCGTTTTGTTGGCATTTGGCATCATGTCTTTTGGGTAAGTTTTGGGTCCTGGTATCCATTTTTGTGTGTGTTTTCATGTGGATTTGGATTGCATCTAATAGAGATATAGTGTGAAAATTGAGTCAGCGGGTTTATTTATCTATTTTAAGCTTCACGTGCTTTATGATTGAGTAAAAGGAGTTTTGATTGTGACCCGTGTTTAACTTATGCATATTTTCTTTATCAATGTAAACTCATATATATCAATGTGCATATTTTCTTTATCAATGTAAACTCATATATATCAATGTAAACTCATATATAAAAGGAGAATCGTAGCATCTAACCAAGATGCATATTTGCAGTCAAGGCTAAATTGCATATGTGTTGCATACTTGCATTGGTTAAATTAGAAGCTATAAAATTTAGTGTCCATATACAAGGGGAAACTTTTTCTTAGGTAGGCTAATTTTTTGAAGTAGTGATCTATCATGACCAATGTTTTAAAAACCGGATTTTTGGTCGAACCGGCCTCCTGACCGCGCACGGTCGAACCGGTCGGACCGGTTGAACCGGGCGGTTCGACCGGTTGGTTAATTTATTATTTTTTTAAAATTTTTTAATAAAAAAGCTACTAAACTTGTTAAAATCCACTCAAAAATAATACCAAGTATAAATTGTTTGGTTGCACATAGTTCAAAGATGGCCTGGAGTATGTCATTTCCATCTATGTGAAACCAAGTATGTGTGAAACCAAGTATGGTATCTCTCCAATGTTTTTGCATAAAAGAATATTGTTATATTATATAATTATTTTATATTTTATTTGTTAAAAGTTTTATGAAATAACTTATAATATAATGTAACATATCCAATATATCATTATTATGTCCCAATTAAGAACTTTCGCCTAAAAAGTGGATTATGTCAACTCATTTGTTGTAATTATTTGTTTAAATTATAGTATATCTTAGTGTGGTTTTGTATTCGTTATTGTATTACATATTAGCATTGTGTTTCATGGTATGTTGGTTTGGAAAATTAGAACTTTGGTATATCTTTGGACCATAAAAGTATGATTTATGTTAGCAGTATAATCCTTTATGCATTTTATTTTACATCGAGTATTTTCAAGATTTTTGGGATGTGCATTAAAGTGATCTTTTGGTGTAATCCCCTTTAGGTATGCCTATAGTAATTATGTAGTCATTCTTTTATTCTTTGCTAACATTATTAAACATAACTCCTTTTAACTTTATTGTATGTGAATTGATTATTGATGCCTTTGATGTTTGTTTACTACACTTTTCATTTTGCTAGGTTAGTGCTTCTCATTGACTATGAATTTGTTGATTGAATATATGTGAATTGATTTTGCTAGGTTAATTGTGTTCACTCGACCTGATAAGACACTCAATAATGGATTAAGTTAAAAGCACACTCATTGATTTTAGGTGCCTTCCATGAGGAAGAGTTTACTGAATCTTTGGATTAAATGAGATCTGATGAATTGGATTATCATGATTTTATGTTGTCTTTAACGTCCAAAAAAATCACC
>JAOXNX010000001.1:24064122-24080981 GCA_028566075.1 Solidago caesia | reverse complement strand
AGGTATTAGACTAATTATTTTATTAGTACCCATAAATATGTTCTAGACTTCTAGCCTATATATAAGTGTAATTTAAGTTATAAGACTCTTGACATGAGTCTTTTGATTAATCACCATAATGAAGTGCTATTAATGTAGTCTTGACGGGTGATTCTTGGAGATGCTACTTTTTAATGTCTTTGAGTTGATCCTATCTTGACCTTTTTTATAAACTACATGGATGCCCGCACAATGTCACGCAATGGTGGTAGCGACGGCGGTGTGGTGGTGGCGGTGACGGGTGGTGGTGGTGGTGGCGGCGAGTAGTGTAGGTTATTGATGTAAAGTAATTGATATAAAAAGAGGTAGTGTAGTTATTTTAGGGTTTAAAGGATAAATGTTGTAAATTAATTTATTAAGGATATTTTTGGAGACCATTTGTTATAGTTGTTAGGGATGTTGATAGATTATGAGCAATTTGGGTATTTCAAAATCTGAATTTAGTAAAGTGGGGTGAGGTAAACCCTTTAAAAGAGAGTATAGATAAGGGTTTATGTTTCATCCCATAACACTACTATACAACACAGAGTCATTTACTTTTACAAGCTGTTAGTAGTTAAATAGGTACATGAGGATGTACGCACTCGCTTAATTCATACGATGAAGATGTTTCAACTAATGTACAACTTTTAATGACTTTCATCCCGGTTGCTATTGGGATTTAAGTAGTTTTGTGATTATGGTCACATTGGTTTGTAATATATTGATGCAATGGTCCAATTCACATTGTTGTCTAGTTGTTGCAACTTTGACGGTTTTTGCTGTTCACAGATGGAAAAAGTTTGGATTCTCCATAAGACGACAACAATATCCAGTCTCGTTAAAGGCAACGTATGGAAGAGGCGTGATGTAGACAGTCATATCCTTACCTGAAGGTAGAGAGAGCGCTTCCAGAATGATCTACGACAAAAGTGTGTGTCAGAAAATAAGTGGCATGCAAGTGTTAGTGTTTCTGTATACGCATGTGAGTACATATAAGAAAAACATATATTGTATGACTTACATGAGAGAGAAATCATCCATACATATGGATATATAAACGGTATTTAAGCACGTAAAGAATGCAAACATAAATAATACATGCATATATGGAAATATAACCCTAAAAGTAAAGGGCTACTTATTCCTTATATTCATCTATCATGATTTTAGTGATCTAGATATTTATGTCCTCAATCAAGCGAAGCTCCTTAAGGTCAGTGTTAATTACATCCTCCCTCCTAAGTTTTAGTCTACCCCTTCTCATCAAGCCGTCTACAATCTTAGTCTCTACTTTCCTAACTGGTTTTGATATTCTTCTTCTAACATGTTCAAACCATATCAGGACCTTCCCTCATCTTGTTGATGATACTTGCAATTTCGAGTTCTGCGCTCCACAAGGGTGAGTGGCAAATAGTTTTCCGGCATTGAATGGTCTGGCCAAAAAACTTCACAATCACTCGTTATCTCCTTTACACTCATCTTGGTTTTATTCATTTGTAACTATATTTTTGAATTATATGCCATATTGCCATCCACGTTTGCATGAAAACAAACATTATATTAATTAATGTTAATAAATAATAAATAATGTATTTTGCATTCCAAAACCCATGTTTCTTTCTTGGCTGCTACACGCTAAGTCCCTATCAACTATTTAACTATTTTCTTATATTTATTTTGGTTGTCTTATATTTTTGTCTATTTTTTTTCCTTCTTAAAATCATATTAATTTTTTTTTAAAATCTTATAGGTTACATGTTAATCGTGAGTTTACACTCATTATTGCGTTGGTAATTTGTTGGAAATACGTTGCTAGTTTGTTGGTAAACCATAAGGATGGGCGTGGGAGTACTAACATACCGTACTAGTACCGGTCCTGAAATTTACCAAAAACTATAGACCGATCCCGGTTCCATTTGCAACGTAACCGGTATGAGGCTGGTATTGAATGTTAAATAAAATGTTATCTTAATAGTATAATAAATTTATATAAATCGATAAGCTTAGATTTTTAGACCAATAAACATACTCAATGTTACTACTGACGTAACTTCCTTTGTCCTCTTTAAATATAGTAGTTAATACATGATGTTGTTTAATCTATATGGCTGGATTCCATTTTTACGATGATGTCCCAATGCATATACAATGACAAACATATTTGGTCGATGAAACTTGAACAACTTATAGGGCTTCGATGCATCGTACCTCTATAGGACGCGGCACATTGATTGCTTTTCAGGACTTCAAAACTTAGTTGGTATTTTCGGTTTTTCCCCGGCACCGTCACCGGTTGGTATTGATCTCAAAATCATCCAAAATAGGTACCGGTCTGATAAGCGATTTATTTATGACTTTTCCCACACGTCTTTTAGCTGTTTTGAATAGAAATGCGAGTTAGTTTAGTGAACTTTTGGTACTTAATGATATAAAATGTTTATACAGGTTCACAGTGCGTGTAAGCGAGGGTAAATACCTTAAAGCAACTCAACATGAAGCCACAAGACTTAAACAAGACACAAGACAAAGACTTGGAAGCGGAAACGCGAAAACAGAGCTCCAAAAAAAGTGAGCGCCGCTCATAATAGCCACGAGCGCCGCTCGCTCAAGGACAGAGACCTTGAGCGCCACTCGCCCTACCCCGTGAGCTTCGCTGATTGAGTCGGTTAAACTATCCAAGGGTTGACTATAAATACACTCTAAAGCCCTCAGACCTAAAATATACACCAGACTTTGCAACCAGTCGACCCTACAACCTTCTAGGACGAATTTTAGCAGCCTTCAAGGGGATTTCAGACTTCAAAAGACCTTCTGATCTTCAAATCTTCCCTCCAGAGATTGTCGGATCTTCACATCTATTTACTTTTCATTGTTGGTACATTATGTCTTTCTACATAACATACTTTGTTATTCCCTTAATAATATATGGGTAGTCGTTTAATACTTGTTTGAATTGAATGATGTGATCGTGTAAGACCTTTATGTGATATTTATTTTGAGATTTGTTGGATTGTTTTTATGTTTAATCGTAGATCCATAATTATTTAGTTTTTCATATTATTATTAATTCTATATCAATTGTTTGTTGATTTATTTTTGATTCGTCGGTCTATAATCAGTCACTAGGATAAATAGGTGTTTGATGAAATCAATTAGTTGGTCTATGATTCATTGTAAAAGGTTACTCCACTCTAGCGAGCGAACTATTTGATTGTCATACTTAACAATGTGCTAGCAGACTTGGTGAACCTAGCGAGAATCCAGGGCTCTAGAATAATTAATACAAGGTAATCTTGCGAGAATCCTAATACATAAAAATGTTAAATCATATTAACAGACTTAAGCTTAATCTTAATCGGGTGAATCTAACGAGAATCTTGATTAACGGGTTGGGTGAATTTAGCAGGAATCCTAACCACTTTGGGCGGGTGAATCTAGCGAGAATCCTGGTTGTGAAAAAGTTGTCCAACAATCCATATAGTTAAATAGCGAATTAATTGTCTGCACGTGATTTGATTTCAAGCAAGTATATTCTTAATTATTTTTTTTTTCGACTTCTACTAAATCAACTTTTCACCGTCTGTGGACAAACATTGCCCCGGTAATACTGGATTTCATCTCTCCTCTTGCAAACCAGCGGTTGAGGCCTTTTAATTCCTTTTTTTAGTTTAATTAAAATTATAACAACCACCAACTGCTCTAGAACTACATACACTTTTTATTACTAACACGCGTCCCTGCGAACGATCATGGACTTATCCATCTACTATACTACAAACGAAAGAGTCCACTACCTATAAGTGCGTCGTATTGTAGACAAAGTAATTTCTTTTAACTTTATAAAAACTTTTGAAACTTACCCATCACGGTCCCGCTACCACATAGGTACTCGGGATCCGTTTTTGGTGTCGGGACCGGTACCAAGTACCATATGCTCATCCCTAGTTATCCCTCATAAAATTGAACTTTCATTTAAAACATAGTTGTTAACTTTTTGGTAAGGTGTAGCCAAAAGTTCCCGTAATTAACTAATTTTTATTTGTCTAACAAAAGATTTGAATCGATGGAGAAATCCTAACATTGTAGTCCTTTGGACCCAACTGACTCATCCTAAGGACCTGGCTCATGCAATACTACCCTATAGAGTAGGGAATGGATCCAAACCGGTAACTTATTCTAGCAAAGTCATCCATAGTGGCCCCATAAAGCATTTGCGGTGAGGAATGATACCCCTTGATTCGAAAATAAGTGGTTTGGCCCCTAAATTAATTACAAAATGAAGGTTTATAATTAATAACTTACTTTTTCATTGGCCTCTATTTAATTATTCTACTCTTTTATGTTTAGGTTAACTAATGAACTTTTAAAGTTTGTCTCCTTTTAACCACGCGTAACTCCAATATCGAAAATGAGGGTAGTAATTTGGTAAGCTAAGTATAATATGACATAGTTTAGCTTGTAAACTCGTGATAGCGACGGCCGACGGGAGACCTCTCTAAATCTTAGTTGTACATTGTTAGAAGAATCAAAATGTAAGTCATTTTGAGAACCTACATTCTATCAAATTATCCTCGTAAGTTAAACTATGTCATATCATATCACGCTTAATCAAACTTTACCATCTTTTTCGACGCGCAGGGCAGTAACACGTCGTTTACTACAATATCCATATATTATCCAATATCCACGAACATGTGTCCAAATGATGGAATTACATACCATATATCATATCCAACATAAAACTTCTTGTTAAATAACAAAATAAGGACCAATACTAGTTAGGAAGGTGATGAGACCAAAGAAGTCCTTAGGATCTCTTTACACATCCAAGTATCCAACAGCATATAAATTATAAATAAATATTAAAAAAACAACATATATATGCATGCATGCATGCATGCATTTGTTACATCTCTTAACATAATATATCAAATGAGTAATCCGATAACAAGATGTTACAAAATACCAAATTCATTCAATGAATATTTTAAGCAATATACATAGGACAAAAAATAATTGGACATTGATGAACATATATTTTTCTTGTTATAGCAGCAGAAAGCTTCGTGGCGTTTTTCTTGTTTTGGCCCTTATTTCTACTTCAATTGCACTCATCATAAATTTCACAATTTCATTTTGCCCTCTTTAGTCCACAAGTTCTATTAATGGTTGTTTCTTTGGACGTTGAGAGTTGACTAAGAAATTATCATTACTTCATTAGGTAAAAACCATGATTACTATTTTATTTGATTATAGGAGGGATTTTACAGAATACCTTGTTGCGCATGCTGATTCTTTGAAAGTCCTGTCTGGTGGAATTGTTGGTTGTGAAGTAATAAATCAGTCTCAGGTCTTCATCAAGACGGGCTTAGACTTCACTTGGTTTTTACTAAGACTCTTTGTACAAGTACTGTCAGTCTGTCAGCTTAATTTGTAACAGCGCATTGCTGTGCCCACAGTGTTTCCGGGTTAATTTTCTTTTTGATCACTTAGTTACATGGTGCAATCATGTTTCAAATTGTGTTTATTTCAGTATTGTAATGTCCTGGTAGTGTGTATGAGCTACATTGGTGCATAAGGTAGAGCTAGAGATAGGAAAAATAAGATATTGGGTAACAGGTCAAAACAAGTAATGTTTATGTGTGGGCCAAAAAAGGTCGGGTGAGGCTGGGCCAGCCAGCCAACACTTTAGTGCACAGTTTTTCTTCTTTTTTTTTCTTTTTTTTTGAGGTAAATCATTAAAGTATTATATATGATAACAAGACCCAGATACAAGAACTATGTTGGATATGGTAAGTGTTTGAATACATACTATACTTTTGACCCGTTTAACCCATTAGACCTGCTTCAGTTTTATCAAACTTCTAGATTTGATTCGATATCAAGAGCATACAACGACAGTTGACCTCATATATATGTCATGTACTTGTTTAGTTTATATCTATTAAAAGGTCACAGATTATACTAATACATGTGTTGTTGCCTCACTAAACTTTGAGGATAAGAGACAAGATTCAGACCTAGTCACCAGGCCGGCATCAACAGTCTCACTAAAATATCAATGATATATTTATCTTTTAGTTAGAATTTTGAAGGATAAGATTTTATATTTCGGCTGATGGTTACTACATGCATATGATTCAAAACTATATAGCAAATCTCATTTTCGAAATAGTATTATATTTTAAATATTATATTATATGCTATTGTCCTTTTCACTCGTAGCCAAACCATGTTTGTTAGGCAGTACGTGATATATAAAGCACTTGGAGAGGTCTTGCCACTGAATAATGGATGTGGAAAATATTTCCATACGAGAAATGGAACCAAAAAATGTCATTGCATCAGAAAGTCCTTTATCAGGCCCAGTGGCAACAGGAGCTTCAGAAATGTTTGAAAAAACAAAAGATTCAGCTCAAGGGAAGAAGGAAGCAACTGATGCAGTCCCATATTACAAGCTTTTTACCTTTGCTGACACTGCCGACTATTTTCTTATGTTAATCGGCACAATTAATGCTATTGGAAATGGGATTAGCATGCCTATTCAGGCAGTAATATTCGGGGAACTAATTGATACATTTGGAGAGACTACAGATAACAAGGACATTGTTCATCAAATTTCCAAGGTATATCTCTAAACCAATGCCAATTTCATATATTAGACACTGAAATATTACGCCGTAAATTATAACTGCTACAATTAATAATACAATAACTTAAAATGAAAAGGGTCAATAGTGCCAAAAGTATATGTTTATGTTTAATGCAGATGACCTTGTAGATGATTTTATTCAAAATAACAGATTATCATTAATGCAAACCATTTGGGAATATATTTAACTTTACACCTTTTGCTATTGTATATATTGAACAGAAAAACGTTCTATGGTATGTACCAAAGTTTCATATAGTCTTGCTGTATGTATTTGACCTCCTATTAGATGTAAACCAGTGATGTGACACCTGTTATGATAACGTGGTGATGACGTGGCAGTGTATATGGCTACAACGTTGTTGAAAATCCGGTTACCTGATGAAGAAATTTACAACAGCAGGTTTTAAAACTTAGTACCTATAAAAGGAAGTTTTCAAGTATGATACACACAACAAAACGTGTAAATTTCAATCAAGAGTTTAGGGCAAAAAGTATTACAGCCCAGTCCAACCCAATCTGACCCGTTTTGACTTGTTACCCAACCCGTTAAACCCACCCATTTTGCTACCTCTAAAATTTGGTTCATTTGTATTTTATTTTAACAGCTTAACTAACTATTATGTTCTTTAGTGTCAAGAATTTGGGTTTTCTGTGAAACTCCAATATCGAATGGATCTGTATTGGCTCATTACTTCTTACGAAAATCAACCTTTGCATTAGGCCTACTAATCTTACACATAGATTTTTTTCTTCAGGTATCCCTCAAATTTGTCTACTTGGCTCTGGGAACTGGTGTTGCATCATTTTTCCGTAAGTGTATTACACTAGACACCTGTTTGTCTGCTTGATTACAAGAGGTTTTAGTCTCTAACTAAGAACCCATATTTTCACTTTCTAGAGATGGTTTGCTGGATGGTGACTGGGGAGCGACAGGCGGCACGAATCAGAAGTTTATACTTAAAAACAATACTGAGACAAGATGTTGGATTTTTTGATCTGGAAAGCAAAACCGGAGAAATTGTGGAACGTATGTCTGGTGATACTGTTATTATTCAGGATGCTATGGGAGAAAAGGTACAACTGCAATGATACAGAAGAAGAGGTCTCAGATTTGACCCATTTTTTTATTAACGGGTGAAACTGTTAAAAGTTAAAAAACTTACTATTGAAAGACTCACCCTCCCTGGGTAACCGAACAAGGAAAAACTCCTCTGATATATAATGCGTCAGATGGGTTGAGAAGATTATGTATTTCCTTAGGTGTATGTTAAATATTTAAAGCCTCCTAAATATTTTATTTGATAAATAAGATACATTTTGGTGAGTGAATCAAAAAGTTTGGTATAAATATTATCTTTATTATTGAAATAATCTAGTTTTTGCAATCATATTTGATACACTAATTATTTAATTGAAAATTTTACTCATTTTGACCCGTTACCCAACCTACTCAACCCCGCCTGTTTTATCACCTAAACAGAACCATACATTAATCAGTAAAGGTCACTTCAAATATAATGTTTCCGAATTTTATTTAAAAGGCTATCCTGTTGTATTTTCAGGTTGGAAAATTCATACAACTGGTTTCATCATTTTTTGGAGGCTTTGTGATAGCTTTTTCAAAGGGGTGGCTTCTTTCCCTAGTGTTATTATCTGCAATTCCTCCTATAGTGATCTCAGCTGCCTTCATGACTGTCGTTATTACAAAGCTAATGTCCAGAGGTCAAAATGCTTATTCTGCTGGAGCAGCTGTAGTTGAACAGACAATTAGCTCTATAAGAACTGTGAGATTTAAATTTTCCCTTTGTGTTTACATATACATAAATTTTTCCTGATTCTGATTATCACCATTGACACTGCTTACCACATACAGGTTGTATCATTCACAGGTGAACAAAAAGCTGTCGCCAAGTATGACAAGTCCCTTAAGAAAGCTTACACGGCTGGGGTGCAAGAGGGTCTGGTTGCTGGACTTGGTTCTGGCATGTTTATGTTTTGTGTACTTTCTTGCTACGCTTTGGCCATTTGGTTTGGTGGCAAAATGATTCTAGAAAAAGGATATACTGGAGGAAAGGTCATTAGTATAATGGTTGTACTTATGATAAGCTCCTTGTAAGTGCATTCCATTCAGCTGTCTGAAATACTTTTTCACATGCGATACTCCAACCTTCGTACTTATATGATGTTAAGTAATCAGAATCAGATAATCAACTGTAATAAAACTGTGTCAGTGTGTTGTAGGAGATAGTGTAGGGTAATTAGGTGTTTTTCTTTTACCATTGATAAACAGCTCTGTTTCAGCAGGTTTAAAACTGATTATTTACCCCTATATACTAATCGAATTAGAAGCAGTACTTATCCCTATATAATAGTCGAACTAGTCGCAATAATTAAATTATCAGTTTAAAATTGCAAATGCAAATAACCTAATAGAATCGATCATGATCTTTGCTACGATACATTATTTTAGTGATTTTGATTAATTTCTTCAAAAATGTGTTAATCAGTTCCTTAGGGCAGGCTTCACAATGCTTGAGTGCGTTTACCTCCGGGAAAGTAGCAGCTTTTAAACTGTTCCAGGTAATAAACAGAAAGTCGGAAATAGACCCTTATGACATGAGTGGTCAAATACTGGACGATATTCGTGGGGACATTGAATTACGGGACGTTACTTTCAGCTATCCAACTAGACCAGAAGAGAACATCTTTAGTGGGCTTTCTCTTGTCATACCATATGGCACAACCACAGCTTTAGTTGGACATAGTGGAAGTGGGAAATCAACGATAATCAGCCTCATCGAGAGGTTTTACGACCCTCAAGAAGGTGAGGTTGTTATTGATGGCATTAATATTAAAGACTACCAACTGAGGTGGCTTAGAGGCAAGATCAGTCTTGTCAGCCAGGAACCTGTTTTGTTCAGTTCCACTATTAAAGATAATATTGCTTACGGGAAGGACGATGCAACACTTGATGAAATCAAAGCAGCTGCTGAGCTTGCCAATGCTGACAAATTTATTGACAAATTCCCCCAGGTTTCAACCATTTGGATATGCTATCTTTAGTGCTTGCAGCACAAGTATATAGCTGTTATAATTAGAGCTGGCCATTTTGATCCATTTACTTAAAAATGGCTTGATTGGGAAAATATATATATATAACGGATCAAACAGGTAACATAAAGGGTCAAATAAGTCGAACTCGGCCAAAGTGTATTTTTCATGCATAATTCGTATTATTCAAAATCAAATTATTGTATTAAGAATATAATCTTTGTAATCAGTTTGACACCTTAATTAGTTATAACTTTTTGTACCAAAAATTGGACAAAAAGTGCTTTTGGTCAACCACAACCCATTTCTGGCTGTTTACCCAAGCTGGTCAGCCCACCCATTATTCCATCTCTAGTTATTACTCTATTGTACATTTGGTTCTTCCAGCTAAACTCTCTTATATTCGTTGTCTTCTATAATGGTTTATGTTTCGGCAAAATGCATTCAGGGGCTGGATACAATGGTTGGTGATCATGGTACTCGTATATCTGGAGGACAAAAGCAGAGAATAGCAATAGCCAGGGCAATCTTAAAGGACCCAAGAATTTTACTACTGGATGAAGCTACAAGTGCTCTCGATGCAGAATCAGAGAGGGTAGTCCAAGAGGCACTTGATAGAATTTTGGTTAACCGAACTACCGTTATTGTAGCCCATCGTCTGAGCACAATCATAAACTCTGATGTAATAGCAGTTATTCACGATGGCAAGATTATAGAGAAAGGTCATTTCTTATCTACTTCCCCTTTTATCATATATTCTTGTTTAATGATTGGGTTGTGTTTTATCTCCAAAGGTTCAGATAAATAAATAAAAAAAGCTAAAAGGAGAATTGGTCAAATGGGTTTAATCACTCAAAGTCTATATTCATTGCATCAAACCTTCTGAATTTTCAAAGATTTAAGTTCTTGTTTTTTAATCATAATTAGCTCACTGACCATACATAAATAACAAAAGAAAGATGGGTAAGAAAGTGTCTGCAAGTCAACCAACACCTGCTTGTTTCGGCCTATACATAAAAAGCCTGTTTCAAGCTAAGCCTGTTTTAACATGTTTCTTAACTCGTCCGACCCAGCCATCTCTACTAATTGATAGTTGATGTGTATGTTCTACATTTAGATATCTAGTCCAACACTAGTTCTCTGATTCTACTTAACAACCTTTCAGGTTCACACTCTGAACTATTACAAGATCCTGAAGGTGCGTACCGCCAGCTTGTAAGATTACAAGAGCTCAGCAAATACACAGAAAACCAAGAAGGCAGTAATGAGGAGATCACTGTCGCTTCAAAAAGACATTCAAGTCAGCGTATATCTATCTTAAGTCTAGAACAACCAAATACCAATAACAGTAGCCCACATTCATTTTCTTTCAGTAGTTCTGAGGAACCGATACCTAATAATGATAAAAAACCAGAATCTTTCAAGCCTTCAAGTGTCTCACTTGTCCGCTTGGCATATATGAACAAGCCAGAAATTCCGGTGATAATACTAGGCTCTATAGCTGCTGTAATCAATGGTGCTATCTTTCCCATTTTTGGATATCTTCTGTCAACTATTATAAAATCTTTTTATAAGCCACCTCATGAACTGCGCAAGGATTCAGCATTTTGGGCGTTGATGCTTGCTGTACTTGGTTTGGGAGGTTTGATAGCCACACCATTGAGGACCTACTTTTTTAGTATAGCTGGGTGTAAGCTAATATGGAGAATCCGACTAAAATGCTTTGAGAAAATGGTTCAGATGGAGATAAGCTGGTTTGACAAGACAGAAAATTCAAGTGGCATAATTGGAGCCAAGCTGTCGGCAGATGCAGCATCTGTTAGAGGTTTGGTTGGAGATAATCTTTCTGTGATTGTTCAGAATACAGCGACATCAATTAGTGGTTTACTCATTGCATTTATCGGAAACTGGCAGTTGTCTTTTATAGTTTTGCTATTGCTACCACTACTAGCTATTAATGGATACCTTCAGATGAAATTCCTCAGTGGATTCAGCGCTGATGCAAAGGTGACTACTTGATTCATTTTTATTTTTCTTGATTTCTTAGTGAAAAAAGAATAACATGTGAGTGTCGGTATAGTTTGTAGTTTAATCACTTAATGGATATACATATGATAAAAATAAAGGTGATAAAATGGACTAGGTGGTTAAAAGGGTCAAAATGAGTTTAAGCAAAAATAGGTAACTTTTTGAAGGATTGGCAACAGGTTAACCAACACCATGTTTTAATTCTTTGTACATAATTAGCATGTTAAATATGATTGCAAAAACTATATCATTAGTTCATTACAATATTGATTCTTTGAAAGTGATTTAGGAGCTTGTATACACAAAAAATGACATTTTGGTCTACTTACGGCCCATTTTACCTAATTGACCTGTTAGAGACATACATAACCTAGAACTTGTTGGGATCGATCACCACAACAAGGAAATCAACACAAATAGACAATAATAGAAAACAAAAAAGGCAAACGACAAAAACGATTTACTTGGTTCGGCTCAATGAGCCTAATTCACTACCACAAATATCACTGCAAATGTCGGATTACAAGAATGGAGATGCTCACTCTTAACAATCTATAATCCTTCACCATTTTTCATTCTTTACAAGAAACTCTCAACTTTAGAATTTATTTTCTCACAAGAGTGAATTAAGTAAAACATCAACTAATAACTCCTATTTATATAGGCAACCCACCAAGGTATTTTTTTTACAAATACCAACGTGGGACAAGGATTTTGGGTGTATTACTATCATGCTCCTAAATTTGCACATCTAATGAAAAGTTTAAAATTTGTTTCTAGAAACTATATGAGGATGCAAGTCAGGTTGCGAGTGATGCAGTTGGAAGCATTAGAACTGTTGCTTCATTTTCTGCGGAAGATAAGGTGATGAAGCTATATGAAAAGAAATGTGACGGACCTAAAAGAGCTGGAATCAAACAAGGTCTAATTAGCGGTGCTGGTTTTGGGTCGTCCTTGTTGTTGTTATATTTAGTATATGCAGCTATCTTTTATATTGGAGCTCTTTTAGTTGAAGCTGGTAAGACTACATTCCCTGAAGTTTTCCAGGTAAGCTGAGCTTTACATATTTTACAAGGTTTTAATTAAGGACAGATTGGGTGATAGTTCAATGGAGTTAAAAAACTTTTTATATATAGGCATCGACGGTTCAGCTCACATTGGCTTTGATACAACACACTTTTTGTCCACATTTTAATTCGAAATTTATACATGGTTATTGTGTTAAATCTGATTACAAGGACGATATTAATCTGATTCTCCGGATAAAGAAATTTTGGAGGTTGTCTATATTTGAGTTACACTACCGGCCACAGTCAACACATTTGGGCCTGTTTACTTTTATAATTTATATTACCCATTTGACACAGTAGAAAATAGAATGTAACTCGAATTGACCTGTTCATAAGTGATGGGTCAAACGTGCTACCTCTAAATTTGGTGGTGACCACCTCTTTTATAATAAATTATTTCTCTTTATGTGAAGGTATTTTTGGGGTTGAGTATGGTAGCCATGGGTGTTTCTCAATCAGGATCCTCTGTTCCGGACTCTGGAAAAGCCAAGAGTGCTGCTGCTTCAGTTTTTGCTCTTCTTGACCAGCAGTCAACTATAAACTATACCGACGAGTCTGGAACCATACTAGAAAATGTGAAGGGTGATATAAAGTTTAGTCATGTTAGCTTTAATTATCCTTCTAGACCTGACATTCAAATCTTCAGGGACCTTTGTTTGGACATTCGTTCTGGACAGGTAGCCTCTTTTATGTTTCAACTTCTGCTATCGAGTATATTCTTACAAGCATACCACAAATTTTCATATTTATTAATGTTAATTAAGGATTATGTTGAGATCAAAAGAAGCATTCCAGAATTGAACAATGACTCCTATCTTGGAACAATGTTTAATGGTATATATTTCTAATAAAGATGATGTGTTTGATAATTAAATATCAAGACGGTAGCTCTTGTTGGAGAAAGTGGAAGTGGAAAATCTACTGTGGTTTCTTTGCTGCAAAGGTTCTATGATGCTGATTCAGGCCAGATAACACTTGATGGAGTTGCGATCCAAAATCTAAAGTTGAAGTGGTTAAGGCAGCAGATGGGTCTAGTGAGTCAAGAGCCGGTCTTGTTTAATGATACAATTCGTGCCAACATTTCATATGGGAAGGAAGGCAATGCCACTGAGGCAGAAGTCTTAGAATCAGCAGAATTGGCAAATGCCCATAAATTTATCAGTAGCTTACACAAGGTATATATTGCTAACCTTCATCCATCCACTTTGTTTTTTCATGCACCAAGATGAACCACATAGACCAAAAAATGCCACCAATTCTGCCGCTTTTTTTTGGGATATTACAGTACTCGCTTTTGTAGGTTGTCTGCCTTTTGCAAAATCCCACCCATAGGTGGCAAGATCGAGGGTAGGCAGGTTGGGTAGCATATTTGAGTTAAAATGGGTCGTTTCAAGTATAGGTTGGCTTGGCTTGACCCAAAAACACTTTTTTGTCTCCTTTCATAAATAAAATAAAATAATAACCAACACCTTTAATAATGATTACATCATCACAATAAAATCTAAATCTTCAGATAGATCGATTTAGGAGGTTAATTGCATTAAAAGATATATACTTTGGACAAGTTTCACCATTTTGAAATGTTTGGCCATAAGATCCGTTTTTAGATTGCCCAATTTGACCTGTTGGAAGTTAAAAATATCCCAAAGGGACCATCAATAAGAAAATGGGTCACAACTCACAATTACCAGGTCTAAAGATATCACTCGAGTCGAGATTGGTGCATGAACAAGGGTTGGCATGCATAGTTGACAACTCTAACTAATACGCATGTGGATTCGATCAGGGGTATGATACAAATGTAGGAGAAAGAGGAATCCAGCTGTCGGGAGGGCAAAAGCAAAGAATTGCAATAGCAAGGGCATTGGTAAAGGCTCCAAAGATATTGTTACTAGATGAAGCGACTAGTGCCCTCGACGCTGAATCTGAGAAAGTGGTACAAGATGCACTTAATCAAGTTATGGTACACAGAACCACAGTGGTGGTGGCTCACAGGCTATCCACAATCCAGGGAGCAGATGTTATTGCTGTCGTAAAAAATGGAGTCATTGCAGAGATAGGGAAACATGAGAAACTCGTCAGCATCAAAGATGGCATTTATGCTTCTTTAGTTGTGTTACATACTAGTTCATCTTCTTCGTAACAAGGATTACCAAGTCAGTTAATGAAATTGTGTACATTTTTCGTTCAATCAGCTTTATTTTACTTTGAACTATATAGATTGTACTTAAATGTGTACACAGCAGCTATACATATAGAGTGAGTATAAGAATTAAAAATCTTTTCAAATGTGTAAATTGACTGCTAAAAGGAAATTTGAATATATGGGTTAAACAAATCGAAACTAGCTTGAACAAAAACTCTTAACAAGCCATTTGAAAATTATAATTTTTTCATTCTAGGATTAATATTGTAGGTGAATGTAACATAAAACCAACAATTCGTATCATTCATTTAGTTATAGTATTATTAGTAAAAAGCAATCAATGATTATTTGGCCTAGTGGTATCTAATTAGGGTACGTATATCTTCCCAAAAACCAAGTTGTTATGGTTCAAGTCCCAACTCCAAACTTGAACAACTGTGAAAGGGTGCTTACTCAAACGAATTACTCCCCTGCAACAAGTACAACAAATGAATTACTCCTGTGCAAGAGATTTTCGTTCGTTACTTTATTTTAACACACAAATACGATACGAATCTAGTTGTCAACATAGATGTGCTTACCCACCATCTATATTCACCGACCCATCGTGTACAACACAAGTCGCTAAAAATACCCAATGTTTTTAGTTGTGAAAGAACATGCAAAAACATAAACAATCCCCCTCGTTTTCTAATGAAACTCATTGGGATGATTTCGAGGACATCAGATGACACTATAACAAGAATGAATTAGTTGGAGTGAAGGCAGTCCACTAAAAAATAATACAATGGTAATGATATATAAGAGATAGTGTAACATATATATACTAAAATATCATGGGGGAGCTACACACGTATAAACTTCATATATGTTGCATGCTACAAGTCACCTGCAACTCTTCAGCAGATACGAAGAAGGACTTGAGAAACTTGAACCTGTTAAAGGTCTTGCACTCTCTACTCCTTTGCCAGGACTTCCACATTCATTGAAATCCAGCACCCGTCTTTCCGTCTGCAAGTAAAAAATACTTAATCATGTTAAACGTTGGTCCGATCAAGTTAAACACTATATTTATAAGATTTTGCATTGAAACCTCGTTGAAACTTCATCACTAGATAATAAGGAAGGATTGACCATCATGTATTTTCCACATAGAAAACAAAAGACGTACCAAGAGTTTTGATTCTTCACGACTCCTTTCCTCCTTTTCCGCAAATTTCTTGTTTAGTAGGGAATCAGGAGTTTCGTCACCCAAGACCTCCTGGGCAGTGGCATATGCTGTAGCAGTATGCTCACTAAGCTGTCTCATTAATCCAAGAGCATCGTAGCTTCTTTCTCTTGGGCTCACAAAGTAACCAATATCCTGCAACCACATAAGGCTATCTTATAAAATATCTACTATAGGTTGCAATTTTGTCTTCTTTCCTTTTGATTGTGCTTTATCTCAAACGAGATCAAAATAATTTATAAAATGTCGTAATATTGCTTTTGTAATGTAAACATGCTTAACACATTAATTATTATGAACTTATAATGAACAAAAGAGGAGTATAACCAGGTCAAGCCAAACCTGTTTTGAACACATACCCAACCCACCCAACTGCAATTTAATATTGTAAAACTTCAATGTAGGCAACCTTCACATTACCTCAATCGTTATATCTGTATCAACCCTTGGGCCAGGCAGAAAGGAAAACCAAGGGGATTTCCATGCAGAAGGAGAATCAAAACTTCTTTTAAAGGGTGTTTCACCAAATCTGGGGAGGAAAACAAACAGGTAACAGATATTAGCAAGGAAAACCTTAGGGCGCGTTTAGTTGTAGAAAACACCCTTGTTTTCTAGGAAAATTTTCCAAGAAAACATGGAAAACAGAAAACATGATCAAAT
>JAOXNX010000001.1:24050131-24064022 GCA_028566075.1 Solidago caesia | reverse complement strand
ACTGAGGAACTGGTTGGAGAAGAAGTGACCAGTGATTCTTATGCTGATGATGATAATGAATTAGCCCTTGCCATCATTCCTGCATCTCCACAGCATACTCCAACCCCGGAACAAGAACCCATAGATCCACCGATGCCTTCTCCTCCACTCTTCTCACCAAAATACAAGCCTAGACCACCATCTCCAGTTCACCCAACCTATCCTTTCTTAGACACAACTGCTGAACCCACCGCAGCCTCCTCAGCAACAACTGATTCTGATGTTGATGAGGAGATCATTGCTGAAACACCACCCTATACCCACTCTGACTTCTGGCAAATGCCTGTTTTCTGCAAATACCCAGCTAGCCTTTCTAAGCTCCGCAATCCAAAACTCAAAGATTCCAGAGCCTTTGCTAATGTTAATATTCCTGGCTTGGATTATGTGGATGTGCGCCACTTGAATGAAATTATTGGAAGGTTAGACCAGTTGGGATTCACAGCTATCCGCCATGGGCATCTCTTCGCTGATACTGTCGATGCTGTCAAACTCTTGCAAGCCCTGGTGGATAATAGGGCTCAGATAATTGAAGAAGCTCATGGTGCTGTGAAAGAGGAGCTCATTATGCTGATTGGGTGTGTTGACCGGATCACCAAAAATCAAGTAAATGTGGTCAATGCTCTCAATCGAGCATTCAAGAGAGAACAGGGCAATCTTCATCATGGCCTCAAGCGAGTCAGCATTGCTACTTCTCAACTCACGGCCAAAGTTGCCAAACTCGCTGACCCTCGCTCAGCAGGTCCATCCACTGACCTAAGACCCACTCTTGCTGAGCTCACCAACTCAAACATCCTTCTCTCTGCCCAAATCAACCAACTTAACACCAACATCACCTCTCTCAAAATCTCCCAACAAAATCACCTTTCCACCTTCACCACTGCCTTATCAAATGTTCAACCATCCTCTCCTACTCCAACTTTAACCGCTGAGGATAGACGATTGCTATCTTAGTCGCTGATGAAGCAAGAAACTATGGAGAAGGAAATGACAGCTATGAAATCAATGATGGTTGAGATGATGGGCCTCCTCAAGGCTGATAGAATGGACGCAGCGAAGTCTTCTGCTGCTTCCAAGGGGGAGAAAATTGATGAGGAGGATCCCAAGGATAATGATGATAAGCAACCACAAGATGGTGCTGGTGGGGTTGCTCAAACTGATGCTATGAAAGATACTGGTGCTGACGTTGGTACTAATGTTGAAATCAGGAAACCGGTGAGTGTTGAGAAAGAAACAAGTGCTGAGGGGGAGCACAGGGATGATGAAGTGGTGGTTGAGGCAAGGGAACCAGTAGGTGCTGAAACTGTGCCAGCACAAGCTGATGAAAAGAGTATGGATAAGGCTGCTTCACCCAGTGTTGAGGAGACACCAGCACCAGCTGAGGGGGAGCAGGTTAAAGAAACTGCTGATGAGTCCGGGCCAACAGTTGCTGATGTGGCAAAATCTTCTACTCCAGCATATGCCACTGACAACTTCCAGCGTTCTATCATAACGGGTGAATTTCAACGCACGCTGGAACTGTTAAAAGCAAAAAGAGGCAAAACTGTTGTTTCAAAGTCTTCTCAATGTGACCCAACAGATGCTCAACTAGTCTGGGAACTAAAAGCCAAAGCTCAGCGTGAGGAGGAGAGACAAAAAGATATAGAACAGAATAAGAGATCTCTTATGACTGCCTCCACAAAAGCTTATATTGCCCCAACTGCTGAACCTTCAAAGAAAAAGAAAAAGTCAGCAGTTGCTCAGACTAGTCCCACTGCTGAACCTGGGCTATTCAGCGTACTAGAGACTGCGGCCACTGGAATCACTCCTGCTGAAATAGCCATACAAGAAGATATCAAAAGAAAACAGCAGGAGGAAGCTCTATCAATGAAATTTATTCAAGAAACAGTGGCGCAGGACGAAATGCAACATGCTGATGCTGAAGAACGGCTAATAGCCCAGCAGTCCAGTGCAGTGGAGGCACTAGGTAAGGAAATGAGTTTTTGAGAGAGAGAGAGAGTGATATTACGTTATCTTGACTTTTTGTGTACACACCTCTTTGGTACACTAATATATGTCTATCTATATTATTATTATTTTATTATTATTATTATTATTAAGATATGAAAAAGAAATTTCTATATATGAAACAGTCCCTAATTGTTTGATTTTTATTTGTGTATTTGAATTATATGTATGTGGATGGTTAAGGATTAGGGATGAGCAAGATTTCCCAAATTCCGATCTCGTCCCGGTACCGTCCCGGTACTGGTACCGGGAAATGGTACCGAGTCCCACGTGGGATCGGTACCGGTATCAATTTTTTTGAGTTCGCGGGATCGGTACTAGTCAGTACCGGTACCGGGAAAATCCCGGAATCCCAAAGTAGTTCCACTAGTCCCAACTTTCATATAACTCAATTTCTAAGCCCAGACACTTTCAGCCCATTTAGCTTAAATCCATTCCATATTCCATGGTCCATTCCATTTAGCTTAAATCCTATTAGTACCCTTATTATGAATTTAACATAAAAAAAATAAAAACCTTCCAAATTCCCATGCTAATTATCAACCACAAAATAAAACACTCATTTCATCTTCCCAGATTAAAAAACGATCCATCTTGGATCATCCACTGGAGACACCGACCTTCCACAATCCACACAAAACACCCTAAAATCTTCATCATATAAACAAAACATGGAATTATCTAAAGTAATTTTTTTTTTTGTGATTATATATTTGTATACATTTAAATATTTATTAATTTCGTGGATGAATTTTATATATGTTTTTTTTCTTGCGATTAATTTCGTGGTTTTTAGTTTTCACTTTTAAATATTTATTAATTTCATGTATATTAGTTAGTTATTTAGTTATTGGTTTTAATCGGGACTAGTTGGGATTTGGTACCGACATCCCGGTCCGGTACCGGTTCCGGTTCATATGGGACCGGGACCGGTACCAAGTTTTCATGAATTTCGGGACCGGTACCGACGGGACCGGGACCGGGACGGGACGGGACCGGTCCCATGCCCATCCCTAGAAAACATGATCAAATTAGAGTTTTTTAGAAAAATTTTCCAAGAAAATAGAAAACACCATTTTCCATTTTATAACATGAATTTGAAAAACAACATTTTGATGTTTTCCATTTTCCATCTCCCCATTCCCCCTCCCCCCACATCTCCAACATGTATTCTAGTTTTCTAATATGAAAAGTGAAAATAGTATATTCTAATTTTGAAATCGTTTTTAGAATTTTTATTTATTTTCTAGAGATTGAAAACCCCTTCCATTTTCTAGAAAATTGGAAATGGAAAACTAGAAAACATTTTCTACAACTAAACGCGATCAACTGTTTCCAAAAATAAAGAGGACGCAATTTTGACACATCTACTTTTGAACAGGTGTGTATTTCAATCTTCAAAGGTATACAACTTTTTAAATTGCTTCATTTAAGCTTTAGATTATTATTTTAAAATTTTGTCTTTGTAATAATGTTTAATGCGTTAGCTATCTCTATAAATTTTAAAAATATGGACAGAAGGACCCTGTTTGACCTGTTACACATTCCACATATGGCCTGAAAATCTTACCACCTTTAAAAATAATCAGATAAAAATCCTAATAGATCTAAATTCAAATTGAACCAAGAATTCTAAACATCTTACATGCCAAAGGTTTCGGCTGTAGTATTGTTTGCAGAATTTTCAACACCAATCTGAGATGAAGGAGCAGATTGCATCGATGTGACAAGGAAACCTCCTGCTTTCCTGAGTACGGTACTAGGGGTAACAAGAGATTCACTCGGATGATCACAAGAAGGTTCCTTGGCAGTAATTTCCTCTGACAAAACTTCTGAACATTTGGAGCTCTTTTTTACAGAATCCCTAGCATTTGAGCCCTTGGGTGTTTCAGTTTTGTTGGTAAATTTATCAGGTGAAAAGAATGACAGATTATCCATGTTCCTTTCTGTAAGAATTCCTGATGACTCGCGCACATGACACGTCTGAAAAAAGAAATATTGTCATTCAACAAAGAAATCTAACAATAACTATTGTAAGAAATAATTTTCCGTTCTGCACTTACTTTTAGTATTGAGCCGTCTACACCTTCCTTTTCTGTCCACTCAATAGCAGGAATCAAATTTTCTTTATCTTCATGAAATACTTCAGTATCTTGTTTGTCACTTGAAGATGGAGACTGTTGGCTCTTATTTTCAGCAAACACATCTAACCGAGAGAAGTCCCTGGCCAAATTGGAGAAAGAGGAGCGTTCTAGCTTCTTTTCACATCTTTTATCAGACAAGGGTGAGCACAGATCTCTGTTTCTCTTCTTTAAGATAGACGGCGTGCAAGTGAAAGTCTTTGCAGCACTTTTCAGCACAGCCTCTGGGCTGTCAACTCGTGTAGGTGAGTCCCATAATCTGTAAGGGCTAAAACAGTTCATAGATGACATCATCAGCTTTCGGATGCCAAGAGGACTATATTCATGTTGTGTATCACCACCATATTGTACTAGATCACAGCTAAAAAAAGGAATGTCCAAGCTTGGGAAACGTGGAGGATCATAAGATAAAATTCCTGTATTTTCTGAAACATCAACTGATGGATGATTTAGGACATCATTTAGTTGCAAGGAATCATTAACTTGATCGTTTGACTCCACATCATTCTGGCCATCACATAATTGAACATTGCTAGCTTCATTTGGAAGACACCTAAATTGATGGGATTCACTGTCATTTGACTCTACATCATTTTGGCCCTCGCATAACTGAACGTTGCTAGCTTCATTTGGAAGACACCTAAAGTGATGGGATTCACTGTCTTTTGACTCTACATCATTTTGGCCATCACATAACTGAACGTTGCTAGCTTCGTTTGGAAGATCCCTAAATTGATGGGATTCACTGTCTAAAGGCATGTACATAGACTGATAACATGATGTTAGTAGCAAGTCTGAATAATATGATTGCGAGTTTAAAGTATTTGCATCATCGTTGGGAGCTTCACCAACTAATTCTGATCCATCACCTTGATTGCTATATGGACAATTGTACAAATCTTCAGATATCAGCATATTTTCTGCCACATCACAACCACCAACCATGTTTCCCGAACATTGTATTGGATCAACATCTATACAGTTGAAGAATTCTGAATCCTCGGTCATGTCTAGTGAGGGAAGCTTTTGTAATTTGTCGGAAGAAATTTGCCAATCTTTATCTGCAGGTACCCAGTCATGTGAGAAACACTGTTCGGCCAACTTCGTTGAATTTTGAGGTGGTTGGTTTTCATTTTGAGAGTATACTATTGCATTTGGCATAACGCTAGTGGATGTAGATCCCACAAAAATTGAACCTTGACTGCATTCAGAGATATCCTCAGCCTCTGTAACATCTCCGCTACACTGTTGCACCCATGACGAAGTAGAAGCAGTGGATTGATTTGTTTGGCTGACATGAGGTAAACCTTGGGACTGTGCAAGCAAGCCTGATGCCAAGTAGGAGTCCAATTTCTTCTTAACAGAACTATTCCAATGATTTTTAATAGCATTGTCTGAACTGAGAATCACATCAGGAATGACATGTTACAAAGCATAAACATTCGAAGATGCTAATGAACGTTTGTATGTAAAACTAGCATAAAGTTTGAGTGGTTAAATAGGATAAATCCTTTTGTAAAGTAGTTGTTGAAGACGGAGACAACCAAGTTATATTTTATCTCCATGGGTCAAAAAGGGTTTTAAGTCAAAAAGTTTAACTGAAACATAAACGGGTCAAGTGGTTCAAAAGTCACCCAAAGTGAAATATCATACACAAATTCAAATTCCTAAAAATATTTATTTGCTATCATCCTAGACTCCTAGTAATACACAAATTCTTTATAAAGGTTCTTTCAAATGAACAAACTGTTTCAGGTCAACCCAACTCATACCAAACAAAATTACGCATTACCCAACTTCCCATTTTTACTGCCTCTATCAATAGGTAAAAAGTGAGTTCCTTATTATTACTTTTTTCCAATGTAAAAGTAACCTTACCGGCCAGGCAAGAACTTTGTCAACTCTGCCCACTTATTACCATAAACTTGATGGGCGTGAATCAACGCTAATTCCTCTTCCTGACTCCAAGCCTCCTTGTTTATGTTCGGATTCAGATGGTTGTGCCACCTGAAGAGAAGATCAGGTCAATACTAAGCAGTTGTAAATAGCAGAAACATACCACTAAGATTTGACAAAAGTAAGATCTTAAAGAAGTCGGTTGCAAAACTAGCAGGTGAAGGAACAATGCAGATTATAGGTCTTAAGAAGATTTCACTCTTGCATACCTAAAAGGTGTAAACAAAGGGATAGTGTTGGATGTTATATACTACTGGAGGTGGCATTGTCAAACCCCCTCACTTATTATGAATGGGCCAATGAAACCAAGATTTCATTTTTTATTATTTATAACCAGTCAAATAGATGGAAGCAAATGAATGAATTAGCTTAAAGGAGAACGGATCAAACAAGTAGAAAGTTACCTAACATGCATTTTTGATAAATGAAACCTTTGAGCTTATATTATTCAAAAAGTTACTTACATTATACTGAAACAAAGTAATCCTGTAAGCATAGGTAAATATTTTATACAATGTGATTAATATTCTCATCAGGCAAACAGATTTGCCGAGGAAAAAAAATAAAATCATGAGATGAAGAAATCTTACCTCTCCCGACACTGTTTCCCAATGCGACCAGGTAGATGTTGCGCTATTGTGGACCATTTTTTGGCTCCATATTGTTCAACTAGACGAATTATTACTTCATCTTCCTGAGTATGTTATGAAAAGTTAAAACTATTAGTGATGTTTAACACAGGGCTGATAATGCAGCAAAAAGTAGAGTTCAACAAAAATATAAGCACCGTGTTATATCAAAAAAGCAACCTGGACATGGTTTTTTCTTATAAAACTTGAAACACTAGATATTCAGATACCTTGAATCATAGTCACATAAATCGCTCATATACCTGCGTATTCCGTATTGGTACGTTTACAATTTGCTAAATAATCCAAAAAAGTTATGACTAACCTCTTTTGACCATGGCCCTTTAACAAGCTCTGGGTTCAAAACTTTCTGCCACCGATGCAAGCACTGAACATCAGTTCGATCCTTGAAACACTCAGCTGGACATGTTGTAATGTTAGGGTGTAAAAAAATGTGTAAGACCTAATATTACTCAAGTATCCACGACTAAAAAGGTAAGAAGGAAGTATTAAAACTATGAAAATCGTATGCCCTGATAATACTCACAAAAAAGAGCCTTCGGCTATATTGTTAATTTAACTACACTTTTGTGATTAAAGCCTTATGAAGAAACAAAGCTTCTGATAGTCTCCAACTCAAGATAAGACATAACAACAAATGTACACATGTGTCATAAGAATAAAGCTTAACCTACAAAGTGAAAGCAATAATACCTATTTTTTTGAATATGTTCACTCAAAAATCACCATAACCGTAAATGGAAAAGATAATACAAATAACGAAAATAATACCTATTTTTTTCCAGTTCTTTCCATTGAATTGCTGAACAGCTTTACATAGTATTTCATCCTACAAGTGAAGGAACATTGATTGTTATAGCCCAAACTACATGCACAATACTAATACACAATAGACAAGCACAAACTGAGCACATAAAAAGTAACACTATGTTGCAAGTCCTGAAACAGCAAAAAGTTTGTGTATACCTCTTCTGCAGACCACTGCCCCTTTGTCGACCGCCTTGTAGGGCCACTCGTCCTCCTATAAACGGTAGCATACTTTTATTAATCAAATTTTATGATAGCGATAATACATATATAAAATACATAGCTGCTGTAACGGTTTTGTGGACATTTTTGTAAGAAGTCATAAACTTGACACTACTTGCAATTATGTGGACTAAACTTTTAATTCACAGCTACCATATGTATCCAATTACCTCTTCATTAGGGTAACCGATATTATAGCCATATAAGTTGGCAGGTCACGAGTCTACACAGATGGCGCCTTTCAAAACCAAAGCCCTTGCTTTTCTAGGGTACGTTTTGTTCAAATACATACAATAGTAATGAATAAAAAATCGAATACATACATACAGCTTAAGGTGAGAAAGTTGGAAACTTTTTTTATACAATTAACCCTAACTTTATTACAATAATTATAATTTGAAATCCAACATACCCGTTCATAGATCGCATTTTCTCGAGTCCTTTCGTAACACCGTCGGAAGAACAACCCATCATTTTTCAAATCACTTTCTGTAGTTGCTGATCTCACTATCACACATCCCCCAAATCATAATCACTTCTTAATTTAAAACTAAAAACAAAAAATAACCCAAATCAGCATTCAAGAAATATAAATCTCACAAACCCGAAAAACCCCCCACAAATTTAAATTCAATAATCTACATAAAGATTATCAAAAAAATCCTACAAGATTCAAACTTTTTAGTACAAATTTCAAGAAACTTACAAAGGGGAGTCAAGATCCAAAGATGAAATTGAAAAAACAAACAACCTTAATAGATCTACAATCGAAACTCGAAAGCACACACCGACAGATATGTGTGTGTGTATGTTTTGAGAGAGAGAAAGAGAGAAGAGAGAGAACAAACGGTCTTGAAAATTCAAAATGAGAAAAGAGGGTTGGGGGGCAAAACAATAGTTTAAATGGTGTCATATGCGTTTTAATTTTAGCAACTTTTTATCAAAGTCAAGCTTTATTAATTAAAAGGTTAATATACCTAAACTATACTCCCACCCTTCCAATTTTAATTTTCATTTTAATTTAATTCTCATCTTAAAATTATTGTCTATTTTAACCAAAAAAAATATATATTATTCATTAATTTACCTATTATTGTTACCATTCTTATTAAATCTCAATTCAAATTTGCATTAAATAAAAAGATAAACTTGATATTATGTTGATCAAACACTTCTTTAATTACACCTATTATAAAATGACTTTTTTATAAACTATATATAAAAATTACATCACATTGTTGAAAAGTTACACATTTTTTATATTGGAAATTACTACTTTACTCTTACCTTAACAAAATTTTAATTAACATTTATCTTATATATTTAGTCAACTCTTACATCTTATATATTAATTAATGGGAAAATCAAATATGCAGTTGACTGCATATTTGATAGCTACGGTTCTTCTCACAAACAAATTCATCACGTGATGAATACATAAACAGAGCCCCCCTGAATTTCACCAGCTGCAGCCAAAAATTGATACAGTTGACTGTATCCAAGCTATGCCCTTAATTAATATTTACTTTATATATTATGTCAAACTTTCTATTTCTACAGTTATATTTTAACAACAGGATTAACAACGAGTTATTACACGATATATTTTGGGCCGCTGTATTGCGCGTGTACCAAACAAATTGTGACGGAAAAATTATAAATTTAATTAATTATGCTATGGCTATTCTTGCTATTTTATATTATATTTTGTCATTGTAATGTTATGTGTTATTTTTCGTTTTCCTTTTTAATAGATTAGTATTTAGATTCATGTAAACACATAAACAATCTAAGGTGGTCATGCATACATAATTATGTTGATAATTTGTTTCGGGCAAATTGTATCAAAAAGATCTATTAATGTTCGTTTTCGCAATTTTTGGTAACATCTACCATCTACCAATATATATATATATATATATAAGAGCCTTGTAAAATAAATAAAAATTAAAGAAACAAGAACCTTTAGATGATTTAAAATTTTTAATCACAACCGTTAGATTAAAATGATAATGATGTTATCAATTTTATTATTGAGGAAACACAACATTAATCCTTCTATTTTATATAATTAAACCTTGTGTATTTAATTAGTATTAGTGTGTATAACAAATATATATAAAGTTGGAATACTAAATAAGTTTAACATACTTTTAATAACTGAAAATAAACATATTAAGTTTCTATATTAAGTTTAACATATTATTTTCAATTTAATTAGTATATTTTTTAAACTAATCTTATATACATCTATTATTTTTATCTTGTCAGTTTTTGAATCTTTTTATGATAGAATGGACAAAACCATTTCCGTAAACCTAAAAAACATTATATAATATTTATATATATATATATATATATGTTCTGGTTCAAATAAAACAAATATTAAAATAAACAAACAAAACAATCATTTTCTCTTAACTGAAATCCGTTGTACGTCATAAAAATCTCCATGCAGCAGTGCATATACTTGTGTTTATAAAGCTTCGTGCATCAGTTTTATCATGATCCAATATAGTCAAGATTTTATATATATATATATATATATATATATATATATGTTAATATTAGATGTGATATCACTAAACATTATGTTGAACTGTTATATCCTTACATCTTTATCTTTACTATATTATAAAGCATTTGAAGGTGTCTTAAATTTTAATTTTTTTAAGAACTTTCTTTTGGTTAATGGTAACTAATTTGGTCAGTTATTTTCATCTTTAGATATTTCACTAACAAATAAAAACACAATATAAATGTACATGTGTGTTGTACAACTCATAAACGACAGTCGACGAAGCCGGTCGCTGGCCATCATCACTTCTATTTGAATGTACTAGCTAGAGTTTATGAAATTTATTTTGTACATTTGATTTACACCATAATGTAAATATTTTTAAAAAACCATCAACAACCGCATATTGTGCGGTTTATTATTCTAGTATAAATTAAATGAAATGAAAAATTTAAGATGCACCTATTCCCTCGATAATATGACTAAAAATAAGAAACATCTGCATTGAGTTTGGTTCGCAGAGATGGATATTCATTTGTTTGAAAATAATTTTCCATTTGATTCTAAGTGCGTTGACAAATTTGCTAAACCTTTATCTTTCTCATCCACAGTTCTTCGTACCGTATACGATGACTTCATTTCCACAACTTCTTATAATATGTCCTCATCACCGTCTTCCATTCAAGAGGTTTATACTGCGTCTAGTTCCATGTCTACTTCAACTTCCTCGGGTATTCCTGTCAATTCTTCTTGTCCGTCCAGTTATCTTATATTCCTTCAACTTCGGCTCCTTCTACTTCTGGACTTCGATGGTCTACTCGTTAGTCTAGACCAATTGAAAGATTATGTCACTCCTAATATGAAAATTTTATATCATATTCCAAGGGCTAATCAAGTCTCGAGTACAACTTGATTCGGTCTCAATTTCAAGCTTTTCTATGTGCTCTTTTGTCTACCTCTGATCCTAAAAATTTCAAAGAAGGTGGTTATGATTTGGCATAGTGTGATGCTATGAATATTGAATTAAAGACTTTTGAAACTATTCTGTCATTGCTTGTTTGCTAACAGGTCCGCACTTGTCGACACTATAGTAACCAAATCCCCTTGTGTTTCTACCAGTCACCATATCATAAATGACCCGCATCAGAGAGTAATATTTTTAAAGATTGCTCTAAGTGATGTACATAAATAAATACCCAGATGTAAAATCATTATCCGATGTGTGTAGTCCGGCATGTACCATGTTCGCAAGTGCTTCCACGAGCTTGGCATCTTCGTGAGGAGACCAATTCTTGTAGTTTCTTCCCTTTTCTCCCATACCTGACCAAATACATGAAATTTAAATAAATATAACTAAATAATACACCATATTCCCTATCACCGTATTCCTATCACGTAAGACAAATACAACCCATGGAACACAAGTCAATGTTTTAAAAACCAAACTGGACCGGACCGGCCGGTAGGACCGGTGCGCGGTCGGATGATCGGTTTTTTAAACCCCGGTTTTTTCACTGTTGCGAACTAGCCGGTTTTCCGGTTTTTGGCCGGTTTTTTCGGTTCAACCGGTTTTTTTTTTAAGTTTTTTTCTTTTAATGTTTATGATGATGTGTATACTTTAATGTTATTTTTAGTTGTTTGTGAACATTAAAACATATATTTTCTTTGGATTATAATTATTTTGCATTATTTTTGAATGAATTGTAACAAGTTTAGTAGAATTTATATATAAAAAAAACCAACTGGTTGAACCAGCCGGTTCGACCGCTCGCGGTTAACTGGCCGGTTCGACGAAAAATCCGGTTTTTAAAACATTGTCCTTCGCATACACATTCAAACCTCACCCCTTCACTCACCTTAACCTTTTCTCCACTTCCATATAAAACCGACCCTTTACCGGACATGCTATAGTCACTAATGACCACCCTATAAAGGGTCACAAACACCGGTACACCGTGTTTGATAAACGACCCGTTGAGCTCCAACATGCTGGTGATCCAAGGGTGGTAAATGTAATGTAAGTGAATCACGTAAC
Source organism: Solidago caesia (assembly GCA_028566075.1). Taxonomy (NCBI): domain Eukaryota; kingdom Viridiplantae; phylum Streptophyta; class Magnoliopsida; order Asterales; family Asteraceae; genus Solidago; species Solidago caesia. The sequence goes on along the minus strand of JAOXNX010000001.1, from coordinate 24,051,650 downwards.
GATTTAAGGGACTTTGAAAGTGAGAAAATGACATGAAAGGATTTCATTTTGAAGAGACGTTGACCTTGATCGAGAAATGCACAAACATTTTGAAGTGTTGTGCTAACAAGAATAGTTGTTCCACTGTTTGAGCTTTTGTCGGAGAGGAAAGAAAGAAGACATATGGCCAAATGGGTTTAATTTACACATTTTGGAAAGAAAACAAGGGGTTGGAGGTTGGCACAGTTTTAAGAAACGCCAATAGAGAAATCCTACCAATAGGAGCAATTAATGTATAAGCAATTCTTTTATAAAATAAATAATTAAATAAATACATAATATTGTACAAAAAGTGATTAATATAGGCAAAGTACGCTCAAATATGAATATATAAAATGATGAAATAAGATCAAAAAAGCAAATGAAGTACTAAAAGTATATCTGATAGTTTTTATCCTTGTGCTATAATGATAGAAAATAACAATATACAAAAATCTTGAAAGAAGCCCCAACTCCTAACATCTACAACAAGTCATCTCCACACCTTTTAAAAAAGGGCAGCTCTGAACCAAACATAATACACACATGAATCTTATCCGGTAATTATGCCTGCTAATACATCACTCTTACCTCGTGCAAAAATAGTGTAAACTAGCCGAATAGCATCAAGCCACGTATCCAGATATTCCCATGAGTCCGCAATCTATGAAGTATAAATAAATTAAAATTTTCTTATTCAGTGCTTCTTATAGAGACCAAGTCCATTAAAAATTAATCATCTTCACTGTCATTTACAACTATCCTTCTAAAAGCAAAGGATATCTCAATTTCAATTTGCATGAGAGAAATAAGAAATACCAAGAAAGTCGGTCCATGAATCGTATCAATGCAGATAGAAGGACCAGGAGGCAAAGTCAGATCTGCACATGCTGATACCGAGACAATATCCGGTATATCAATTTTTATAGCTGGTCTCCCATTACTTGTTTTATCTCCCAAACCCATGTATCTCTGCTCATCATTGTGGAACTGTGACAAATTAATGCTAAATTTCAGTACATGAAGCATGAATCAAATCATTTATTCTATAGCAAGTAAATTAAACCAAACACAGACTTCCAATGCCCATATCTATGATGCATTGCATTCACAAAAGGTCCAATATCTAAGCTGATATGCTGATATGTGCTTTTATTCAAATTTCTCAACATCCTACAACAAATTATCATACCATAATCCACCACAGCTTTAACTACATTTAAATAAAAAGAGGGAAAGAAAATCGTTATTATAAGTAAAGAATACTTGGCCGTTGACAATTTCTACCATAGTTAGTGTCCTCAAAATACTTGTGCTACAGGGTAAGTTTTTTGTTGATTCTTTTCTTCCATTTTGTTTCAGGTTAATAAGCATGTGAAATAACTTTAAGTCGGTAGGGGTTTCTGATACGATCACTATTATTATTATTATTATTATTATTATTATTAGGAAAGTATTTTATTGATATATTTATTATTATATTTATTATTTATTTAGCTTG
>JAOXNX010000001.1:24027814-24042316 GCA_028566075.1 Solidago caesia | reverse complement strand
CGGGTCAGGGTTGAGATTTCTGACCTGAAACTTTTAGTGGGTCGGGTTAGGGTCAGAGATTTTCGACCCGCCAACCCACCAACCCAAACCCGTCAACCCGAACCCATTGACAGCCCTAGTATTTTCATAGATTTAGAATTTCTAAAGATTTTGACCCAACACAGTCTGGAAATCCAAATGGGCTACAAACAAAGAAAGAAAGAAAAATGAACTCGCCCAATAACAAAGACAAAGAAAGAAAGAAAGTAAAATAGAAAGAAAAACATCTTGTTTAGTTAAACATCATCATCATCATCATCAACATCTTATATACATCTTCTGTTGTTGTTGTTCATCAAATCAAATTTTAGCTTCCAGCTGCTGGGTGGGGTACATACAATTTCCATTTATTTCTCATCTGTTTTTATTATATCTTTCTTTTTCCTTCATTTTTTAGGGTTTGCTTCTTCTTCTTCTTTTTCTTTCTTATAAAATTTGCAGTATTAATGGGCTTGATAAAATTTAACATATTTGCTTCCCATTTGTTTCTATATACTAGATCTTTCTTTCTTTCTTTCTTTGTAAAATATATAAATAAATAAATATATATATATATATATATATGTTTATTATTATTAGTTTTATAAATAAATAATTTTTGATTATGTGGTGAGTATTTGAAGTTGTGCTGAAATCCCTTATTGCGTTTTATAATGAGATGTCTGGTTGATTAGTTTTGTTTATCATAAAGATTAGCTGCTGCATTCCCCTTTTCTTGTAAAACTTTGTTATGTTAAGCCTCCTTAAAATTTGGGTTAATGATCCTTAGTGGGACAACTTTAACTTTTTTTTTTTTTTCTTCTCATGATGCCGTGCCGCCGCCTATGTAGTTTCAAATGTGATATTTTTTTAGCCATATTGTTGGCAAAGCCGGTAAAATGTTGCCGACTTGTATATGATGTGACAAATTTTAGCTTGTAAACCCCCCTTGTGGTGATGTGACAACTTTTTGGAATGTTTGTTTCGTAGTGTTTAGCAATCCAAAAGTTAGTCACCTGAGAACACAAATTGTGTCATATCTCTTAGCTAGATTATGCCATGTCACCTCATATCCAGGTCGATAAGATTTTCCCGAATTTCCCGGCTTTCCGGCATGCATGTTACAAAATAGCTAAAGTGAACAAAGTGTGGAAGTAGCCTACTGAGAAATAAAAAATGTAAGATCTCCCATAAGGGACAAAACAAAAAGTATCTTGTTGTTATAGAGAATTAATCTTAAAATTTTCAATCTCTAGGAACTAGTAAAGAGTTACTGGATCTGTTAGAGTAGCTTTTGATGTATCAGGTGAGAATGTGTTCATGGATGAGAAAGCTTAGTTGGAGTGATGGAGACTTATTGATTTTGTGTATTTAGAAGTTGATTTATGAACGGTGCTTAATATGTGGGTTATTATTGAAAGTTAAGATAGCCTAAATGTTAGTGAATAATGATGTGAACTCGTGTGCTCTGTTATCTGAACATTATTAACTGTAACCAAACTTAGTACCTTACTTGCCTATTTTGCTACCTTAATATCCAATTATTTGTGTATGGAATTGGCATAATAACAAACTTAGTCACATCGGGAATTGTGTGGGGTACAGTTTTTATACAACTGGAACAAAGGAGAAGCCAGAGGAGGAGGGCTACAAAGTGACCTTTATTAAGGAATTAGCTAAAAGATATCAAAGTTTGGAGTTTGTTGTTTGAATTCTCCTCACAGCAACAGAATTACCGAAACTTTAACTCGGTGCTGTGTGGAGTCCATGAGGAAATGACATCGGCACGTTGTGGTGGATATGTGGATCCTGGATGGGACCATGGTACTCCCCAAGATGAGAAAAAGAAGAAGGTGAGATGCAATTATTGTGGGAAAGTAGTTAGTGGTGGGATATACAGGTTAAAGCAACATTTAGCTCGAGTATCTGGAGAAGTCACGTATTGTGACAAGGCTCCAGAGGTAGTGTGTCTAAAAATGAAAGAAAACTTGGAAGGATGTCGTATTGGTAAGAAACAGAAGCAAATTGAATATGATGAACAAGCGTACCTTAACTTCCCTCCTTGTTCTAGTCATAATGATAATGACAACGATAATGATGATGTGGAAGAGGATGACCACATTGCCATTACGTATAATAATAAGAACAAAGGAAAGCAGCTGGTAGTAGCGGGGGACAAGGGTTTGGTCATAAATATGGTGGCTCCTCCTCTTCGGTCATTAGGATATGTTGACCCTGGCTGGGAGCATGGAATTCCTCGTGATGAGAGGAAGAAAAAGGTTAAATGCAATTACTGTGATAAAATAGTGAGTGGTGGCATTAATCGCTTTAAGCAACATCTTGCTAGAATACCTGGTGAAGTCGCACCTTGTAAAAGTGCCCCTGAAGAAGTCTATCTCAAAATAAAAGAAAATATGAAATGGCATCGTACTGGAAGGAGACATAGAAGACCAGAATCTAATAATAAGCAGCAAACATTGGCAGCCGGGCCACCATTTTATATGATGCAATCAGAAAATGAAGATGAAGATGATGACCAAGAAGAAGATGATATGCATCTACTGATCACCAACGGGGATAGAAAGAGATTTTCCAGTGATTCTAGAAGAGTGTTATCTTCTGAACCATCATCGAAAAAATTGAAATCTGAGAATACTAGTATTGTACAGTCACCAAAGAGTCAGATGGCAGGGGCTAGAATAACACGAAAGGATGTCATGTCTGCTATTTCCAAGTTTTTTTATCATGCTGGAGTCTCCACACATGCAGCAAACTCACCCTACTTCCATAAGATGTTGGAGATGGTTGCTCAATATGGACCCAACTTACCAGCTCCCTCGAGCCTTATGTTATCGGGTCGTCTTCTTCAGAGTGAAATTGTAACCATTAAAACCTATCTGGCTGAACATAAAACCTCTTGGGCAGTCACTGGCTGTTCTATATTGGCAGATAGTTGGAAAGATGCACACGACAGGACGTTAATCAACATTTTGGTTTCCTGTCCTCGGGGTGTGCACTTTGTCTCTTCAGTTGATGCCACTGAATTCGTTGAAGATGCGCCGACTTTATTTAGATTTCTTGATAAATTTGTGGATGAGATGGGCGAGGAAAATGTTGTGCAGGTAGATTTCATTATATTTCTAGCTTACTCCTCACTTCTCACATGTGTTGTTGACTTGGTTAATTGGTTCTAGGTTGTCACACAAAGCACACCTAGTTATCAAACCGCTGGAAAGATGCTTGAGGAGAAACGACAGAACTTATATTGGACTCCTTGTGCTGCTTCTTGTATTGAACAAATGCTGGAAGATTTTGTAAAATTAAAATGGGTGGCAGAATGTATCGAGAAAGGACAAAAAGTTACAAAGCTTGTGTACAACCACATCTGGTTATCAAGTTTAATGAAAAGAGAATATACAGGGGGACAGGAACTTGTGAGAACATCTTTTACCCGCCATGCTTCCAGTTTTCTAACTTTGCAAAGCTTAATGGACCACAGGGTTGTCCTAAAACGCTTGTTTCAGTCCACTACATGGCTATCATCTCGAGTTTCAAAATCCGAGGAGGGTGAAGAGGTGGAAAAAGTTGTCATGAATGCTACATTCTGGAAGAAGGTCCAATACGTTAGGAGATCAGTGGGCCCTATTCTGGAAGTGCTTGAAAAGATCAACTGTGATGAGAGCCTCTCCATGTCATATATATACAATGACATGTACAGGGCAAAACTTGACATAAAAAGCAACCATGGTGATGATGCACGCAAATATGGTAACTTGTGGAGTATAATCGATAATCACTGGAACTCGTCTCTCAGTCATCCTTTGTATCTTGCTGCTTACTTCTTAAATCCATCGTACAGATATCGACCTGATTTCATTCCTGTAAGAAACGCAGTCAACCTACCTAATAGCTTTGCTTTATTTCTCATTTATCAGTAGTACCATTTTAAAGCTGTTCTTAGATATGTTTATTCTTATGTGGTCTATTCATTTAGTATCCAGAAGTTGTGCGTGGACTAAATTCATGCATTGTTAGGTTTGAGCCAAACAATGCAAGGAGGATTTTAGCATCAAAGCAGGTAACGTGCCTCTCCCTTTATTCTTAAAAAGTCAGCCTGCAATGTCTGTCTGATGGATTTGTTATTGCTGGTTGCAGATCTCAGATTTTGGCTCTGCAAAAGCTGATTTTGGAACTGATTTGGCCATTAGCACGCGGACAGAACTAAATCCAGGTAATGGGGAAGCCATTAAAGATATTTTTTAATCAGTTACATGAGAGGCTCTATTTATTACTTAACGAGTATTTAACAATTATGTTTTAGGTGCATGGTGGCAACAACATGGTATAAACTGCTTAGAGCTGCAACAGATTGCTGTACGCATATTGAGTCAAACATGTTCTTCGTTTGGTTGTGAGCATAATTGGAGCATATATGATGAGATTCACAACCACAGGCACAGCCGTCTGGCACAACAAAGATTGAATGACTTTATGTACGTTCACTACAACTTACGACTTAAGGAACGTCAAATAAGGAAAAAGATGCCAAACACTTCAGTTTCCCTTGACAGCGTTTTGCAAGAGAATCTATTATATGACTGGATTGTAAGGCCAGAAAAACAAGCTTATCAAGAAGATGAGGTATGACACCCACACACTTCTGATCCATAATCCATATACCTTTTTGTTTTTCCCTTTAATTTGAACCGTCAAGCATTATTTTCTATATATTTTAGGAGCTTTGTAGTGAAATGGAGTATGAGAATGGGTTGTTGGAATATGAAGAAGGAAACGGAGAGAGTAGGAAGAGTTCATTACAGGTGGTGGACACACAACCATTAGATGCTCATCAGCCTAACAATATTAATCCGCATGCTGAGGCTGATAACGAACATGAAGATGAAGACGATGAACTCAATTTCTTTGATGATCGATTGAGTGATTCATAGCATGGGATACATGTTATAATGTATAGGAGTAAATTGATGTTTTAGTGTTGGTTGTAATGCAAAACCATGTATTGTTTTTATATATTCCTTTGTGTAGAGCCTTTAATTGGTTCTCAATCATTCATATTTGTCAACAATTTCAATGATAAATTGTGTGTGCAATCAACAAGGAGATACCTACGAGGTTCACCACATTTAGGTCTTGTCGAATCTAGATAATAAACTGATGAGGGTGACCTTAATGAAACTAATGCATTCTGTAGGACATTAGATGAAGTATTGTATATTCCTTCTATTAATAACACATTTTAGCTTTGGGTAATGTGAAACCAGTTACATGGAATGTGAAGGGTCTCGCCATGTAAGCTTCGAGTTAGATTATGTTAGCCACAGGTTTTGAATGGTATGGCATTTCTCGACATATCTAGTATTCAACCATCATGTGGAAGTAGTCGTGGGCAATAACCGGTTTTGGGCCAAACCGGGTAGAACCCGACCCGAACCGGTTATAAGTCAAGAAATCGTAACTGGGTTTGACCAATACCCGACCCGGTTTCTAACCGCTTTTACGTAACGAAACACCCAACCAAACCTAACCGAATAGGGTTGGGTACAGTACAACCCGAACAGGGTACAAAACCGGTTATTTTTTTTATAAAAAAAAGATTTTTCGTCGTAATTCAATTTTTGGCCTCGTAATTGCTAATAATTCAACATTTTGCCCAAATATTCGACGTAATTGGTAATAGTTAATGAATTTACAAAAAATATTCGACGTTTGCTAATAATTGATACTAATTCACTTAAAAATGACTAAAAGTATTTAAAAAAAAGAGTCAAAATATTCAAAGTTTTTCGACGTAATTGCTAATAATTCAATATTTTGGCCACATACTTGCTAATAATTTAACCCTTGGCCCAAATATTCGATGTAATTGGTATTAGTAAATGACTTGACAAAAATTATTCGATGTAATTGCTAATAAATTACTTAAAAATAGCTAAAAATGTCAACAAATTTTTTTTTTTAAAAAATCAAAGTTTTTCGACGTAATTGCTAATAATTCAATATTTTGGCCACATAATTGCTAATAATTCAACACTTGGCCCAAATATTCGATGTAATTGGTAATAGTTAATGACTTGACAAAAAATATTCAAAGTTTTATTATAGATCAAACTTAAAAATGGCTAAAAATTAAAAAAAATAGACTTAAAAATTCAAACTTATATTATAGATCAAACTTTTAATACATTCAACTTCTTAGATAAAAGTACATTCAAACACATAATTAGACATCTTCAAGCAAACGAAATAGTCTTTTAAACATCTTCAAACAAATAAATATTCTTCAACGAAATACTCTTCAAACAAAATAGTCTTCAAGCGTAATACATCTTCAAATGAAATAGTCTTCAAACGAAATAAATTGTTTTCAAGCAAATAAAATTAAACATCTTCATTGGTCTTCAAATGAAATAATCTTCATTGATCTTCATTGGTCTTCTTCGGAGTTAGTCCGCATTGCTTCATTGAGTTGGATTTCTTCATCGGAAAGTGAGATTGATTCACCCTCTTCCACCTCGATATTGTGTATGTCTTGTTCAAAATCTAATGCATCTAGTTCAAGACTTGATGTGTTTTGTGTACGATGGTGAGCATCTAAGTGATCTTTCAAGCAAATACACATTTCCAAGGATGCCGGTGTGAGTCTTGTTCTTCGTATACATAAGACCCTGCCACTAAGAGAAAAAGCGGATTCCTAAGCTACTTTAGAATCTTGGACACTTAGTAAATCCCGGGCCATGGCGGCTAGCACGGGAAATTGATTTTCCCTTTTCAACATAATTTCTATTTTTATATAAGTTTTTAATGGTTTATCTCCAAATTATCAAGTATCAATTAAATAAAGGTATGTTTTTCCCGAAGTTAGTGTAAAGATGATATCTAGTTTATAGCTCGTTTGTTTAGTAAATTACTGTATTTACTGTTTTGTAGAATTAAATCATCTAATATTGTTGATGTTTTGATAGATTTGTATTAAGGAGGATCATGGGACTATGGGAGAATGTTAATGGTGTTTTACGATACATGTCTTTACTTATAAATCTTCAACTAAAACTGTCATTAAAAACGTTAACTTATGAACATCTAATGTTACATGTTTCAAAGAAATTGAGTTTAAAGCCTCCAAGTGGATTTTGGCTATGAGGCTATCTTATTTGAAAAAGGTAAAGTTTATTTGTTATCTTATCTCAGATTTGAAATCGTAACTCATCATCGAAATCGAAACCCATATTCGCGAATAGCAGCTCAAATTCTAATTTCTAAATAGCAACTCAAAATTGAAAGCGCAACGCGAAATCCCGAAATCGCCACTCGAAATTGAAAATGGAGGCGAGATTTCGAAATCTCGAGTTGTGATTTTCAAATATGTTGCGATTTCAAAAATACGTTACGATTTTCATTTTCGTGTTACGATTTCGAATTTGAGTTGCAATTTCATTGGTTATTTTTGCAAACCCAAAAATTGTTAGTTAAAATTATGGGAAATGATATATTCTCCTAAAGATTAGTTTAAAAAATCCTTCTTAAATCACAAGATAATGACATGTGGATTCCATTAAATTTCTTCTTAATCTTATCTCTTGATTTTTTTCACATGTCATCATCTCGTAGTTAAGAGAATTTAAACTACTCCTTTAAAAGGATTTATCATTTTCCTAAAATCATATATTATAAAATATTTTGGGTCAGTCAAGATATTTTGTCTGCATTTACATCCACACAAAAAAAAAAAGGGGGCTAAATATAATTATGGATTTGGGACCCTCAATTTTAGTTTTGCAAATTGATAATTGATATATAAGTCATATCCCTGTAAAAATAGATTTCAAATTTCATTATATAGTACATCAACTTATATCTACAAAACCAAGAGAAAATCTTAAAGAAATGGCTTCACAATATTACACTACTTCCTTGTTCAAGCCTAACGATGTTTCAATAAGCAAATCTTCATATCAATGGCAACTTGTGACTATTCCACAATTCAAAAGCTCTAAGATACGCATTTGTATCTCTCCTTCATCTAGGCCACAGGCCAACACCAACAACGAGGGACTAGTAGGTACGTACGTACCAACACAAGCTTATTAAAATGTTTGATCGTAAATGTTTGTCGTGTCAATACAAGTTAAGTTGTTAAAAAACATTATCTTTTTTTATGTTTTCTTTTTTAGTTTCAGCAATTTTTTCTACATTCGATCAGGGCGTCTCTAAAGATTTATGAACTTAGGATGAGCTAAGAAAAAAAAGCTCCTAGAATAAGTGCAACAAATTATATTATATAAAATATTTTTATAGAAACGACGATAAATATTATATCAAAACATAGCAAAATATATTGTTCGAAAATAGAAAGAAAAAAAAACACTACAAAATCATACTATTGATAATATATCGTAATAGCTAGCCGACGATTGGTAAAGTTTTCTTAACATTCTTCATAGCAAATTGGTTGATCAACTCTTATTATATTTATAAAAAAAAAAACAAACAAAACCTGAAATCTAAAAAATAGTTTAATAATATAAGTTAAACAAATACATAATTAAAAATAAACAATATAAAAATATAAAACAAAATTATTCAAAAATAAAATTTAAAACACAAAAAAATGAAACTTCGGCCTTCTTATTGCCAAAAAAATAGTTCTTGGTTTTCTTGTAATTTCAAATAACAAATAAAGTGAAACCTTATCTTGATTTGACAATTCACAAAAAAGTCAATGTGACAATATAAAAAATTTGTGCACGTGAACTGTGCAAGTCTGTCTATCTCATAAAATCAAATTAATTTATTCATTTTTATTGTCTATTACAAAAAAATTGTAGGTGAGTTTTTTTTAGTCAAGTTAAATGATTTAATTTTTAAATGATTGATTGGTTTCTCACATGTTCAACGGACTTAGTTGATTACTTATACTAGACGCATGCCCGCGCAATGCGGATGCGATGGTGGTAGTGGCGTCGAAGGTGAGTGGTGGGGTGGGGGGGGGGGGTTGGGGTTGGGGGCAACGGCGGCGGTGGTGTGGTGGTGAATGTAAAAGTAATTGATGTAAAAGGGAGTAGTGTGGTTATTTTTAAGGGTTGAGGGATCTATGTTGTAAATTATTTCATTAAGAATATTATAGGTATAGTAGGTAGAGATGTTTAAATTAGTGAATAAAGAAGAGGGGTAATATAGTCATTTCAAAGATTAGAAAGTTGAAAAGGGGGTTTGCTCTTTTATATAGAAGTTAGATAATTTATGTGTGTGTATATATATATATATATAAATTTGAAAATTTGAAAAATCGGACCTCGGACGGTCGTCCACTTTGTCCTACCTTTGAGCCGGCCATGCATTCGATTAGGATGTAAACCAGTCGAGCTAAGTTTGAACTTGCCTAAGCATGGCTCAGCTCGTTTTTATTTCAAAGATCTCAAGCTTAAGCTTAGCTTGTTTCAACTCTATAATACGTAAAGTAAAACTCGAACTCAGCTCCTGAGTAATTAGAGTAAATATCATTTTTACCCTTTTTAGTAATATTAGTTACAAATATAAAAATATATACTATCTACCTAATTAATAACTTAAACTAGATTATCTTACATGTATTAAATAAGATGTTCACGAGCTTAATCGAGTCTAATGTTCAAAGCTCGAGCTCGATTATCAATTGATCTCTGAATTATGCTCAATTCAAGGTTTTACCGGGTCGAACTCGAGTAGCTCAGGAGTAGCTTGAATCATTTACACCTTTACATTCGATCGTCTGGGTGGACTTCTTAAGGGATAGAGAGTCGTGCTTCCCACCCTTAGAAAAAACGGATCAAGAGTAGTTATAGTAACTATAGTGATAAATCTAAACAAAAGATGTTGGAACAGAAATCGTAGACATCATCTATACATTATAGTTAAAATACTTTTAATAACCAAGGCAACTTGGAAATATATAAAACACCTAGACTTCTTGTAAATATTTCAAAATACTTTTAAGTATATAAAACATTATATAAAATACTTTTAAGTATATAAAACACCTAGACTTCTTGTAAATATTTCAAAATGTTAATCACTAGGCCAATTTGAAAACGGTTGTTAAATAAATAAATATGAAAAAAAAAATAATAATAATTTATTTTGACTTAAAAGAGTCGAGCTCTATCTATTGTTTACTTTTGAACTGGTTAACTTGATCTGTCTATCATATATGCAATGTACATAACTTTGTTTTCCTTTATATATTTTGATTTGATGTCTCATTTTTAGGGACCACCAACACGACGGAAATGATCAAATACAAAAATTACTTTAAGATGGAACGACATCAAGAACTCAAGGTACGTAAGTTTTTAGTTACATGCGTACGTGGTTATTTTGATAAGAATCTAGTTATGTTATTAATCACTACGATAGTTTGTTTCAATAACTCGATCGATCACAGGTGATCTCCCCGTACGTTGATGTTAAGAACAAACACGCCGAGCTCAAAGAAGATACGAGAAGAGCTTTATTGACGATTTCAGATCCTACAAAGACGATGAAGCTAATTGACACGATTCAAAGATTGGGAGTTGGGCATTATTTCAAAGAAGAAATTGATACAATATTGATCAATAGACTAGCACATGTTTTGCCCGATGAAGATCTATATACAACTGCTCTACGTTTCCGGCTTCAACGACACAATGGCATTTATACCACTCCTGGTACGACATTGTACGTATAAACTTAATTAATTCACTTTTTTAACACAAATAACTTGTCCAATTTCGTTTCAACCCGGAAATATAAGAAAAGTTATATTCAAATTACATGTGAAAATGATATAGACATCTACAGGTTTTTTTTTGAACGGCAAAAAGTATATTACTATATATTAACATGAACACTAACAGGATACAAGTGTTCGAAAAAATACACAATCTAGAAATACAAAATGTACACACATTCTAGACCCTACTTAGAACTTTAACTGCTAAGGTTGCAAAATGGTTGAAAAAACTTATGTCAATTACGATAACGAGACATAAGAAAAAACCCCAACCACGAAGGCCGAGCCACCGGTTTTCACTCCGTGGTGTTTTTGATGCAACCTCAAACAAGTTCTAAAGAAGAAAAAAACACAAATGCATATTACAGGTTATATTTTAGCGTTCTATCTATGCAAAAATCCAAACATGGAATACGAAAAAAAAAAAAAAGGCTCTTTGTTGTATCTTTTGGCTCATTTTATCATATTTTCGTCTTAATTTGTTTAAATCTAATACCATGATTGATGAAGCAGATGTTTTCCAAAGGTTCATGGATGTAAATGGTGAAGTAAAGGATTCATTAACCGACGACGACATAGAAGGGTTGTTGAGTTTATACGAAGCTTCGTATTTGGGTACAAACAGAGAAGATTTTTTATCACATGCGAAGGAATTTACTACAAGACACCTTCACAAATCCGTATCACAACTAAGCCCGAAACTTCAGAAAAAAGTTGTCCAGAGTTTAGAGCTTCCAAGACACATGAGATTTGAAAGGTTAGAAGCAAGAAGGTATATTGCAGAATACGGTAATGAAGATGATCATAACCAAATTCTACTAGAGTTTGCAAAGTTGGATTACAATCACGTCCAATCGATACTCCAAATGGAGCAGGTTGAGGTAACCAGGTACTCTACTATTTTTCATGAGTTTTGTTGTACAATTTCGTTATCCAAATACTAACTTTATCTACGTACAGTTGGTGGAAACAATTGGGTGTAGCTAGTAAGCTAAGTTTTATTAGAGATCGACATGTTGAGTGTTTTCTATGGACTACTGGACTTTTACCAGAACCAAAGTACACCGGTTGCCGGATTGTGCTCGCTAAAACCATCGCCATTATGTTGGTTATTGATGATATATATGACACTTATGGGTCATACGATGATCTTGTACTCTTTACCAAAGCAATTCAAAGGTTCGATTATATATCTTTTTCGCCCTTTTCCTTAAGTTTTTGATTTATTAGAATCAAAACTGACATTGTTAACTAATTAAACAGATGGGATTTGAATGAAGTGGAACGACTTCCGGAGTACATGAAAATATGTTACATGGCATTATATAACACTAACGATGAGATTTGTGACGAAGTCCTCATAGAAAGTGGCTTGAATGTCCAACCATTTCTACGAAAGACGGTAATTCTTTTATTACTAAGAGTTAATCAATTATATATTAACCAAGTATTCTACTAATGATGCTCATCGTATCATATTCAAATGACAAAGTTTTGTTTGTGTGTCCTTTACGTACAGTGGATTGACATGATTGAAGCTTACATGGTGCAAGTAGAATGGACGAAACAAAGGACCACGCCAAACCTCAAAGATTACGTAGACAACGGGGTCGTAACATCAGGGACATATATGGCAATGGTACATCTATTCGTTCTTATATCCGGAGGGGTTGCAAAAGAAAATATTAGACATCTTCTTGACCCGTATCCTAAATTCTTCACCTTGGCTGGAACCATTCTTCGTCTTTGGGATGACCTCGGAACGTCCAAGGTATTGATTTTCCAAAACGAAGGTTATCATATTTAAGTTGCAAATCATTAATAATTGACTAATTGGAGCATAGATAATTTTTTGTTATATGTTTGATTTGAGATTAAGTGATGATATTCGTATGGCCATAAATATGTATACCTAGGAGGAAGAGGAAAGAGGAGAGGTCTTATCAAGCATACAATTACTCATGAAAGAAAAGAACATAATTTGTGAGAAAGAAGCAAGGAAACACATGTTGCAGATCATACATGGTTTATGGAAAGATCTAAATGCAGAGCTAATTACGCCAGATATGGATCTCTGGCCGATGATTCGGGTTGCCCTTAACATATCGAGAGCGTCTCAAGTTGTTTATCATCACAATGAAGATGGCTATTTATCAAATGTACAAAATCAAGTACAAACTTTGTTCTTCCAACCTATTGATATGTAGTACTAGATAGATTTAGGTATTTGCTCAAGCGTGGGGTATTGGGTGGAGATGTTTTACTAAAATGTGTTGTGTGGCATGTGCATGTTGGTACCAACACGGTACCGGGGATCAATGAGTTTCCTCCGAATGTCCAATTTACCCTTTTTAGTACTAGATAGATTTCTAGATTGCATGGTCATGTAAATGTGTTTGAAAGTTGTAGTTGGTAATTATCTAATACTTGGCCTCCATAACTTTATTCCCAATAGGTTACATTGTAGTCTTCAAGGTATCCTTATAAAACATTAACTATTGATACTTCAAATTCTAATAACTCAGCATTAACTTAATTAATTAAAAGTTAACAGGAAATTATCATGATCGTTGTCAGTTGTTTAAGAAACCATCACTAATTTGTGGCTTAGTTCTCAGATTTGAACCTCCCAAAGTAAACATCTTGGATGACCAAGAGAAAAGGTTTGGAAACGGTTATGACGATATCCCGTTAAGCCTTGTACATCTTAGTTCAAAATTCGCCCGAACCCGATAAAGCCAGGTTATAGCCGGTCCGGTCCGTGGGCCTTAATTTTCAGGAAACCCGGTCCTCGGTCCGGACCCGGGAAAACCCGTTTGAAAACTGAAAACCGATAACCCGCTATGCATTGTACATACAGATTCTGATTTGGTTGGTTTCCTACCCACGTTATATTCTGAGAATAACTAGGTGCATATATTTCAAGATATTAAATGGAGCTATGAGATAACAAAACAAGATGTTCAATGATGAGTTGGTCTAGTGGCTTGGCATATCTTTGATGACTGGGAGGTCCCAAGTTCAATCCTCACCTAGGCCAACTTTGAAATAAAGGAAGTCCTTCCATGAGAGCTTGGATCTGGGGAGACCCAGGTTCAAGTCTGAGGGGGCAGGATTTACCCCTATTAATTGCCGTGTCTCCGGGCGGACTAGTAGGGGGTTTTCTCCCCATCGGGTATTTGAAATAGGCATTTCTGCTTCGAATGAGCTCTCTAACGCGGACCCGGTTAAAACAACGTATGCTAGACCTCCCGCTGTCGAATCGGGACATGAAAATCACGCAAAATTCACCTTTAAAAAAAATAATAATAATAACAAAACAAGATGGAGAATTCTGGGTCCCCATTTCATGTTAGTTATTTGTGATATTGCTCAATATTCATTTAAGCGTTGTTATTTTTATATAAGCATATGTTTTAGAATTTAATGAATATTAAATAACTCTTTAATTCTCTTTTTTAATCTCATCTCTTGATTTTGTCAAATGTCATCATCATATAGTTAGAAGGATTTATAGGAACATGAATTAGAAATATGTATCATTAGGCTAACCGGAATGGGGCGTGCCCCCTTACGTTTCTATCACTTTTTGCATAAAAATGTGTGAAAGTATGCCTTAAAGACCGTGCCCCGTTCTAAATGGAACGATCGTTCCATCTGACAACCACTCACACATGCCTTTGATAATAATTAAATATTTGAATTAAAAAATG
>JAOXNX010000001.1:23986016-23997875 GCA_028566075.1 Solidago caesia | reverse complement strand
TCATTTAACTAAACGAACAGATTTTTGTGTTCATGTTCGTTCATTTAACTAAACGAACGAACACGAACGAACTTCCCACCGAACGGTTCATGAACTGTTCAGTTCGTTTACAGCCCTATTCTTATTATTGTCACACATTATCGGTATTATTGTCACATTATATTCATAACACATTATATCATTGTTATCGATATAATGTTTCAGATAATACATTATAATTTTACATATTATCATTATCATACATAATAAACGTTATGCCTCATGAGGCAACGCCCGGATACAAAACCCATTCCCTCTAAATTTGGGGGATAGTACGACAAATTTATTTTTATTTATTTTTTTGATCAACAATTGGAGATGGCTTAATACTCGGTAGAAATACTTTTTTACTACAATAATAATAAAGGATTTCACCAACTTGACTTTAATGTATTTAATTTAATTAACAACTTTACCATCAACACAACATATCAGTCTTAAGTTGATCTAAAAGTAACCTAGAGAGAGATTTGAATGTATGTAGATGGTCCAAAACTTTTGACCTACAGCAACCCAGGAAATTGACGAAAAAGAGCTGCTCTTTAAACCCAATTTCATCAACTATACATTTATAATAATGTGCATCATAACTCAAGAGATACTTGCTCACTTCACATAAGCCTTGAAGCTTCATGCGGTTGGTCTCTTTTCAGTTGTCTTCCCACGGAAGGATGATAGTAACGAGAAGTGTCTTGAAGCTGTCAAGTACAACAATCACATATTCAAAACCAACTAATGGAGAGAAGTATTTGTCTCTCATTGTGTCCATCAAATTTTATTTATTTGGCTCTTGTTTTCACCATTTTTCAAAAATAAATTTAGTTTAGCTTTGTACTCGTGTCCCAACATTGTCTACATATGATGTCATTTGAACGTAGGCTATGTCAAAAGTTAATCGAACCAGATATATATACGATAGAAAGAGTAAAGCATTTCTTGTTTACCTGTTTGCCCTTATTAAATCTTCACTAAGGGCAAATTAGTAAGAAAAAATCAAAATTTGTCACTGGAAAAGTAGGGCTGATGAGCAAAAAGTGGTTGGGACATGAGTAGTAATGGCAAATAAATAACAAATTATATTCGTGTAGCCAAAACATATTATACTAAATAGTACAAGAGCCAAACAAATATGTTTCTGAAAGAATATTTAATTAGATGTACACTCACATTTTTGAGAAGCATGACCATGTATGGGTGTTTGATCTTCAGATATTAAGGTCTTCAATGTATGAACTGTTTAGCATCAGAAGCATAACCATAAAGTCAGCACACTGTTTACACTTTACACTTATACCTTGTCTATCCAAAATTTCAGATTCTGATTTCTGACTCAAAAGGAAATGGGTGAAACATGAGTTACATAGCTAGAATAAGTAAATTTAAAATCAAAGTGACCGAGATGACAAATAAATGTTTGCAATTCCTATACATAGCTATTAACTGGACAGTAAATCAAGAGAAACTTCTCTAGCTCAGGTAGTGGGCATATAGCAAATGGACTCAATATGTATGCCACCGTTGATAACTTCTATAAATAAAGCATATAAATAGTACGATGGCCCCTGAAGATCAATTATCATGGAATTACACTGAATAGAAGGCAATAACTGAGACTTAAATAGGCACAATTGCACACATCAAAAAAACATCTGGCTTAATGAACTATCAACATGTAAGAAAACTATTTCAAGTGATAGATATGTTGATCTAGTTTTGATATTAGCTTAGTTAAGTTATGGAAAACGGGATTTTTCATTTTCTATACTTAGAGATCAATTTGAGTGCAGGACTCTACATATTGGGCAACTGAAGCTGCTAAAACATATTTCGTTGAGCATAATAATAGATAAAATCAATTAGGAGTTACCTTCAGCAGAAGCAGGGGCAGTGAATGTAAGATTATCAGGTTGAGAAGTTGCGGTATCTGAAGGGGTGTGGCTTTTCTTTCCAAGCATGAGAAGTCGTCTGAATCCTTTTGGTTGGGGCTTCTCAAGGACTTCAGGGATCTTTTCCAGCTTCAAGTTGTTAAAATCAGATATATATGCCTTTTCAGCTCCCGAAGCCATCCCAAAGTTGGACGGAGGTGCTTTTGCATATTCTGAATTTCTAGTAGATGGGTCTTCAAAAGATGAAACACGTGCATAAGGAGCTTGGTAGCCAGAACTTGTTCCTGGATTTTCGCCCAAATCCTCCACAGTATCATTCACCTGACCAGACAGCAGGACAAGGGCATTATTAAGACAACTTATAATCCAGACTAACCAGTTAAAATGTGAGTAAACGACTTGATTTCAGCCCATTGGTTTTGCTTTTATGAGCTACTTGTTCTTGCTTTTTAACTGATACAATTTACACTTGTCTGCAGTTTGGAAAATAGAATAGGTGTACAGAATATGTAGTTCTCGGTCAGGAATAAGAACAATGAAACAGAGGACAAATATTAAAAACTAGCTATAATTCTTTTATGTATGTATTTAACGGTCACTTGACGACCAGAAAGTAATGCTCCCTCCATCTAGAAATAAATGCTAGATCTGGCTTGGTGTTTCAATATGATAGAAAAAGATGTCATGAAACAAATACATGTCATCAATATTCTGTAACGGTTACTAGTAGAAAAAGAGGTGATATTGGATCAAAGCTTAACCAATAATAAATTTTTTATTTCTTTAACCACCACCTGAAGAGTATTATTATGGGAATGGAAAGAGTATGTGATAAAGAGATGCATAAAATTCAAGACCTCACTAGAAGTATGATGTTTCTGCGGGTGGACTGAAATGGTCCCTTTATCAACAATTTCCATAGACAAAGGCACCTCTTGAACATTGACCCCTGTTCCATGATCACTGACAAATCCCTTAGTTAATGATGACTGCCGCTTATGTTCAAGCATAACAACAGTCTTGTCAATGATAGGGTTATCATCGGCTTCATTGAATCTGTCATTTAAATTCACTATAGCAACTTGAGAAGTTGTAAAAGGCTTCTCTTCCTTCACCTTCACCTTTTGCGTTAGATTTGAAGATGCCTTTGATGTTCTGATTTTGAGCTCAGGAAGAGATGCAGCCTTAGTTTGATCAAGGTTAATAATAGCAGAAATCTTTTTGGTCTCAGGCCCATTGGATAACTTTGGTTTCGAAACAGGCTCTGCACTCCGTGTCTTAATAGTAGTATGAATATGATTGTTGTTGATCTTTTTAGGTTCAGATAGCCTTCTAATGCGAGTCATAGAAGCCTTTGAATCAGGAATAACAGAACTAATTTCTTTCTTTGTATCCGACATAGATGACATGGATCTGGTCAATCTATTCCCTGCTGAATGATTCCCATCAGCTAATTTGGTGCTGCTTGTCAAGGGTTTCTTTGAATTGGTGGATCCTATAGAAGTAGGTCTTATTTTGGATCTTTGCAGAGGAGACGATGAACCAGGCTCTGAATCAGTGAACTTGGATCCTCTGTGGGACATGGGCGAGAGCTTAGATGGTAACTGTTGTCTGCTGGAGTTGGCTCTTGCAGCAATTCTCTTTTGCCTCTCCATCTTAAGAGCTTCAAGTCTTTTAAGTTCTGCATCTTGCTGAAAATAACAAGATTTAAGCATAGGGACTTACACAAAGATTAATCATTTGTTTTGAAATTTAATATGAAATGTGATAAAGTTCAGGAATGATAAAAGATGATAGTATACATACTAACATGTAACATTCACTTCAATGTTCTACAAGTTACTATACACTTTATAACAAAGAAATAAGCAACGGTACCTGTTGTTTCTTCATTTTCTGGAGATCAGCTTTATAGGATCTTAGTTTCTCAGCACGTGCCCGTGCATCCTCTAGAGTATTATTCACCTTCGATGGTCTTCCCTTCCTTACCGGAGGAGGCCCCGCACCCTGGTTAGCTTTCAACTGTTGGTGCTTTTCTGCACTTTTAGACCCTTTCTTAACTTCAGTCTTGTTCTTTTTTTCACGTGAAGCAGCAGCAACAGCAGCATCTTCAGCTAACTGCATTTCATAGTCTAAAGCAGGATCATATCCCATAGGCCTCTTTTCAAGATCTCGTTCAGGTATCAAGCTTAATGCATCTGGCTCATATGTGATGACTTGGTTATTAGATTTGTTTTCTGGATTTTGACTGTTGGATGATGGGAGGTCATAATAGTCCATATTCATGCTACTTCTATTGTCATTTACACCTGAAGTTGAGCGCAACGAAACCATAATTGCTTCGTCAGCAGCATGCAATCCATTTCTGTCCAAATTCGCAGTTGCACCCTCAAACCCATTATTTACTAGTGGATCCCTTACAACATATGCTTGTTCTCTTCTACCTAACAAAAAATCGTCATTTCCACTCCTATACAAAATCTTTCCATTTCTATCAAAGGATTGCATACCGATTCTCTTCCCTTCACCATTATTATCTCGCTCTGCATGTGCCAATGGATCAGCAGCCATGGTTTTTTGCAGTCTGTTTGTTTTAGGATCCTTTTCCATTGCAAACATATCTTCATTAGCAGAACGGTCACCTTCTGCAGCCCCTTTGAGTAAATAACTTTGAAATGCATCCCAAGGGCCGCTATCTGTTTCCTTCTTGTTATGAGGAGTCTCAGATTCAGACTCTTTTCGGTTACCTTTTTTCTTTGGGGATCTTAAGCTTCTTCTTTTATTATGAGACTCGGTCTCATCCCCAGTTTCATTGTCAGAAGCTGAATCTGACTCATCTGATGAATTCTGGTTTTTTGAGTTAATGAAGTTAATATTACGGATAACCACCTTGCCTGATTTTGATTTACCAGATTTTCCAGCATCCTTATGTAGTTCTGAGCCTTCGTCAGGTTCAGGGCTGGTATGTCTGTTATTATGTTCCATGGATTGCCTAATTTGAAAATGAGGATCCTCCATGGATGGGTAAGGTGGTGGAGGATAAAATGGAGCGGTTCCAGGATAATGTTGATAGTAGGGCATGGGATATGCTTGATACACGGGTACGCTACCCGGTGAAGTATGCATACCCCAAGGGGGGAAACCTGGATGGGGAAATGGTCCTCTATGATATTGTTGTTCAGCACCTGTAACAAATGAAAACAATATAAGGTGACCAAGAAACAACTAAGAGCAACATAAACCTTAAACTTAGGTCACTTGTAAAGCAGCTCCAAGTAGAATTATCCTTATTTTTTCTACTTAAACTACCATACAAAACCTCTTCTTTTTTCTTCTGTAGAATTATCCTTATTTTGAATTGTAAGTTCAATGACACTCCTTCTAAAAAAGCTCACAGAATGCCATCTAAAGAATAAACAAGACATGAAACAAAAGACCATAAGACTGCCCCTCTCCAAAACCAACAAAGCACTTTCATCAACGATGGAAGGATTTCCTTTTACTATCCCATGACTTGAAATTGTTCTATAAAGAACTCATTTAAATTCTCTTCAGTTACTTCAAATTAACTATTAATTCGTTCTGGATTTCATTTTATTCAAGTTGTGCCTCTTGCTGTTTCAGACAGTATTCATGCTTTTGGTTGTTCTTGGTTAGTTCAGGTTGCATGGAGATGGCATAGCAGGTGGTCATAGTAATGTAAGCACATGAAATTCTACTTAAATAGTAAAACAGGTCAAGTAAGTTCCTACCTGCATTTGGATCACTGCCTGCTGTCTCTTTAGTTTCTGATGTAGCATCACCCCGGGTTTCATTAGGCCCATTGGTCATACTTGAAAGCACAATACCTGATGCATTCATGGTCGAATAATCCAATTTGCCAGACATTGCATCTTCTGCTTCTATATCAACCCATTGTCCGGACTCGTGTTTTTGCTTCCACAAATCCATGAACCGCAAGCAAGCATTCCTGTTGTATGTACATGCAGATGGTGATATATAGATATGTACATGAACAGCAACAAAAGAGAGTGATGCAAAGATAGCTGCTTACATTAGACGTGATGCACCAAAGCATTCAGCAAATGATAACAAATTCGCCACATGATCAATTTCAAAACCAGCAGCGACGGCACGTGCAAAAGCCATGCCTTGTTCTTTCTTAAGCACTGTTTTGCGTGTCTCAAGAACATTTAAGAGCTGGATTCTGAATATACATGTGAGTAAAACTATAAGGACTCTCGTACGAACAAAAATTTATAAGAATCGGGCCAAATTGAATAAGAACTAAGTAGTTACGCAAATAAATATACTTTATTTTCTCCGATCAATTAAAAAATTCCGGTCTTTCTGGGGTTCTATCGCAGGCTGAAAACGTAGAAAAGGGATGAATGGCAGGTCAAGGGACTAAAATCCTATTATTTTCACCATCATATGTGATGATTGCACTCCGTCCCAAGTTTTGTATACGCACAACACTTTTACCCTCTGAAATTATAGAAACTGTGAGAAGGTGGAGAACACAACAATTTGACACTGACCCGGCCAACCAGGCGATTTGTACAAGTGTTTTTGAGGATACTTGTACCTCATACACGAGTAGTCATGAGAGCTGACTCATTCATCAACATAGACACATTGTTAGCCAAAGAAAGGAACTGCATAAGGATCATACCAAAATGTTACTGTTGCACCAACAACCTCTATATATGTCTAGGGAAAATGCTTGTGAAGTTCATTCCAACTTAAGTCATAGATGCAACATCTTCATTCCCCCAGAATTGGAACTTGGCTGTAACAATAGATGGGTATGACCATGCAAGGACTAGTTTTTTGGTATCAAAATAAATTAAGTGTAGGGCCTAGTCCCATGGTTTTCTGTCAAAAGTATAGCACTCTATTAACAGGGGAATATAAGCCCTTGTTGTTAGTAATTGAAACCTTGAGATCTAGTGGCCCTCGTTCCATTTATCTGACATTGCGTAACTAGAACATGAGACAATGCACACATATTTTAGTTTCTAATATGTTTCAAAAGTCCTAAAACCACCTTAGATAAGTGTCCTAATTTGATTTTGGTAGTCAAATAAACTAGCTCACACCTAACAGGCATTGACTAAAATTTTGCCATCTATGAAACTATAAGAAATACCATTTCTAATGGACAGAATGTTGTTTTAGAATTGTAACGTTTTTATAATCATATTGAAAATTTGGAAAGTGCTGGGTTTCCACACTCAAAAAAAACTTGGGACACGCATTATGGAACGATGGACTGAAGAAGAAAGCACCAGTACTTTGAATTTCCGTCTTTGCCACTGGAACCAGTAGTCTCTTGGGCATCAGGCTGCCAAAACAAGAAAAAAAAATGAAGAGAGTTAATAACCAATACTAAAACATAGTACATACCAGACAACAAGAATACTTGGTGACTCGTTACCTTGTAAAGGACAATTGCTTTCTCCGTGTCAGCATCATATGCGGGTTTATTTCCTGCCCAAAATTGTGGAACAAATTAAAAACCATGATAATGATCATATTGGAAATTCCACATGGTCCAAATCATTACTCTATAATATATATATATATACCTTCACTGATTGCCACGGGCTTTACCAGATGGTCTTCTACCTGTCATCATTAACACTTAATAATAAATATAAGAAACAAATTTACTGAACATACAATAGACGGAAATATATAAATATATGCTAACCTGAATATCATTTTTTCCTTGAATTGAAATTGCTTCTTCTATTTGTAGGATTTCAGATTCTATGGTGTAGACACGTTCTAGTATCTCGGGAGTGCTCACAAAGCGAACAAAACTATAAACAACAAACATATTAGGTTTTTGTTTTGGTTTTTTCTTCAATATCATCGACATGATTTAAAGAGAATGCCATTAAATAAGGAAAACTTAGCATCTACTGTACAGATGACACTGAAATGTTATACGGCTAGCAACAATGTCACACAAAAAACTTAAACCTTTCAGCAGTTTAAACCTTTAAACATGAAAGCATGCATGATGGTCATATATCAACACAAAGAGTCAAACTAAAGCATGAATTATATACCCTTCCACGGTGCCCTTTGTAAACCATGTTGCATTACTGCCAGCTTCTGGTGCAAGCAATACCGAATAGCCACCTTCGGCAATCTGGTCCTGAGCTGCCTTTAGGTGTGCAATAAAAGGGTTGAGCAAACCAGACGCAATTTTCTCCTTCTTATCGTTTGCGATAATGTACAAATCGCACCTGGAAATTTTACAAAAATTATATTTATTCAGATATACTTCGCATCAACTATTAAGCATACATCATTAAACAGTACCAGAAATTTTTGTTCATAAAACTAAATTTTCAGTTCACCAATTTCTTATGAGATTTTTCAACAGGAAAAATATGTTAAAAGACAATCAACAGATATATTTATTAATAATATTATTATTATTATTATTTAATTATTAATGAACTAATAATGATAATAATATATTTTTATATTTATATATATATATTTTAAAATATTTAATGTTTTTATTTATTACAATAAATAAATTGAGCATACATAATTACATATATCATTATATAAAAAAAAATGTACATGCAGCATTTAGAGCATTTCAATTGGAAAGTTAACATAACATAACATATTTACAATGGGTTTAGCTTGATGTAGTTGACTGCATCATTTTTTGATGCATTTACTTTGAAAATCAGGGGGCATTTTTGCAATATATCAATCATTCATTTGATCTGTGTGTGACTGCATCTATCAAATTTACAGTCAGTTGCATAATTGATTTTCCCATTTACAATATATATATATAAAATGCAGAGACACTGATATATACATATAGATATAGATAGATATAGTAAGTAGTAAGTAAGTAATATTTACCTTGTTCTAGTGGGGGTGAGTTGAAATACGGCCGAGTCCAAACGAGTTTTTGACTTCATTTTTTTTTTTTTTTTTTGGTTTGAGAATTCGATGGATCGATTGGGACTTTATAGTTTGTTTTGTTGTTAATAGTCAAAATCCAACTTTTTATTACTACTTTTTTATTTTATAGAAAAAGAATAAAGAAAAAAGTGAAATGCAGGTAGCTGCTGCTAATGTTACTGTAGACTTAAAAAGAAAAAGTAATTGCTGCTTTCAGGGGAGAGAGAGAAAAACAACAACAACAACAACAAAACATGAAGACATGAATTCCGGAGAGAGAGAGAGAAAAAGTGAGGATCCAAAGTGTTTTTTACTCGTAGTACTACGGAGGAGCTTTTTTCTATACAAAATGTTACATTTACAGCCCTTGGCTTTTAGGAGAGAGAAATATCTTATCTTACTTTTTACCATACCTAGAGGATAGGTGATTTTTGTACGGGACGAGACTTGATCTAGAGACCTTATCACTGTGTTCTCCAATTTTTTTTTTAAAGGAAGAGAAAGGAGATGATGGCCCCTCTCCTTCCTTTGCAATCCGCCCATTTTTGGCCGGAAAATTTTTGGAGCCAAATATAAAGGGAAAACCCCTCCATTTCCCTTCATCTCCTTTCCTTTCCTTTTGAAAAAAATACTCAAGAACCTAATTATTTTGATTTTCCTTTCATCTCCTTTCTCTTCAACCCTAAATTGAACTCAAGAATGCACCTTTAAGGTCTTCTTCTACGGCCAATTTTTGGTGACTGGTCGCCGGAGTTACCAGAGATATTATGATGATTAACAAAACACGACTAGGAACTTTACATTTACTTTGCTTCATTTTTTTTTTCAATTCGAAATATTTTATAACAAAACAAAACAAAAAAGATTGCAAGAATATGTTAATCGCTTTATGTTAGTCGAAAGACAATCACATTGCTCGGCTACAAGGTGGTATTCTTATAGCCCTAACTACTCGTTTGTATTCATCAAGCACAACTCTTTCTTTGAAGTAGGATTGATTTAGAGGTTAAAAAGGCTGTTTCTTGTTCCGGGCTTAAAAGCACTAATAATAGAGCACTTGACTCTCAAGGAACGATTCCTTTTCGGTTTCTCCAACCACAAAAGAGAGAACATTGAAAACATGTTAAGCCATACGCTGAAACATTAATCATCAAACTGTAAACCCATTATAAGTTATTATCCACCGTTATTATTTTGTTTACTTTCTTGTAGTTAAGTACGTGATAATATCTCCAATTTGGGGTGAAAAAAAAAAACTTCATGAATCGGTATATTTTCGGTAGAATTTGTTTGACTTTTCCTTCTTATAAGTTTTCTTTTCATCTATTATATCTTTCTTTTTTTTTTTTTTTTCTTTTTTCTCGTCGCTGATTGAATTAGCATGTGTATACATAACTTTTTGATAGAAAACCAAACATTTATCTTTTATAATAAAAAGGCACTGTAATAAATTATTATGACCACAAAAATACCATTTAGCTTTTAAAAGAAAACCAACAATCTTCTTTTATAATAAAAAAGGCACTATATTATAGGGTAAAAGGGGATTACCCTTGATGAATTAGCATGTGTATACATAAATTTTTGATAGAAAACCAAACATTCATCTTTTATAATAAAAAGCATTGTATTATTATGGCCACAAAAATATCATTAGTTTTTAAAAGAAAACCAACATTCATCTTTTTATAATAAAAAAGGCACTGTATTATAGCATAAAACAAAACAAGCATAAGCATACACAAATGGATATCTACAAGGTGTGGCAAATTTCCCAGATCACTACAGGTCCAAACAATAGAAATCATAGTGGCTATACCCACTAACTAAATTTTCCTCATATCCCACCCATATCAGATATCTTTATTCTTTACCCAAAAAAATGTCACCCAAATTTGACTAATGGGATACCAGGTTCAACAATGAACCAGAATTCCTAAAATAGAATCTAGTGACACAAACACACATGACCTCTTTACATTGCATCAACCCATGCTACCCAGATTCAATAAAATTACTACAACATTTATTAGCCTAACGATCAAAGAAAAATCACTAAAAAATGTGTCACATATATAGTAATTTTATTATGCTAAATGAAAAAAATGGCAACATCAAAGTATGATAGAAAGGATTAGTTCTCTAAAAATTGAATTATTATCATAAAAAAAATTCTCTAAAAATTGGTATTCATGCATTAGCCAAGTCCCATGTCAGCTCAGCCATATCATAACTTTTGTGATAATTTTTGCGTTTCGTCCATCTGAGAAAACAAATACGAATGTAATTAAAAACTTGACATATGATGATTTCACCATGAATTAAAGCATAAGACATAACCATACCTTTTTTTTTTTTGACATCCAGTGCTATAGTGACCTTTTCCTCTACAATAACCACATTTTCTTTTCTTTGGTTCCATGTTAATTTCCATGGGTGACTTTATTCTTGTAGCAACCTTTGGACGACCTTTCGTTTTGACGGGAGCTTTAGGGTTTGAAACCGTAATACTTTGTGATATGTTCCCTTTTGTCCCTATTTGTATAGTAGAAGTACTATTGTCAATAATCTCCTCAACTCTAGCCTTTTTCCTTCCATTTTGGTATTCCAAAACACCATCTAGAAAAGTATCAACTTGCTGAATTTTAGCGATACAATCTCGTCCATTCTGAAGTATCTTGTTGAACTTTGCTCGAACGGTCCATAAAGTGAACAAATTAACTTCACTAGTAGCATCACCAATGGTACCTCCTAATCTGTTTCCAATACCGCTAATCTTGTTTCTTGCTTTCATCGTCCACCTTGGCAGTGGCGGAGCCAGGATTTTTATCCTGGTGTTGCCGAACAGTTTTGATAATACTAATAAGTGTAAAATTAAACTACAAAATTCAATTACTCTAGTCTGGGGTTGTCAATTACCTTAAAACTGATTAAATACTTAGAAATAGTACTAGAAATATAGAGTTTTATAGAAATTGTGGGGTTGCCA
>JAOXNX010000001.1:23956284-23982926 GCA_028566075.1 Solidago caesia | reverse complement strand
GCCCAACACCACTAATTTTGATAGATTGTTTGGTATGATCCCAGCCCAAAATACAAAATCAACTCAGTCCGTCTCAAAAAATACCTATAGGCTTTTGGAAAAAAATTATCGACGTAGGTTTATAAGCTTTTGGTGGAAGTTTTCAAGGATACAACAACAATTGTCACCTTAAATATTTGATTATTCTACCTTGGTATTGAACAAGCCAAATCCCCAATTTTACTTGGTATAAGGTCATAATTTTATGAATCTTATAATGGTAAACTTTTATGATTTATTCCAAATCCCCAATTTTACTTGGTATTAGGTCATAATCTTATGAATCTTTGATTATTCGATTATGAATGTCATAATTTTATGAATTTTTTATTATTCTACTCTTGTTGGAAAGTTGCTAGTTTATATTTCTTTAAGTTGTTTTTGTAAAACATCTTATAACTTTATTACTTATATTTGTTTTATTAAGAGACATGGAGAAATACTTGAAAAGAAAATTACCATCTTCAAGAGATGATGTTATTGGTAGCGAATCTTCCGCTAGAAATACGGCACATAATATTTCCTGACCAACCTCTACTCCTACAATGCCTATATTAGTTTATTTGGATAATCTTCCATGGGATCCCGCCGATAGGAAAAGGATTTTTGATTATCACCTTAATCAAAAAGATGAGATAAGACGAAAATATTAGCTTAGGGGACCTTATTAACCACATGGTCATAAGTTCCCAAAAAGGGTAATAGGGAATCAAGAAAGAGCTTTTAGCCCGAGTGTCAAAATGGATAAAGTCTTTTGCTTGTGTTGTTATTTATGTAGATATTATATTGTGAACCAAAGTGGTACTTATGCTTATGTGACACAAGGCTTTAATAATTGGAATAAGACGAAGAGACTTAAGAGTCATGTTGGCGATGTTAATCGTTTTCACAATAGAACACTTAAAAATTGCGAAGATCAAATGAAACCAAATCAATATATTGGTGTTGTCCCTCATAAGCAAGATGATATTGTTAAGAATGCGAATCAAATTCGATTAAATGCTACAATTGATATTGTAGATATTGCTTAAAATGTGCATTAACATTTCGTAGTTATGATGTGAAGGAAATGTCTCTTTTTAAAGATACCTTTTTGGAGTTAATGGACTTAATTTTAAGTCAAAATGAAGAGCTTCGTAAGTTGTCAAAATTAGCCGAAAATAATCAATATTTGGATAATACAAAAACCAACTTATTTACCCACTTATCTCTACAATCAAATTCTCTTCGATCCCCGATTTGTAACTTATACCTAAGGGGGAGGGTGTCACCACAACCCAAACCAAACCAATACCCAATACCATAGTGCCAACTTAATTTTACCCTTCAAACAAAAAACCCACCATTTTCCATTAGGTGTCATGATACACCAAACCAAACCAACCCCCACCATTTACATTCAATGCTATTGTACGTTCCAATATATCATGAAGATCGGTTTCACAAACCGATCACTTCCAAACTAAAACGAACCCGCATGAAAAGGTGTGGTGTTCCATTGAAACCGATAGACAAACAGAGTCCAACCCGATGGCACACCCTCCCCCTAAAAAATCTTCGATACAAAACACAATAGCACGAACATGAAACAAAACAAATGTCCATTTCAAACAAAATTTGTAATTGTGACGATGTTTTTCCTCAAATAAAGAACACAATTTGTTACACCACTGCTACAGCTACTACCATTTATTGCTCATATCTCATCTTACCTCACTGTGCATGGACACAAACATTTTGCACGTGCAACCCCCGACAACACCCACGTGCCAAAGGTGTTTGTGGGGCCCATCAAATTCATTATTCTGTTCTCTACTCTATAAACTGAAATCTAATAATGTCAGCTGCCATTATGTCACCGCCGGTCACCGGAAAATGGATTCCGTTGAAGCAGTGGACCTCCGTTCTAAGTTTATTCAAGTTCTACGTACTCGCCGTTCTCATGAAGGTGCCAAATTTTTATTTGATTTTAAATTCATTAATTCAATCATTTGTGTATATATATATATATATATAGTTTATATGCTTGTAAGAAAATTGTATGCTTATTTGATAAGATAAAAATCTTGCATAGTTCTGACAAATCGGAGAAACTGAGAGGCCCCTATTTTGAACCTTCCCGAAGGACCAACAAAATTTGCATACTTAGAGAGTATTGAAATTAACTTCCTAGCTAGCTGAATCACTGAATAAGCTTATTGGGGCCATAATTCGCTGGACTAGCCACGAACCGCGATCCAGATCGAGCGATTGGGCGCGGTACAGTTTCGTTTCAAACGTTATTGGGATCGCGTTTCCCATCTCATCCCTAGCGTTCCTGAATTCCGGGCATGGGGCGAACCGCAATCCCGGACCACGTTCCTATACCGAAGCATTCCCAGTTTCATGTGATTATGATCAGGTCCTTCAAGCTGAAAAGCGATCGTACTGACTTTCCAACATATAACCATTTGTAGCTTCTAGAAATCGTTTTTTTTTTTTTTAATATTAACTACCATATCTTTCAGAAGCTTTGGGTGTTTTATGAATTAAAGCATGCTTTTCATTACCAAATACCAAAAATATCCATTTTTGCTATTGACATTGAAGTATTGAACAACCACTATAATGGAAAAGATTTTACTGGAAATATGGTAAAACCGTGCTAATTCTTAGGGTCGTAAACAAACCAAACGAAAATAAACCATTTGGGGTTTAGTGAAACAAACAAACATGAATGAATAAATGAATATATTTTTGTGTTCGTGTTTGTTCATTAGTTCATAAATTTGTTAAGATGTTCAATGCAGGGTAGAGAATGTTTATCTATCGTTGATGAGCAAACGAGACATATGTTCGTGTTCCTTCATTTAACTTGACGAACAAAGAGTCTTGTTTGTGCTCATTGGTTTTAAAAAAACATTACTCCGTGCCAAACGGTTCGCTGTTGGTTGGTGTTGAAGTTTGAACATTCAGTTCGTTTATAGCCTTATTAGTGCTAAATATGTGATTGAACAGTTTTAAATTCAACTTAAGGGACAAAAGGAGTAATGTTGGCTAGCATTGTTGCTAGTCAACTTCTTTTGAGAACTAATAGCTGCTATTATATTTGAGTTTGCGTGCGTTTTATATGTATCTAAAGTGGTTTTATGAATATCTGAGAGTTCCTGTAATCCGGTAAGATTCGTGTAGATTGATGTCTAGCTGCTAAGTTGAATGTTGTAAAAACACTTGTCATAAAATATGAAGCATCAGGTTGTAGTTTTATTTCATTAGTGATTTGACTGGAGTATATTCAGGCAACAGTCCGTTCTCGCTTGATATTGTTGATTTTCCAAATCAATGTGCAACCCTTTATAAATCCATCTAATGTATTTCATAACTGAATTCTCTATTTCATCTTCGGCCTCGAAGCATCTTTCGTTGAGCGGAGAAGTTGGTTGGATTTTTTTCGTTACAATTAAGTGTTTTAGAACTTTTCTATCTAACTAGTGTAATGTTAATTATTTTCTATTGAGTATGTGCTATATGCTTTTTTCAGTTCCACTACAGACTCGACCTGCAAAACCAGTGAAGGAACCATTGTATCAGGGAACTCCACCAGCAAAATTTAGTGAGGTGAAAATTACTAGAGATTCGTTTTTTACCGTCCTGTGATCTTTGTTTTGAAATTGTTTTATTTGAATGCTACCAGGCAATGGAATCTTGTCCAAAATTGGACATTCCCAATTTCACGGAACTCCTTAAAGAAGAAAACTTGTACTTAACCACTGAGGTAACTAAATTGTTGATGCAAAACATTTTTTATCTCAATCCGTGTTTATACTTAACTGCGGAAAAGTTTTATTGGTTAATTTATTATAAAGAAACTTGTTATTGTTTCAAATTAGGAAGGAGAGCAAGGGCGTTTGCCTTTGCTCATCTTGAGTATGAAGGAAAGCATACAAACGAAAAGGCCAGCCGTTGTCTTTCTTCATAGCACTAATAAGTGCAAAGAGTGGCTTCGCCCGTTACTTGAGGTAGGAAACTAATAGGGTTTTTAATAAGTTCTTGATAACTTGTCGAAGAATTGTTCTAATAAGTTCCACATTCAGGCTTATGCTTCACGTGGATATATTGCAGTTGCCATTGATTCTCGTTATCATGGTGAACGTGCAAAAAACCGTACCACCTATGAAGATGTAAGCTATAAAACCTCTTTTTTATGTGCTATTTCTCTGCCCTGTATTACTTTCCTTTAGAATAAAGAATCTTAGAATGTACTTCTTTCATCCATATAAATTTTACTAAGACACCTTTTCTGCTCAATATTAGAAAATCATTTTTGTAAACATAAACTTGAACCAAAGGGCTTGTAGCCTAGCGGTAAGTGGGTTAGCCCTCTAACCAAGAGATTGTGCGTTCAAGTCCCGTAAGGGACAATGTGTGAATTGTTATGTGTGTTTTGTTATCTTTAAATTTCTATAAAAGAAAAACTGAACTCTGAGGGACATCTATCAGAGAACCGTAATTAGTTGAAGTGACAGGCTCTTAAATTTGCCCACTAGACAGCAGTGTGCTAAGATGTATTGTTGCAATTTATCAAGGTTGGGAAACTCACACTCCGGCTCCCCTCGGCGGCGAAAATTTTCTAGAGTAATTGGCTACTCAGGAAGTAATCAGGGAGTACTCGGATCGGAATTTTCTATATAAAAATAATATAACTTGAAAATAAATGTATTGAAATAGACCAGAACATAAATATAATTATTTAGAAACATTAACATAATCTTTCAAATAATTCAGACATATTAGTATACCTTCAAATCCTTTAAATTTAGAAGTAAAGACTGACTTTGACTAATTTTGGCCGAGTTTGACCGACTTGGAACCGAGTTGACCAAGTTTTTCCGAGTTTGAGCCGAATTTGACCCTTTGACCGAATTTTTCTTGTCCGAGTAGAGGAAAATCACCTCGGCTGGCCTCCGATCCCGAGTACTCAGTCGAGTTGTCCAATTTTAGAACATGTGCAATCTATGTAAACTGGCAGAATGGTATACTCTAAGAAATCAAAGCATACTTCAACAACCTATTCTAAATGCTTTCAGTGGTTGAAATTTAAATTATGAGTTCTTTTTTCCGTCGTATTATATTCTGTGTAACTTCGTAGTGGAGAACCTATGTTTCATCTTTAAGAGTATCGAACCATAATCTGATTCCATATATACTTGATGCAGGCTCTTGTTTCATCATGGAAAAGAGGTGATACAATGCCATTCATATTTGACACGGTTATATTTCTGTGCTCCCATCACACTTGAGAGCTTATTTCAGATAACAATGTGTGCTGATTGCTAAATCTGAAGATTTCTTTCTTCATTTATTTGTCATCTGACAGGTTTGGGACCTTATAAAGCTGGCAGACTATCTTAGTGGAAGAGATGATATAGACCATTCCAAGATAGGCATTACTGGGGAATCACTTGGAGGTTAGAATGATGAAACAGAAAGCATCATGGAGAGGATATCATTTTGTCTCGAATTCCATGACATGTATCTTGCTCGTTCATGCAGGAATGCATGCATGGTTTGCTGCTTTTTATGACACACGCTATTCGGTGGTTGTCCCCATCATTGGTGTTCAGGTATGTCTTGGGGGAAATTATTCAATTGTTAGCATTGATGATTTTGAATTAAGTTGAACGTTTTATGGTTGTGTAGGGTTTTCGCTGGGCCATAGATAATGATCAATGGCAGGCTCGAGTTGATAGTATCAAGTCTGTGTTTGAAGGTGAGACAGTAATATTCGACTAAAGAAAGACAAATCCATGTTAAATGTTCACTTCTTTTTGAAAGGCAAAAGACTTGCACACTTACAACCACCTATAATTCAAACTAATTGTCCCTAATGAAACTTGAACCCATAAGCTCTTGGTTGATAGGTCACCCCATTACCGTTAGGTCGAAGACCCTTGGTTATATGGTTTCAATTCCATGTTATATGAAGTGATATGTTCATGCTTGTAGCAAATGAAGGGCTGATTTTCTTGATGACTTCCATACTAACGTAAATATTAATCAAATTTCTGAATCAAACTTGGGTGAGGTTCCATTAACAAAAGGATCAAATGGATAAGCTAGTTTACATTATTCTAGCCATGGGCATAAATGTCAACCTACTTGAATGGGAACGGGTCAGTTTGGGTTGAACTTATTTGATAACAAGTCAAATGCAGAAACTAGTTAATACTGTAATGAAATGGTCAAATGGGCTAGATGGGTCGAAAGTCTCCTGAAACGTATTCATGTGCCTACAACCTCCTGCATCGTCTTATTTACAAAAGAGAGATTATTGTATTTATGATATTGTTTCATCTTCTTTCTTATAATTCTGATCTGTGTAGGAATATATTTCTGATTTGTTTCCTGTAAAACTTTAACTTCATATGCATGGCTGTACGTGTATGTGTATTCTTTCCTTCTAAGGATCTTGCATGATCTTGTAATGCTCTTTTGGCATTCCATTGTTTCAGAAGCACGGATTGACATAGGGAAGGCCGTCATTGACAAAGAAGTAGTGGAAAAGGTGATAATCCAATCCTGTCCCCTA
This sequence comes from Solidago caesia, assembly GCA_028566075.1. Classification (NCBI taxonomy): domain Eukaryota; kingdom Viridiplantae; phylum Streptophyta; class Magnoliopsida; order Asterales; family Asteraceae; genus Solidago; species Solidago caesia. Next base: position 23,976,319 of record JAOXNX010000001.1, on the reverse strand, counting down.
TGCTAGTCTAAAAAGTGGTTCCTGTTTTTGTTAGATTTCTCTCAAGAAGAGCTCAAGGTTCAGCTTGACAGATTATTTGGTATAAGTGTTCGACTATAGTAACATGGCTAATATTCTCTTCAATTATGACTTTCTGTAATGATGACTACGGATGAAATGGGTAGTTGTAACTTGATAAATGCAGTACGCATATAAAATAATAATAATGTTTGGCCATGATAATTTGTTTAAAGTACCCTTTAATAATGAATATCGGCAAATATGTCATTGTAGCTTGAAAATGGTGTAGGAAATATGGCACTCAATACAGGATATCGATATCTTAAAATTGAAAAATTTGCAATTCGACAGGGTTGTGATAAGAAATAGAAAAAAACTTGTTATGCTACTTTCTTGAAGTGATGATATTTTTAAACATCCATGATGATTTGCTACTTTTGTGACCAGGTTTGGGACAGGATAGCTCCAGGTTTAGCAGGCGAGTTTGATTCAAATTATACAGTCCCACTCATTGCACCACGACCTCTCTTGATTTTGAACGGTGAAATGACCTATTTACTATCTTACTAATACAAATTATGCTACCTAATTCTTCATGATTTGTTCCAAGTTGACAATGTAACATTGCAAAACCATCTAAAATATGCAGGTGCGGAAGATCCCCGTTGCCCAATGACAGGTCTGGATGTGACCATACCAAGAACACGTAAGGCTTTTGAAGATGCCAATTGTTCACATAATTTCAAGGTATCGACCATTTCATGCTTTTCTAGATTGGCAAAGTGGGTGGGTTGGGTAACGGATCAAATCGAGTAATTTTGTACAGTTAGGGCCAGGTTAACCTGGAACACTTTTTGTGCAACATCTTTATAGACAATTGGTGTGACAATTGAGTAACGGATCAAATCGACTATTTTTATAACTAATTATAGAACTTAAACTTCTTATCTTCGTAATAAAGTTGGAAACTAGTAGTAGAATATTTGCTTCACCTTTCTTTCATTTTTAAAGTATATACATGTACATGTACAAAGTTCTTGATGAAAATGATTTACTTGATATAATTATGAGAGCAATATTTTGTAATCCGTAATTCTTTTATGTCGAGTATCACACCATATAATTGGAAAATTTGTGATTGTCTAATGAGGTTTTTGCCTTATTTTATTTGTGTATAGCTAAATGGAATTTCTTTTTTTACAAAATAAAAACTTTGTATATGAAGGTTTGAATGATTAATTGTATTAGATGATTTACAGTGATACAATTTACAGATATTTATATAGATAGAACCCTAATCTACAGAGAAACCCTACTAGCCCATTGTCCGGGCCTCGTATATTCTAACAGTTTAATACTTAAACTTTCACATGGAATTTTAATCCTCAAAACAAAATGACCAGTCAGGTTACAGGTAAACAAAAGGATCAAAACACGAAGTCAACAAAAAAGTTATAGGGTTAAACAATAAAAAATAAAAAATAAAGCTTTGGATAAAAATGTGGAAAAGAAAGTTGAAACGATAACCGGCGAAAGTTTAAGGATTCAGCGTTATTAACCATGTAATAGTTATGGAGAAGGTCAATCTATTTAACCTCATTTTGTGAGAATAGTGTGTTTAAATAAGTTCAACACCTAGGAAACGCCAAACAGTTTAGAGTCTTTTGAACCTCATAAATCAGAACAACCCGAGACAAGTTTACTGATTTGCCTGGAATGGGGAGAATTATGTGTTTGTTTGATCTTGAGTGTTTGTTTCATACATGTGGTTATGATTAATTTGCAGGTGATAGCAGAAGCAGGAATCGGGCATCAAATGACATCCTCAATGGTTAAAGAAGCAAGCGATTGGTTCGACAAGTTTCTCAAATCATAGAGATTTCTCATGTACCAAACGGTTTAATAGCAAATCGCTACTTAGTATCAATGTATCCCCTGCCCAACTGTTACCCATGTATCAGAACCTTGGGTGGCTTGCCTTTATGGGGATACCCATGGTTCTATTCTTGTGACAATTGAAAACCATGATTCAAAAAAGAGGTAATTTATTGTTACGCTTGTATCCTTGCATCTAAAAACATTGCTATAACAATTTTACATGCTACCGTGATACGTCGGAGTATTGGACTAACAGTAGATCACCATGAACAATAGTGTTAATCTGTAATGTTTTTCGTCCACTTTGAAACTGCAATTCATTGTATAACATAGTTGTATAATGCGAGCCTAAGACTCCCAGAAAAAATTTCAACTTTTTAAATAGGCTCCGTTATGACCACTTAGAATATCATTCATGATCTAATCTATCATCGAACAATCATGTATCCTCCAAGTAGTGTTTTTAGTGGCTGACGATGCAGGGTAGTGTCACTGTAAATGATATGCTCATACTTAGGCGAATTCAGAGTTTCGGACGCATCTAGGAGACGAAGATTTCTTGGTGGCTACATCAAATAAAACCAGTCACTTGTTTGAATATGTTGGAATTGTCGCCTATATTCAACAAGCCATGTATCTGGATTCGAAACTTTCTCCTCTGCACATCCTTATATTCCTTAAAATGTCTTGCTCTATTGTGTTTGGCTAATTGTGGTACAAGTCTACTGCTTCACAAAATCGAACCGGGTAAGGGAGATTGGCATGCCAAGTGATACTTCTTTTTACCTGATTATGTTTTCCACTAGATATGGTTTGAACCTTGTAAATTCAATGCTCTAAGACCATTGGGAGTGGGGAAAGCCCCCCATAGGGGCATCTCGCGCCATGTGGCAGTCCACATGGCAAGGGGGCTTTCTCACTTTTTTGTGGGAGTGGTGAAATATGTAGAAAGCGTCTTCTATTAAATTTATTTTATTACATTTAATTAAATAAAACCTTAAATATTAATAATATTAAAAATAAAAAGTGGGGAATCCAAAGTTGTTTCAGATGTAAAGTGCACAGGGGACCCATCATTTTTGACTAAATATTGGTAAAGGCTGCAAAAAGTATAGGAAAGAGCAGAGGAGCATGAGCGTTTCAACCGGAACGTGGCACGCCATCCAAAGCAAGAAAACGCCCCTTGGGCTGGTAAAGTGGGGCGTTCTGGGGCGTTCCTGGCCGTCCTAAAGAGAAAAAATGCAAAAAAGGCCCCCCACTCCGGACGGTCTAAGTGTTTTGTTGGGTGAAAACGACATATCTCTCATTGAAAAAGACCACTCTATTTATAGGAGAGGTGTCTTGGAGCCAAAGGAAAGTGATAGGGCTCAATCCCTTGTTTTTTGGCTAAGATCTCGTGTTGGTAATAGGTTTAATAACCGGTTTCTTTTGCTTATGTTCATCCTTTTAAATGGTAACATAAATCTTATTTATTCAGGAAAAGATTTAGTGAATATCCTTTTCGATTTTGAGCACGGATGCAGAGCACGCCCGACCGTGCTCAACGTCTGCGCTCCCACTGTGATGTTTTTTTAACTTTTGTTTCAGAGTCTTTCGTTTCAATTGGTCGATTACTATTTGTTCGTATATGTTAAAATACAAGTTTAAAGGATAAATAACATGTTTTTATAAAAAATAAAAAATAAATTTTTGGGTGTTTCAATAAGCCAGGTGCTCCTCCTCACAAGTCACAACAATTTTAATTTTAAATAAGGAATATAATGTACTTAAACAATGAAATTTTTTTAAAAAAGAAATTGTTAGAATTATGGTTATTCCCTTAATTTAATGAAAAAATGTTATATGTTGTTAACATTATATATATGTTGCATACACATAAAATATTTTAATAATAAAAAGCCCCCCTGATTTTAATATTTTTCTCACAAACATTCACAAACATCAGTCTAATTTTAATATACTAATTTAATATACTTTTAACATCATATAAGTTATCCCCTAATTTAATACCCTAAAAGAATAAATAAAATAGGCCAATCGCCGTGCTTGCTCAGCCTCATCAGCGTCCGTCTGCAATCGGAGGTTGTTTCCAATACTTGTTGCGGTTAAGGGTAAAACTGCTAATGCTTGGGTTTTAGGCTCGTAACGCTAGGGTTTTAGGCCCTCCAATTTTAACGCTTTCTCTTTGTAAGCAACTAACCCCAAGTTTTATGCATAATAATGATGAATACAAAACCTATTATTATTATTATTATTATTATTATTTACAGCATTTACTTCACCTTCAATACATCCCTCCAAATTTATACAATTTTTTTATGTGAAATTATATACTAATACGATTGTTCATTATAATCGATTAGGGCCCTTCTTATAACAAGATTGAGACGCCTTCCTCTGTGTTGTAGATACTTAACTGAAGAAGTTTAAAGAGGAAAAGTAAATAAAATATGACTTGGTGCCCTCATTGTGCCAAAAATAGCCAAACACATCGTGATCATACCACTGGCAGCGTGTAAGTTTGGTTTTCGTAAGTAATAAGTATATATTTACCATCTTTATTATGTATAGGTTTTATGTAATGTAATATATATATTTGTTTTGAGATAAATCAGGTGTTGTGTTGATTGTGGAAAAGTTATATCTCAAGATATATATACAGAGGATGCTACTTTTGTTAAAGATGCTGCTGGAGGGGTATCTATACTTTTTTTTATATATTTATTTTGCGAAATGCAAATATTTATATGTTAATAATAATAATTAGTAAGATGCTAGAGATTACATCGACACTAAAATGATAAAACCGACTCCAATACGCATACAATTATAATGCTTTCTTTCTTTTTACTTACATACATTTCCCTGTTTTTTTGTTGTTTACTAGACTACTTGTATTTACATATAATTAAAATTAAATGCAGGCTCATCTGGCAGGCAACCTTGTTAAAATGGGAAGTGCTTGTTCCGAGTCACATATAAGAACCTTAAATAAAGGTACTACTACATTCTCATTCTCATTTCAGTTTTATATTCAATTTTATATCAAGGAAGTTGTAGCTATCATTTTTTTTTTATATTTATTGTAGGGAACACGGTAATCCATGCACTCACAAGCAAATATGGGATTACCAACGTTGATCATGCTCCTAAATATTACCAGGTTTGTGTTTACCACCCTTTAATATCTGTCGTGTGTGCTTATTGAGAATGGTAAGTTTTGAGTCCTTGATAAAAAAAAAATTGTAGATAGCTGTTGAGCGTGGCTTTACAAGAGGACGTAGAACATCTCAAGTTGCAGCTGCCTGTCTTTATGTTGCTTGCCGGTTAGTGGTTTCTTTTACATAAATACTATGCTAGTAAATACAGAAGCATTTTTTTTATCAATGTGATTGTATCAAGTTGTTACGTCACTGCACCCGCTGTCGTTAGAGTCATTTAAACAGCGTCACACGGTCTTGATCTCAAAAAAACCCAACAAATATAATGTACTGACATGTTTCTGGTTACTTGTATTCTATGATCTACAATTTGTGTTTCAGAATATGCTGATGTGAAAACCACATTATAAATGATCTTGAAGTTGTAGAAATTCATATGATATGATGCCTAGCTAATATAACTTGGAAGCTTATTTACAAATTACAAACATTATTTTATGAAAGAATTCAATATTTATTTAGAGATAGTTATATATAGTCTATCTATATTTTCCCATTGAAAGTTATATGTAATATTCCAAGTTTTCTTGTTCAGTGTAGTTAGCCTGTTTGTGTATGTGCTACTCTCTACCTATATCTATTAGCATACATTTTGGCTTTGGCTGTTCTGGTTTAACTATATAATACTTTCAAATTGTGTTATTTCTGGTCAGATTACTAATCAAACAATGGTTGTTATCATATTATGCAGGGAACTAGAAAAACCTTTTCTGCTTATTGAATTTTCCAGTGAATTGGGTGTTAGTGTGTAAGGAATCTCCTTTAACTGTTAAATAATTTTCGAAAAACTTATCATGGTAATCTGATGCTGTAATTTTTTATTTTTCAGCTACGAGTTAGGCACCGTGTATTTACAGCTTTGCAAGTTGTTGAGCCTCCAGGATCATCCCTTTGTTCAAAAGCCAGTTGATCCTAGCCTTTTTATGCATAGATATACAAGTGGTAAGATTTTGTTTGTCTTCTATTTAATACTTATTCTATATTCTTTCAAGAATCTTTTGGAAACTTTAACTTCCAGGACATCTGTCAACTTAGTCATCTTGTTGCATTTATCTTCAACAAATTTAATGGATATACTCTGACTGATGTAGGTTGCAAAGTGGATACTTTTTTATATTTTTTTGGGGTGTTTTGTTATTGTACTTTAGATACTTGTTAGTTTAGTGTGATGCATAGTTTTGGGATATTCAGTGTATACTTGTATTTTTAATAGAAATTTAGGATGCCATCTCTTTTCAATTATTATACGAAATCCTTAGTATGTTCTGTTGCCGAGCACTTTGTATTTTTTTTTTATGGTTGACTAGCTTCTTACCTGCGTGATATGGCTGTTGCATTGAGGGTGATGTTAGTTATTGGTGGTGGTTACAGATCCACTGGTGAAAATGGCAGTTTTTGGGAGAGGAGGGTTTGGTGCGTCTGTTTTTGATGATGTTTAGAGTATGTTTTGTGTTCGGTGCTTGTTTATATAGGTTTGTTTGTTTTCTAAGAGGTTGACCTTATAAATGTTTTATATACAGTATAAATGCTATATTTAATACCCCAAATTTATTTATTTTTTGGTGTGGTTTAGGACTAATGAAAAATGATGATAGTAATAATAAGAAAGTTTTGAATACTGCGTTGCACCTTGCAGTTAGCATGAAAAGAGACTGGATTCAGGTTTGATCTCTTCTGAATTTTTATAATAGGTTTCTTTCTCTCTTTGCAAGTTTATCAGTACTTATTCTGTGATTTTATTTACAGACTGGGAGGAAACCTAGTGGTATATGTGCTGCGGCTATCTATGTTTCTTCGGTGTTACATGGATATAATTTTTCAAGAGCAGATGTTGTACGTTACCTTATACTTAGAATAATAGAATTATCTCTCCATTCTTGCAAGTTGCAACTATGATAGGTTTCTTTAATGTGAATATTATGTCATTGATCATTTTTTCAATCGATGAACTTTTGTTTTTAAATATCCCTTTTTTTTATTGAATTTTACAAATTCCGTTTGACCCATTACCCAACCCGCGAGACCTACTCGTTTTCCATGTTATATTTTTTCAAGCGGAGGAATACTTGTAGGTAAACATAAACTACACGACGAACCAGTGAATGTTTATCTTTACCTATTGTTTCATTGCACTATCTGTTTGATGGATACTTGTGCACTGGCTTTATGATGTCCTTACTTCTGAAGCACACACATGTCTGCTAGCCTCAAATAATTTAAAAGTTTCAGAGTTTCTTTTGTTATCAAGCTTTTGACATGCCTTGATCAAAGCAACACTTTTTTAGTTATATGAAGTTTAATGTTATTTACAAGAGAGAACTGCTATCAGATCTTTTAATTTTTCTTTTTTGTACTTTATTATTTCTAGGTTAAAGCTGTACACATATGTGAAGCAACATTGACAAAGCGATTGATTGAATTTGAAAATACACAAGCTGGGAGTTTAACAGTAAGTTTTCCTGCTACATATATCTGCAGTATTGATCGTCTTGTGCATTTTGATCATTCATAGATCATTTTCTCATTGGAACTAACTGATAATTCTTACAGCTCATTTGCTTCATTTTCTTGATTATTCTTGGTGCTCATTAGTGTTTATTTCATTCACTGTAGACTTTTATCCCCGTAACTCCCTTCGAATGTTCTATCTTTCTTTCAGTATCCATTTGTATCTCGACTAGTTACTTTCATGGTAAATAGTATGCTTTAGAGGTTGGTAAAAGGAATTAGGCTTTTGTAAATTTGGGATACATGTATGGGGAGCTTTTAGATTTACAAATAGTGCATAGTTATTTATGTAGATTAAGAACACAATGTGAAACACAATACATATTATAAAGATTCCTAAAACCAAAAGTAGTAAGCCTTCAGTTATAAAATAAATACAATTTTTGACTTCATACATGGTTCAGAGAGAGTGTTCGGCTGTTAGTCAAATGTCTAAAACTGCCTCTAAATAAGGACAAAGTGGCAGAAACTATCTTGACACCCATTTACGTAAATATTACCATCTTTCATTAGTTAATAACGAGTGAGATGAACAAGTCATTTAGTTATAGCAATCTCAGGTTTGGTCATTTAGGTAATGCATGAAGAACAACTACGAAGGCGTGGAAGTTATTTTTTCTAAATTAATACTAGAGGAAACATATAAAGTATATGTCACAATAAGGTAAGAAGAGCAAAAACACTTGTCTTGTGATAATTCTTGCAGCAGTCTTGAATGTCAGTGCTTCATGTATTAAATTAGAAGCTATCATAAAAAGAACTGTTGGGAACCTGTGAAGCGCTAAAAATGAAGAAATGAGTTTTAAGGCTCATAAAAAAAATATTCATACGTTGATCATCTTGAAAGATTGCACGGAACAACGAATATTGCAAGGAAAAAGAGGTTTTTAGGAGTTCGATAAGTTGAGCCACTTGAAAGTCTATTGAAGTCCTAGAACAGATCTGTTATGATCTTAAAGGCCCATTTTGAAATCACTGTGATACTCACAATTAAGTAAGCCTCTAGTTTAGGAGATCTTAAGGGTTAAGTTTAATAGAGGCCTACTCATTAGGAGACTAGATTTCTCCTATAAATAGGAGCTTTTGGAAAGCATTGTAAGAAGATTAAGAATATCGAAATCCAACAACTTTTTGGAGGGTTATCTCTTTCTTTTGTAGTTCTTTGTGGAACTAATTAGTGTCTTGCAAGATTGCTAATGGTTCTTGCATTTCTCCATTAGCTTATTAACTAGGGTTTTTCCTCTTAGTTTTGGCGCCTTAAATTAATTACTCTCTTGTAATTCAAAGGTGTTAGGGTTTCATATACCTCATAGCTGTAAGCTGAGTTTGAATTGCAAGGAGTAGGGTTTTCTTGGAAGATTGTGTCCCATTCTATATAGCTTCATATGCTTACTCTTTTGTAAATCAAAGGTTTTGGATTTGATAGATCCATTATTGTTGAGCTCAGAAGTAAGAGGTTAGGCTGTGATAGATCACTATATCAAAAAACTTGTGATTTCTTCCTCTGAGATTTTACATCAATAACCAAATCTAGTATATTTTAGATACATAATAACACACAATATGTCATAGAAAGCAAATGGAAAAATGAGATGGGGAGTGAGATAGAGACATAAACATTGGATGTGATTACGTAAGCTAAAGTTTCAATGATGATTTTATATGTTGCATCTAATTTTGTGGGTTGTGAATTTTGTTGAGCACTGATTAATAAGTTACATACCTGATGACATGTCATATACTCCCAAGCTGGGCTGGAGACCCAATTGTAACAAAGCTCACATCTGGGACAAATGTGCTGGGGACTCTTGATCACCTTCTTCTAGAAATATCTGGCCAGTACGCCAGATGGACCTATCTCCCAGCTTTTCTGATTTACAACTTCTGCACTTTAAGCCGGAAATTCTCCACACCGGTTCTCAAGCTGGACCTTTACATCCGGCCAGGACCTCCACAATGGATAGCATGTACTTTTGTGGAGGCAGGTGTACTTATACCTTGACACCTCAGAGAATGTGACCGAAATGCATACTTATCATTTATCCTTGTTGGGATAAAATAAGCCTTAAGGTACTAAGGCTCACATGGACTGACAACTTAGGAGGCGTTGATCGGGTTTACTCAAAAGCTATAATTACATCTCTTGGGGTCATTATATCCATTCAGTCCACCACACAACATATAGAGTAAATATACAACACTTGGTTGCTACTCATTTCTTGGTTATCTCATATGACCCTACAATCAAAGTTAGCTTTATTGTTTGGGGTTGGAACGACGAGTACTAGAGATGCTGGGATTACTATGGATCGGATCCATATGTTGATTAAGTCTCAAATACTGCCATAAGTCATATTAATCTGCTCAAATTCTTGAATTTATACTTTCACTTTTCATTGTATAATTTGTTTTTAGTGAACTGAAACTAAATCATGAGGTCTGATTAGAACATGCTGAAAAGTCTATCTTGATAACATGTTATGTAAGAAATCACTATCAACGCATGTAAACTATTGAATAGTTACTTAAATACAATCCTGCATTAGTGTTTCCATCAAATGCTATTGCCTCTTTTTTCGCCCTCATCTTATGTATGTGTTAATGTATGCTAAAATTTAAATGATAATTATTAGGGATGTGCACAGTTTGGTCGAAACCAACTAAACCGAAGCAATTGGACGGATTGGTCGAGTTGAAATCAAAAACTTGGACCGTCGGTTTGCTTTACGGTTTTAAACATTAAACAAACCGGTTAAACCAAACCGGACCGTTTAAATATAATAAATGTATGTTTAACAGTTAAGATTATAAATTATATATTATAAATATATTAATTATTAGTGGGTAAAAAGTTATAAACAAGTTTGAATGCTACGTATATTAATTATTAGATGGCAAGGGAACTCAAACGCCAATTGTGAACTAGAAAATAATGTAAAGACTTCTAGCTAGTATACATAAATAATTTTAAATGATACGTATTACTATATGCTTTTATGTGTTGAATTTCAAAAACATGATAACCGTTTAACCGACTAAACCAAACCAAATTAATTGGTTTTGGTTGGTTTGGTTTGATATAACAATTTGGATGGATTGGTTTAAAAAATCGTTAAACCGTTTATATTGGTTTGGTTGAGATTTTAAGCTAAAACCGGCCAAATCGGACTACACACATCCCTAATAATTATAGTGGGTTGTGAATGAGTACATGTTCATAAGTTACTTATCAATACTACTTAGTTATGTAATATATGATAGGATCCGGATATAAACATTGCAGAAATTGAGCAGTAAGATAACCAAATAAAGCAAACATGACTAGGAACAAGATAACAGCTTATATTCAAGAGATCAGAAAAGTTTTTAATTATGTGCTGATAGTCTATCTATAGTTAAAATAAGCAATGATAGTATTTACATAGTCAAAATATATAGTGATAGTATTTACATAGTCAATATAAGCAGTGATGGTATTCCCTTAGTTAAATAGGCGACTATCTTATATTCATATGTAGGTAACTCTATGTATAGGGATTTTAAGGCCTCTTGAAAGCAGGTCGGATTTGTATTTTGCTTTTAGTTCGTTCATTTTCAATAAACAGTTTAACAACTTATGTTGTGTAGCAGGATGGTATTATAGCTTTTTGAACACTTTTTTGTTTTTACTTATGGTATTACTCAAATGTGACTGGAATTGTTGACTAGATTGAAGAGTTCACAAATCATGCTATGGAATTCGAGAAGGACATGCGGTCATGCAAACAATCTGCCAATGACTTAAAGATGCCTGGAGTAACAGAAGTGGTCTGCCAGCACAAAAACAGTGCTGTTCAATCTGGTTTTGGCCTTTGTAGAAATTGTTACTTGGAGTTCTGTGGGGGACTTGATGGTTCTGAACCTCCAGCATTTCAACGTGCTGAAATGGAAAGATTATCCAAGGAATCAGTGAAAAGTTTGACTGACTCAACTCTTGGCAAAGAGCCTCTTCCAAAAACTATCGAGAATGAAAATGTATGGATAGCTATTAGAGCACTTATGCTTCACTGCAACTTATTCATTCAAATTATATACAGCGATGTGACTCCATGTCAAGTTGATGAATTCTTTTTGACTTGCTATCATGTTGCTTTAGTATAACATCTAGAGGTGGCAAATCGGGCAAGTTGGGCTGAGTAGACCAGAAACACTTTTTGTCCATATACTAAATTTGTTAAGGGGAAAGCATAGGTACTGTGGCAGTTCACAGACCGGGGATTTAATGTGTACATTTAATAAACTTCAGGGGGCAAAATTGATTTTTTTTTCTTCACAAAACTGCAGTACGTATCATTTCCCCATTTGTTAATAGTTGGTTAATGCGTCAAATATGACTAAGATAGTTATATTGGTTCAGTAACCATCTACTTTTTTTTTACTACAGTGATTTGTTAGGGTTTATGCAATTATAATACACTTTCGATGGCTTTCAACCTGCTCACCTATTTGACACTTCTCTTACTGTAGTTTTTTAATTTAACCTTTCGAAATACAACATAACCCAAATTTACCCGTTGGTAAGTACAATATTGAACTTGCCTTTTCTAATAACGAAAACTTGTTCTGCATGTCTGTACATGTAGAGTTTAGATTATGTTTACTATGGATTAATGTTTATTAAGGTGTTGACTTGTTCATAAATGCAGGGAAGTCAACATTACAGTGAACTCCAAGCAAACGCCGAAGAAAATGATAAAGGCTCCTCACCAGAGTTCCAATGTGCTTGTAAGTTGTATTCTCATTCTTTTTGCGATTGTTTTCGGTTGAGGATCTCATGTTTTTATGCTTTATTGATTTTCTTCTTTGACATAATTTTATCAGCTCCCAACCCTGGAAAGCTCGACAAAATTGGTGATACTGTAGATACTTTTGAAAGCTCGAAGGACCCCCCTTCTCCTATTGATGAAACAGATACCCTCTCTGAAATTGATGATTACGAGGTACAAGAATCTTATGGAACTAATACTAATATACAAGCAAAAAGGTGTAATTAGTATCATTTTATTCTACACTTTATATTTCATTAAAAGTCATTAAGTTGCCCTAAAACTTGTGTCACTAGGCGGTAAGTTACTTGGATAAATATGTGTTACTTTTATAATGATAACTTTTAAAAGTCAAAAGTTGGCTCTTAAATGCCGATTGCTTTATATTAACATTCTCTTGCCTCTTTTTTGTATTCATTGCAATAAGTTATATGCTGTATTAGCTTAGTATCAAAATATGTACATTCTTTTGCGGTGTAGGTTAATTGTTACCTGCACAATGAGGAAGAAACTCAGCTTAAGAAGATCGTATGGGAACATATGAACAAAGAGTACATGCAGGTGATTATTTAATTTTTTACTTTAGTACTTCAGTTTAGATGTGGCAATTTCTACCCATTTACTTGAACAAATATAGCTTCAGAGGAAATTGGTCGAAGACCGCTCAAAGTGTACCTTTAATGCATAGAACCACTAATCGTTTTACTTGAAAAATTAGAGCAATATTGAAGTTGAATATTTTGTTTGTAATCATGTTGCACATTAAGGGTGTGTTTGGTTTGTAGAAGGGTATGATGATGGGTATATGTTTGAAAGAAAAGTAAGAGAGAAAATAATGAATTTGAGTATTTTAATATAATAAAGAAAAAGAGGATGGGAGAAGGTTTATATGTGTGAGAGAGAAAGAGAGGAAATAGCAAGTATTTGAGAGATAGTATACCTTATAACAAACAGCCACTAATTATTTTCAAAAATAGAAAATTTTGAACAAAAAGTGTTCATCGTTATATATCTGGCTCATACAAAAAATTGTCGGTTTTGACTCGAACTAAATCCACCCATTTTGTCCCTCTACTTCAGAGGAATGGAACATGTAGATTGATGGGTAATGCCAGTGTTGTACAAGTATTGAGGATATAAAGTGGTTTTCTAGGAACAAGCTGCTAAGGAAGCTGCGGCAGCAGCTGCAGCAGCAGCTGCACGTAAGCTTTATACCGGGGACTCAGAGGAAATACGTGAAGCACAGGCACTTGCTGCTGCAACAGCTGCAGCTGTTGCAAGCAAAAAAGAGGTACATGTATCTCTTTTTGCATCACAAAGTTTAATTTTGGAAAATTGGCTCAGTTGATATTCTGTATAGGTGACAAAAAGGGCAGGTTGGGTAACTGGCCAAAACAGGAAGATTTTTTTGCTGATTGAAAGGGGTTGATGTGAAACAGTGTCCAAGTTTGTTTGGTTTTTATACACAGCCAATGTACCAAATATGAGCATCAAATTTATTTTGTTTCAATAGTAATATACTTCTAGGAATAAAATGTTCTAGGACATTTCGTGTACTAGAACAGGCTTTTGGTGAGTTTTGACTTTTGACATGTTTTCTTTTAGCTAAAAGTTTTGTTTTAGAACCGTTTGAAATAAAACATTACATGAATTGACCCATGCTTAGGGAAGTGGATCAAAATTGCTATATTTTGTTTGAACTCGAAATTCATAGTAACCTTCTAGGAGGACCTCTTTGAACAATGTGATATACACAATCATGATAATTATTTTGCGTCTCCTATGAATTTGAGCTAGATCGGTTTATGAATGGTTAGTTAACCTTTATATTGGTATTCATGTTTATTTTGTTTGGTGTGAATCAGAAAGATAAACATAGGCGAGCTATGGAGGCCAAGAATGCTAAGCCTGCCCAAACTGCGGCAGAAGCTGCTGGTCAATTGTTCACAAAAAAGGTTTGTTTCCAGATTATAAGTATTATATCTTTGGAACTTGATGTGAGATTGTTTCCAGGAGATCCATATAGTATTTACTCATTTGCATTATTATGATATTCAAGAAACACATCCCTGTGGTTTTCACTTTCCAGCATGGGAAATTAATAGTGGTATGTATTTTTGAAAATGATCAAACTATTGTGTCTTAACCAACTTCTTTTCTTTTGATTTTGTTGCAGAAATTAAGTTCCAAAATTAACTATGATGTGTTAAAAGATATCTTCGATGAGGAGGTAAACAATTTGGCCTTTATTCATTTGTGTTAAAAGCTTATCTGTTTTAATAAACTAAAGTAAAGAGTGGAATGACCGTTTCATCCATTAAATGTTATAAACATGATTTAGTAGTTAGTTATTTTAACCAGAGTTGAAGTAATTTAAAGCATCCTCGGAGTGCCCCATCCAATTACCCGAGGCATAGTTTATGAAATTATTCAGGTTGTTTTAAATAGTTTTTCTTTGGTTCAGTTACCAAGCCGAAAAAAACACCGTTCCAGTTAACCTAAGATTTGATACGGGTTATCGGTTTTTTGGTTTCGGATATTTTCAAACATCTTTAGATAAAAGTGTGTTTGGCCACATATGAATAGCATCAATTTTTTTGTAATGATGACAATGATCAAATGCGTCTTGAAGAATTTTCACAAAACTGAGTGTTTTATATTTCTGTGATGGATGGAACATCTCGTTCATGTGAGCTTAAAAGTTTAAGAAAGTTATCCATGTTATTGCAGCCAAGTCCAAAAAAGAGCCGCGTTGAAGGTGGGGATGAAGAATCTGGCAAGGAACCTAAAGAAACAAACGATAACGAATATAATGATGATGAAACAGAAGAAGGTCTCGAATGGAACTATGATGACGAATACCAAATGAATGGCTACGGCGGTGTTTATGATGATGAAGATGCATATCTTGAAGAGTATTGATTACAACATCGGATTGCATCATTTCAGATGTCATTCTTATTTATATATTACAAAATCTCTATAGGCAAAGGTAATACAAAGTTCATAGTGGTCAAATTGATCTAGTTTAAGATGATCGTTATAACTTATTGTTCGGATTATTATGGTCTATTATATAGGCATCTTGTATAACCTATCGTTTGGGTATTTATAAATAGAATTTAAGTATATAAAACTTGATCTAATAAATCTATTAATAAAGGAAAGTAACCACAAAGTCTAGAGACTGAAAATTAGAATTTGGAAACTATAGAATGTTGAGTTAAAAAAAAATCGTGGATGGACGAACTTGGAAACTCAAAAGAATCGTAGAAATAGACGATGTAATAAAAGCAACACATATGTGAAACCTAAGAACAATGCAATTTTTTTAAATGAAAGGTTGTGTTTGCTAAGATGGAATGTAATATTACATTATATAGGGAATGTGATTCAAAAAAAAATGAAGTGAAAGAAATGGACATCAACACATGTGAATATGAGATATTGAGATCATTATGACCTATGCACAAAATATTAGAGGATTTTGCATTACTCATTTCTTATTCATAAATATAATTTTTAATAACAACAAACATATTTTTTTATATTCTCGTGTTAGGATATTGCATTATTCATTTCTTATAATATACATAAACTACAATATAAATTATTTATAATTTAATTTTTTGTTTACGAATTTACTTATTGTATACTATACAATTTCAAACTTGGCATATGATTTCGTGCATGAGATTTCAAACTTAGACCATAAGATTTCGTGCATGTGATTTCATAATTTGTAATCCTCATTGAAAATTGAAAAATTATTATTATTCCAGTAATAGTAAATATGAAAAAAATACAATCTTTTTCCAATACCCAAATGATATGAAAAAAATACACTAATACACAATCTTTTTTTATACCCAAATGATATTCAGTATCAGACATAACTTTAATCCCCTCGTTAATATAATTTTGTAATTTATCGAAAGATTGTTTTATTTCTAAAAGGATACATGTATCACGTTATTTTCTATAACTAGATGGATACCCGCACGATGCGACGACGATGGTAGCGGCAGTGATGGTAGCAGCGGTGATGTGGTGATGGCGGCGGCGACCGGTGGTGGTGGCGGCGGTGGTTGCGGCGAGTAGAGTAAGTTATTGATGTAAGAGGGTGTAGTGTAATTATTTTAGGAGTTAAGGGATAATGTTGTAAATTAAATCATTAATGGTATTTTTGGTAGACCATGTGTTTTAGTTGTTAAGGATGTAGAAAGTTTAGGAGCATTTTGGGTTAATCAAAATCTTAGTTGAAAAGAGAGGTAAATGCTTTATATAGTAGTATAGATATTAAACCTCGTTGAAAGATTACGACGAACCACTATAAAAATCATTGAATAAAGTTCAAAAGTTATTTAATCCCGCGCAATGCAGCGCGGGTAGTATGGTAGTATTTAATATTTATATGTCGGATTTGCTTCTCAATTATTGAAAGCCAAACGAAATAGCACCCTATTACTATTACATGCAATGATTTTCTCCTAAAGAAATTAGTCAATCATGCCATATATGCTCTATATTGTAAGAATGTCTAATATGTTACCACCCATAATTTTCGCCAAACCAAATAAAGTACAAATATACTCATGGGTGGAATATATATATATAAATACATATATATATGTATCTCTAGGTTTTATACACACTATACTATACTCAGTTACTACATTTTTTGCAAGTAAGATAAGATGGAAGAAGGGAATGGCTCTCAAAAAATAGTTTGGACCGAGAAAGATGAGATAACATTGCTGAAGACTTTGAAGAAAACCGAGGATAAGTCGGATATGGCTACATTGTACCAACTTGTAAAACCAAGTTTGGATATTCCAAACTTGTCCGAACGCATGGTGACCAAAAAAGTATCCTCTCTCATGCGTAAGTTCATAAAAAGTTCAGGGAAACAAATGCCAACAAGTAGTCACGACGCTTTGGTTCATAAGCTTGGCAAAAAGATTTGGGGTCGTGAAGTTAGTAGTGTCGGTCCGTATATGACCAAACAAGAGTATCTGGCTCGATATCCACACATGAACAAGAGTATAGATACTATGTATAGCCATATGTCAGAAGGTGGAAAGAATGCGATAAAAGAGTCCATGGTATTTGTTTCTCCGAAGGAACTTGATGAAATGGAAAATGAATGGGACAAATATTATCAAGAGGAGATGGAAGCAGAGACTATAGAACAAACCAAACTAAGCGAAACGCTTAAGAGGGTCAAAAGGGCTTATAACGACTCAGTCGGACAGTAAGATCGATCGATCGATCGATCTAGTACAAGTTTTTTTGTTGGAATATCATGTGTGGATTTGCATTTGGTTGTTTTTGAATTTACTATTATTGAACAATAATAACAATGATAAAAGTGAGTTTTCATTGTTACATATCATGTGTTTATTTCACAAATTAAGTTATATGATTGATTTTGATCATGTGTTTTTGATCTTTTCATTGTTACATTATGTTTAGAGTTTTGATAATGAAAACTTTATAGACTATCGGCAAGTGTTATTACATACTTAAAAAGTTAAATTGTTATATATCAAACACATAAACCCTAGATTAATTCATTACCACCAAATTAAGAGAGTCACTTGTAAGGCTCTGGTATAGTAGCTGAAAGAAACATTTTAAACCAGTTTCAAAACAACACTCTACAAGCTTTCTTTGGTACTCGTAATGGCAAACAACACGGCAACTACAAGCAATGAGGTGGTAACTAATTTCAGGTATCGTGCTTAGACTTAGACTGGTCAGGAACAAGGCTAGTCTAGGTTTGATCACCGACTGGGTTTTGTTGGGGAAAAAAATTGGGTTATAGATCCACCGAAGTGGAAAGCCTTAACCGGATGTGTGGTAACAGGTAGCTCGAAAGCTGTTCCCGTCCCTGTCAGGGGAGATGCCAACCATCTCTCCTTCTTACGAACACACGTGAATATGCTAGAAACCCATATATAAACCCCTACTCAATTGTTATCACCACCGATGTGGGACTTTGCTTTTCTTTCTATTTCTTTATTACTTATTTTATCTTTAAGTGGATTTTTCTTTTTAAACAATTAAAAAAATAAAAGTATAAACCCATTTGACAATAATATACATGTATAATGTTCCTACCATTTGTATGCTAGCTAGTTACGGGTAACAAGACATCATTTTGAAAGGTCCAAAAAGACATCATTTACGGGTAACAAGCTAGACATCATTTGTGATTGGTGTGATTGTTGCATGGAATGCATATGTGTGAAAAACAAAAACAAAAACAAAAACAAAAATAGGAAAAGAATATTGGTGAATTCAATTGAAAAGAAGGAATATGAAGTTGGATTTTGACAGTACTGGCAATTGAAAAGTTAGCCTGGAATTTTTTTTTCCTTCTTGGCACTATGATTTAATTTGGTTTGGTTTGTGTTAAATGCTTTTGGTCGGCTGGGAAACAAAAAATAAAATTAAAAAAAATGGTTCGGCCTTCGTTGGTTGGGAGTTTTTTCTCGTGTCTCACCGTAATTGGCACGAGTTTTTTCACTCCTTTTGTGGACCTTGCAGTTCATGTCACGGGATGAGTCTAGAGTTGGTAGATTGTTTCGATTCTAGATTGTAATTGTAATTATACATTTTGGCGACTAGTGCCTTGCTAGTTGTCTTATAGTTAATATACTACATTTTTGCCGTTCAAAAAATAAAAATAAAAATAAAAATGGGATTTTAGGTGAAGGGCTTCCCATGGCTAGGTGTATTCGATCATACTCAAAAATTGTAGGTTGGTGATCAGTGGGTTTTTTTTTTCCCCGAATGAGTTGCTCGTTGGAGCACATTAGGCTCTGATACCATACTGTGGAATGAGTTTCTTGATTATTATTGATAGAATGAGGGCTTTAAATAGTCAATTACAACTTTTTCAGTAAAAGATAACTATGATTTTCCAAATAAATAGAAGATATAATACAATAGATAATATCCTTAGTAGAAAACACGCTCACCAAAACTCAAACTCTATTTAAACATGATCAAAATTAAAGTGTGCACCTGACTACCCAAGAGTTGGGTATATCATTTGTAATCCTAGATTTTCCTGAAATAGTGTTATCTTCAAAAACACTAAAAAGTCATACATGTCATCTTTCGGAAGAATTTGATTGTGTTCCCCCTTGATCACCAAACATCCGCAAACAATACAAACTCTTGATCACTTTGTTGCCCAACCATAAAAACTGGAATTGAATGAAATATTAACATCTACCAAAGTTCCGGGTAGTGATAAATTTACAAACACGAATACAATTGCCTCGAACACATTAAGTCTTGCATGTGTTTCCAAACACAAATTAAGGCAACCAAAACTAGCTGTGATGAGCTAATTAAGAATACGAAGAATTGGGTTGTAGCAAATCTAAGAATATATAATAATCCAAATCACAGTTAGTATGATTCCAGCAACGACATTTAACATCTGTTAAGTTGAAGGTTGTCCACGGCTGTTCTTGTGTCGTAGAGTGATATATAGTACGTGCAAGAGATCTTCGCTCTCTGAACACATCATTATTTAGCCTGGAAGAACATGGTTTAATTTGGCACATATGGCGCAAACATAAATTAATTAGCAAAACCAAATCTTCT
>JAOXNX010000001.1:23919606-23933843 GCA_028566075.1 Solidago caesia | reverse complement strand
TTCACTAAGCGTTGGCTTAATGTTTTAGATGTTTACCTTTTTAGTAGGTTCCCGGAATTAAAGTTGATAGATTGAAGTTCAAAGTTGAATTGCGAAGTTGGACTAGAAGGTATAGTCATATGTGAAGGAATGGCGATCTTGGTATATCGAAGTAGCAAACCTTTGACCCTTGGCTCTTGGTGTCTCTTGTGTCTTTTATTACGTTGTAAATGCAAGTTTTGAGTCATGAAACTTTGTAATGGTTGTAAGGAAAGAAGTTATGACATATTGACATTTTGGGTAAAACGACGGGCAACCGACCCGTTAGTTATTTAAATGGTCTATTGTGGAAGGATTATATGAAATGAATGTGTCTCGATGTTTTATGAGGTATGTATCATGATAGAAGTTGTTTTGAGTATTGGTAATGTTTTGGTAATTTTGGTATTTGCAAAGTTTGGGTCAAATTTAAGATTTCAAGTATTTTGTTCAGGTGTTACGCCGTGACACGGATATGGTCACGCCGTGACCATCGAATTTCAAAATGTTTCTTTCACCTCTGGAAATGTGATACGGCGTAACCATGCGTGACCATACCCTGTGTAAAAAAATAAAAAAATAAAAAAAATTTCTTGTCATTTTTGGTCGAGTCGTTTCATTTTAAAGTTAGGAAAGATGATATAAAAATATTACATAGGATTTTTAATACAATTAAATTTTTTAAAGTCAGGAAAGTTAGGAAAAGTTGAAATAGCTCACAATTATTCTAAACGCATTATCAATGCTATTAATTAAAAACAGTTATTTAGAGAGTTGACTTTATTTCTCTTATATATGTAAACTATTTAAGAAATAATGGAGACCAGAATTTTATCCACGCAAAATTGTTGTCATCTTGAATTCTAGAAGACGAAAACATCAACAATTTTATAATTTACTCTTTAAGGTATGATTTTGTATTTCAATTACTAATCTTTATTTGATTATAATTTATTATATGGTGATTTTGTTGATCGAAACTATTGATTATATATTCTAAATAAATGTGTGTATAAAATAACGTTCAACGATTCAAAGTATACATATTTATATTTATATTATCATCAATTCCGGTATATATAAGAAAACGAAAGAATGAAATCGTAATAATTACATAATAATATTTTTTATATTGATATTTTTAACAATTTCAGTACATGTAAGAAAACGAAAGAATGAAATCATAATAATTACATAATAATATTTTTAAAAATTATAACGTTACAGATTCACTTTAATATATCATAAACAATCCGTGTATTTGACACGTAACTAAATCTAGTATATTAAGTAACCTTGAAGAATATCTTTATGTGTGCGCTACTCAAGATAATAGATATTTTTATGAAAAGTGAATGTGTGGCTGTTATAGTGTCATGTATCTAAGTTAAGTATAGAACCCTCACATGTTAATTTTTTTAATATTTGTTGTTATATAATAAATATATGAGTTGGACCATGAATTTTATGGATTAAAAAAACTATGAATTTTATGGATTAAAAAAACTAAAATATGAGGGGTATATGAAAGCCTTATATTCCCATATTAATTTAAACAATATATATAGAAAGGAAATATTTTAAACTCGGCTTATTACACTGTGATCTACATCTCACTCACCGACGGTCAACGTTTTCTCCGGCAGCCATTTCTTGTTTTTCCGGCAAGTCATGATTGCTACTGTTATCTTTTTTCATACTTATTTAACATCCTTATCTTATCATTTTTTCTTATATTTATTGCCCTAATGTTCAAGATTGTTTATTTTTAGGTAATTTTTGATATGATATAGGGAGTATAATGTGTCTACTAAGTTGAAAGATGCAAACTTTTTTAAAATTTGAGATTGGTATGAATAGTATGTTATTTTGGGGGTACAATGATATATATATATATATATACACACATCCTTAACAAAGTTATATGTGGTAGCATTTTAAGATTTTGTTGGGATTTATACTATACAACATTTAGCAAGTTGAATTTCATAAGAATTAGGGTGAATGTTGTGTGATGTAATATATACTTTCGGTTGTGATCGGTTTTGCTAATTATACTTTTCTTTGATCCCTTTTTTTATGGTTTTGGAATGGATCGTTTGCGTAATTTTAAGTCAATATAGTAATAACCAGATTGGGGCAAAAATTGAAGAACTTTGTGTTATGTGACATTTTTTCGTAATAATAAATCTGGGATTTTTTCAATCTGTTAGAAGAGATAAAGTTAACTTTGTTTAATATTTGGCTGTATTTTTCCAGGTTTAGGGCATAATTTTCATCCTCTTAACTTCATACGTTTGAAACTTGAAGATGGCAGCTACTGATGCAGGTAAATTTTCTGTTTCCCTCTGTATATATATTTCTATATATAAGGGGTAATCTAGTTTGTGATTTTTAGATTGTTCTCATTGTATTAGTTACATCGAAGCTAGAGAAAACTGCCAAGATCTTTGTTGCTGGTCACCGTGGTCTGGTTGGATCTGCTATTGTACGTCGCCTGCATAGCTTGGGCTACACCAAGCTTATTCTTCGCTCGCACTCTGAATTAGATCTGACCAACCAGTCTGCTGTCAAAACGTTCTTTGCTTTAGAAAAACCCCAATATGTCATTCTTGCTGCAGCCAAAGTTGGTGGGATCCATGCTAACAGCACTTATCCTGCAGACTTTATCACCATTAACCTTCAGATACAAACAAATGTCATTGACTCTTCCTATCGTTATGGTGTCAAGAAACTTGTCTTCTTAGGTTCTTCTTGCATTTATCCTAAACATGCACCCCAACCCATACCTGAATCCGCTCTTTTAACGGGTCCTTTAGAGCCAACCAATGAGTGGTATGCCATTGCCAAAATTGCTGGTATTAAGATGTGCCAAGCTTATAGGATTCAATACAAGTGGGATGCAATTTCAGCAATGCCTACAAATTTGTATGGTCCTAATGACAATTTCCACCCTGAGAATTCACATGTATTGCCAGCATTGATGAGGCGGTTTCACGAGGCCAAAGTTTCAGGAGCCAAGGAAGTTGTGGTGTGGGGTACAGGATCACCATTGCGTGAGTTCTTACATGTTGATGATTTGGCTGATTCAGTGGTGTTTTTGTTGGAGAACTATTCTGGTTTGGAACATGTGAATGTAGGAAGTGGGAAGGAGGTAACCATTAAGGAACTTGCAGAGTTGGTGAAAGAGGTTGTGGGGTTTCAAGGAGAGCTTGTTTGGGATGCTTCCAAGCCTGATGGAACTCCAAGGAAGCTTATGGATAGTTCAGCGCTTGCTAAGTTGGGTTGGGAACCGAAGATTTCACTACGCGATGGGCTTGTTGGCACTTACGACTGGTATCTTGCAAATTGGAAGCAATGAGAGAAGTGAAACTGTCTGCCGGTACCTTTGTACTCGTATGTTACTAATAAACTCGTTTCTCTTATAAGGATTTATGATTAATATATACAGCGCATTTTGCTCATGCTTCTGTTGTATCATGATAATTTATCTTTTTTATTACAAACTCTTTTTTATCATAAAAATTGAGTTGCTCAAGCAATGCTTAATGAAATATCTAACTCTGATTTCAATCTCCGGCTCGTGGTATGTATGTGAAATGTTGATTGCATTTATCGTCCCAATGTGAAGCTAAATTTTTCATGGATGCTTGCTTGAGTCTTGCATTTTGAGCTTGCTTTGTGGCATATTGTTCTTTGTGTTGTCTAAAAATCCGGGGCTGGGACACGGAAGATTGTATTTTTTATTTTCGTTGTGATTGGGTCATATTTGTGTCGTCGTGTATTACACGTATCTGAGCATATGTGAATTCATGTGAGCGAATTTATAGCATTCTGCCCTTTTTTCTTTTTATATTCAAAGCATACCTAATGACGTCTCTATAGGGGCTTAAACTCTAACAACCTCATGGATGGTATGATCGTGTGATATCTGCCCAAGGGGGTATTGTAGCATTGAACCCCTTAGCAACCGCTTAAATACTGGTATCGAGACAGAGCATTATGAATAACCTTGTGTATACTTTAACACCAGTCTCGCAGCTGAATCTTTAGACCATAAGGACTTGAGATGAGTTGCTAGTAATTTCTTTTTGTAGTTTTAGTTGATTTTAAAAATGTAACTGGTTTTGATTTTTGACCCACAATTTGTTGAAGGATATGTCACTCCAATTTTATTTTAGTTTTCAAGATTTGCCAATAGTTATTATGGTACAATACTACAATATTCTTTCTTGGTTTATCCTGATGTTGACTTAAAAGCTACCTCTGATTTAGTCGGTTTTTAACAAGGCATTTCAACCACGAAAAACAACTCACGATATTGGACTTTTAACTTTGTGGAAACAGCAAGGGTACTAGTGTTCTCCAATAATTTCTTCAATTTGTATCACTCCAAAGTTGAATTTGCAGCTCAAACATTTCTTAAACTGAATTGGCATCCTTCTACATCCGACACGTGTTATTCTTGAGTAGATCCCTTTTCTTTGGGATATCAACACCTTAGATTTCTGTTTAAGGGAAATACTTCATTTTTAAAAAATTTAATTGTTAGGAGTGATTTGTGTCCGTGAATTCTATCGAATACTGAAATATTCAGTGATATACTGTTGTTGGATGTCCTCTGCCAATGATATTTCATCTGCACTTCCATTTTTCCCTGTTAGTATGTTAAAAGTTTTATGACTTTTTAATGTATTGAGCCACATTGTTGGGGAGCTCCTCTACGGCATGCCTTTGCTGAATGATGATCATCCTATCTCCCACACTTCCTCATAACGCTCATCTTGCATCTGATGCTTCTTCCTCATCTTATGAGCCCATACCTTCTAAATGCGTCAGCATCCCTTATGCTGATCTCATTCACCTCCCTTGCTACATTACAATACTAAAGTAGCTATTGTATTAAGGGGTTGTATGAAATCTGATTCCTCTGGAACTTGTTTACTTGCAGCGGCTACCTCTCGGGGTTTCTTTTATCACTATATTGAATGTTTTGCCTATTCGTGTTTTTCTTCAATATTTATGCCTGGTGTGGTTTGTTGGGTCTTCGATACCGACTCATTTGGTAGAATGGTGTTCAGGTGCTGTTGTACTCACCACTCAGTGTTGATGTTGTAGTTGCTGTTTGTGTACAAAGTGATAGATGTGGTCACAGATGTGGCGGTTGTGTTGGTTGTCGAACAGTTAGAGGTAGAGTGAGTTGGTAAACCAGAAGTAGTTGGGGACGTCGGTGCGTCGCCCAATAAATGGTTTTGGAATCTAGGTTTGACCATGTACATTGGCAGTAGCTTCTATTGGGTTTCTGCTCAATTTGTGGTCAGGTCTCAGAAAGCTAAGTAGGCTAGTTTTCACTTATCATATTGATTACCATGTGAATTGCGAGCCCTTGAGTTCATGTAAACTTCTCATGTTCTAACCAAGTTTGTTTTGTCAGGCTTGAAGCCTTGCGTCATCAAGATATTAAATAAATCAAGTTGGTTCACAGATCAAACAATTTTTCACACAATTATCTCTAGTAGGACTCGAATTCAAAACCTTTTGGTTGTTGGGCTACCTCAGATACTACTAGACCCTTTGATTCATTTACGAGATTGAAGTAGTGATTTTGAGATGATCTAAAACCGGGTGGCATTATGTAAGCATAAGTTGAGTACACAGGGTGATGCTGTGCTGGGGAGAAAGCATATAACATCAGTATGTTTCTTTTTCTTCCTTTTTGTCAAAACAAAAGGGTTTTATGAACCCAAATTGCTGTAACATAGTTTAAGATGCAAGTTGGAAACTTGGATTAATACGATGTATCTATACAAAGTGCATATATCACCATCAGTTGATGGACAATTTTGCAAGAGTTAGCGCCAATACTTTTACTCCGTTTGCTATATCTTCAGGGGAGGCATACTCTTCTGGTTTATGACTGTAACCTGGATATCAACAAAATACACAATTGGTAATATTTCTTACAAAAATTGAGTAACTTTTGACTTCAAGATTAACTATGTAAAATATGCTTCAAGAAAAACAGATATTGTAAAAACTAAGTAATTGTAACTTCATCTTCTAATAAAAGGAAGTGTTGCAATTTCTCATGGACACTAAAAGTTTGAAAGCTTATATAATGAAGGAGTTTTCAATGGACACTAAAGGATAGAAGTGTACCCGCGCAATGCATAGTGATGTATGAGTTTTCAATTATTTTTGAGTGCCAGTCTAAATCAAATTTAAAAACAAACATTCGTAAACTTCAATTAGTATGTGGGGCAAAGAGTGACGGTGACCGGTTTAGTTGACCGTTGGCTTTGGATTGTCTAACACACGGGTATATGAAAATTGTTATTGGAATATTTAAATATGGAAATGATTAGGTAAATAAATTTGCATTTATTAAGGACACGATAGTAAATTTGTTGATCCCTTAAAAAATTTAAAAATTAAGATCTATGTAATTCTCTTTATCTATAAACCCTTATAAAAATTACACCCCTTTTGTTGAAAAGTTACAAAATTTGGCGATATACCCATACAGCTTAAATTTTAATTAATATTTACTTTATATATTTAGTCAAACTTTCCATTTTTACAATTAACTCATTTAATTTATTTTAACTTATATATTTTTAATTTTAATTATGAAAATCACAAATATATCTTACAAAAAAAATTGAAAACGTTATTTTTAACCACCAACGAGAACCATCATAAAAAGTCGTCGGATGCCATCGGTAGAAAGTATTTACTCCCGCCGCATTGCGTGGGCACTCTGCTAGTATAATAGTAGAGATAGAGATAGAGATTAAGCTTGTTGAAACTTTTCTTTTAAAGTGGAACATGGGAAGTTGTATTTTGCATCACAAATCATTTTATTTCCAGTTAAAATATGGAAGAGGGGCTGTACCTTTATAACATGGAATAAATATCATACCCATTGGTGCTTTTCTGCAATCAATTCAATCACGAAATAGTGTAAGCTTATTGTTTTGCTCAAATGTAATCTGCAAAGCATTTACTGACTAATGGAGGGAAACCTATTTGATTAGTACCTGGCCATAAAGAGTGAATCATGATAAGCTCTGCTGATCATCTTCTTGTGACTCAAATTCAATACTTGAGTGGCGGATTCCATTGCTTTGATTACCGATTCATCTGAGAGGGCGGGTGGATCCTGGTTTACGATTTTAAACTCTAAAAGATCCACGCCTCTACTTTTTGATATCCTTATAGCAGATTCATGGATCTTTTCAATTACATTATTTCTTCGTTTTTCATCAATGTCCCGCGTATCTGCAACCAAGTTAAATTTTGTTATCGTAGTCGGGAAATACACATTCTCAAAGTAAGTCACATAGATGTCACGTGAAATATTTGTACCACACGGAAACATATGATTTTACATATGCATAAACACATAGTAATGAACAAATTTTTAACTCAAATCCCGAATCCAAAAGAGTGTACCAAATGAAGACATGCACCTAACCGCATGCACAGCAAGTGTTTGTTTCTAATAATAACAGTGACTACTTATCTTTCCTCACATGTAAATTATGTCTTACTTTTTGCTTTTATATTTTAAATATATCTGTAACAAGCACAAATGCACAATGAGAGATACCTATTTCGATGTGGGATTTGCTAGGGATGCTGTTGATTGCTCCAGGATGCACCTCCAGTATACCTTAAAAAATGCAACATTCTTTAAGAAAATCTACGATATTGTTATGTGCATGTGCAAGTATTATTAAACATCGTTTGTGGAGTTCCATGTGACCGAACTGAATTTATGAAGAAATTCCACCCTTTCCCCAAAAGATGTTTCAGGAAAGTTTGGAAAACATAATTTGGCAAAAGAAGGAATTACCAACTGTCCCAACAGTGTCTATGGATCCAGATTCAAGAACATGCTTTTCCACAGCTAACGACAACTCTGCAGCAGCCAATCCTGCATCATTTCTGTTCCAAATTGTTTATTATAGGAAACAAGAAAACGATGAACAGGGACAAGGGATATCTCAGTGGAAACAGCATTTTCAAATTGTGTTTTATTTTCTAAATTCAATGATAAATTAGACCAAAGTGATATGACACGGGAAAAGTAGAGATTAGCTCAACTTTCTGTAATGTTGCAAAAGACTATTGGAAAAGATCAACAGGGCAAAAACTAGAATGACCTGCGCTCCAGGAATCTCTATAGAAAACTATTTGGAGCATATAAATATACCAGAAATGAAGTGCAAGTGGATGGTGCATATTGATCATCATCGTGTAATCAGAGAGTTTATTCCTTTAAGTCATTTGCAGAAACAAAACCCATTTCATACAGCAATGAAAACTTTGGGCATTTCTGCATTTCCAGAAATGAGTCAAATGACTGCACAGGTACTAATTGGTTTTCCTGTTTATGCAAGTATTGACAAACGGTGTTTTGAAATCAACAGGGGTGATGTTTTCCTTCATATACACATAATATCTCTACCTATGCAACTTTTCAGTTTACCATTTCCAGAAAAAGGTATAATCATTTCATAAGAAAAACGGGTTCTTTTTAATAGATGAAAATTGTTACTGGAAATTAACAAGAATTATTACCTTAGTGGCATTAAGACAGCACCAGCATGGCCTCCATTTCCTCCAAAATCAACTTTAATGCTTGCAGGTGCAGCAATAGCAGTCACAATACCAATAGAAATACCTTTGTAAAGCATACTAAATTAAAACTCCATACATATGAACAGAATAAGGGTAAGGTAAAGCTATAGAAAAGCACCCAACCTTCGTTTTCCAGAATAGGACCTTGTTCTATATGCAGCTCTACAAAAGCTGAGTAGCTTCTCTCATCTAAAAACACAGTGGAAAAGTCCTCGTTTTTTGCATAACCAGCAGATTTTGCAGCATCCAGGAATGACATATTGTGATTATCTACCGTCTGCTTAAGAGCAGTAGCAAGCGACACACTCCCAGCTAATAACCGGCTGACATTCAGATGATAATGAAAATAAATAGCTTAAAACAAGGAAGTGGTCTACCCAAATAAAAGAACACAAAAGAAGAAGTTGTGAGGTATACAAACCTTCCCAAACAGCTGATTCCATATCGTGTAGGCTCTTCTGAGGTAAACATGATTACTTCCAATGACCTTTTAGGCTTAAATCCAGTTCTGTAAATTCCAAACCATCAAGATACAAGCAACACTTTAGATGGTCTTAAAACTCAAAAGCTGCATTAACTGCAATAGAAACTTAAATATTGTAAATTAGAAAAAATAACCATATACATTCCTTTTTAAAAGGAAAGTTAGCCACTTCGCATTCAGATATGTTAACAGGTATTAATAAATTGCAGTTAGATTTTGAAGGCCTTCACTAAACCACCAATTCATCTTTTGCCAATACAAGGTGTTTATTAGATTACTATGCTTTTTTTGTTATATTTCTTTGCAAAACATTGACTCGCAGTGCAGGTATATGTAATGAAATGATTGTTGTACACCAAACCATGAATAATTAGGAAACAAAAGCATGCTTAGCGATACGTAAAGTTCATGCCTATTATCTATCTTGTTAATACAAAAACATATCAAAATTTTTAATGTAGTATAA
This sequence comes from Solidago caesia, assembly GCA_028566075.1. Lineage (NCBI taxonomy): Eukaryota > Viridiplantae > Streptophyta > Magnoliopsida > Asterales > Asteraceae > Solidago > Solidago caesia. The sequence continues at coordinate 23,924,229 of JAOXNX010000001.1, read as the reverse complement.
TAACTACTAAAAACCTCTTGATGTTAAAACAGTAGCTATGTTTGCATACATAGATATACATGTATGCATACATGATGGTCTAATTTTTTGGAATATCACATGATGAATAGTCTTTATATGATCTCTCTCCCCGCAGTACACAGGTCCCATTAGACATATCTACACAAGGCTTGTATAAGGGACAGAGCTTCCGCAAGGAATTGTTCCCCATTTGGAGACTTCACAAATACGATTTTTCATACATATATGCATGTATATCATTTATACAATGTTTCTACCTCTTCAGTACATTTATAGCTTCGATTGCACCCAATACACCGACTACCCCGTCGTATTTTCCAGAGTATGGAATCGCATCAATGTGAGAGCCTGTTGAAACAGCAGATAGATCTGGTTCACTACTGTCCCTGTATAAGAGCATAAGTCAACTTTAAAAACTACTTAGTAGGATTTGGGAATATATCAATATGAGTCTACAAAGAATCAGCGCATATCAAACACATACACTCAGAAAAAAGAAGAAGAAAAACCTTACCACCGACCAAATATGTTGCCAACAGCATCCTCTCTGACAGAAAGGCCTGCATTTTCCATCAAGTTTTTGATGAACCTACATATAAATTGTCAAAAAGATTAAAAGTTATCTATTTTTATAAATTCTACAGTAACAGATTTGCAGAAACAATATAAATAACAGGAAAGGCCATCAGCAAATCTATCAATTGAAAGAAGTAAAACCTAAAATAGATATTGTTAATCTGCCAATCACATAATGCTGATTATCCCCTGGTAGCATTTTCATTTCCTCTAAGATTCTTGTACACCCAGACACATAAACACTTATGGTTGATAACGAGATTTATAAACTCATACATGATGGTATGACTTCAGAGATAGCAGAAAGGGAAGTTGTTAAATAAGTAAGAGATGCTAGAGGGGAAGAATTTAAGCAGTTTGCCTTGTTATAAAAGATAATATAGATATAAGCATAGAGGGATATACAAATTATGTTTGTCAGATTTATAAAGAATATGATATGGTGACAGCCTGACAGGAAAAGTGATAGTGTTCACTATTGATACGAACAGAGTCTCTCTTATGCATAGTTGCATACTATATTACCATGATGTAGTAGAACGGGTATGAAGACATGTGATAGCAAAACACATGCTTTCCTTATTACGATGAGTCATACCACAGGTCATCCATTACCATTACGTATACTTTTTGCATTAGTTTTGGCTTAGGTCATGACGAGCATACAGGATGATGGTGTGTGTTTTGTGTTAATGTTATCATGTTGATTGATGAGTATGCAATCTTCTAAGCAGATAAAGGTATGGAGAAACACTATGAAATCTAAAAGTGGGTGCAAAAAGCGAAGCTCTAGAAGTGTTGGTAGAGAAATCACAGACGCAATAAGCATGCTAATTACAATATTTAGGACTGATATGTCTGATTATTTAAGATGCATACTGATGAAATGGAAAATGAGGAGGCTGGTAATAGAACATGAGCAAGGTGGATAATGTGTCGATAAGCTAAAAGACAAAAGGAGAGTTTTATAAAATGGTGGTAAGACCTGCTACGATTTATGGGCCATGGTTAGGGTGTAACTAGAATAGACTAGCTAAAGCTTAACAGGAATTCAACTCTGAAAATGTCCAGTTTAGTATATAATGCCAAATTTAACAATATTTAGTATGCTTAAATCCAATATATGGACCAAGTATTTCTCCCCTACACTGAGTAGTCAAGCTCGCAAAAACTTTAATCAACTAAGTAAAATATATGAAATACCCAGAGTGCACAGTGTACACTCGAATCAGATTCAAAATAACTATATACTTAAATCACGAATCATCACATTATAAGGTTGAAAATCTTTGAATGAGAACACAAAAGTTGTAATCTTTCAAACTCAACTTACAATGAAAGAACTTTAATGTGAATCTAAAATTGTTATCAATCATTAGTGACACCTTTCTATGTTAGTTGTCTGCAAGTATGAGAAGAATACAACCCGTTTCAAATTACAAATCTCTAAACAAGATGTTCATGGTTGATGAACGTAATAACTTCATTTCATAAAAAGAACATGAACAGAGTAATACTACGCGGAAATATATATTTTGTAAAATTAGATAACTTAGTTCCAACTTCAAAGTATGTGCTCAAATTCAAATTTCAGTAAGATTTGTCATTTTTGTTACAAATTTAGCCAAACAATTAAGACTAAACATGTTGGACAAGATTCAAGAGCATGCCATATACTAATTACTTAATCATAATCAAGTACAAGTACATACCTTCTAGCCACTACATCATTGTCACTGTACAAAATCCTTGTTACCGAAGGAGCTGGCGAATCCGAAAAACTTGAAAGTTCATCAATCTTACATTCAAACACATCAAACATGATCAACTTATTTCATCTTAGGTAGTAAAAAAAGAAACCCATTAAATTTTCATTTAAAACATCCACTCCCTCCTTCCAAGAAGATTTAAAGTTCAACCTAGTAAGTCCCTAACAACAATTAATTTTTTAAGTCTTGTAATCAGTCAATATTTTATTTAAAAAAGATACCAACTTTAAACAATATAAACCTGTTTTTGAAGATTAAGAGAATCCACAGTGAAGGAATCAGGAATTAAATGATTTTCTTGATGAATTGAGGGATACCCAGAAAACTGTTCCATGGTTTTGATTGTTGCCTCATTTTCTTCTTCTTTTGATTCTTCCTTAATAATAATATTTTGAGCTTCAATACTAATAATCAAACAACTAATTATCAAAAGAAGAAGAACATGAACAAAGATTCTGAAACCCATTATTATTATGTATACTATTGTTAGATATATAGTGTGTGTGTGTATATATATATAGGTGGTGGTTTTGGGTTCTTTATTTGTATTGGATTGGATTGGGAGTGGAGTGAGTGGAGAAGTGAATCACAGTTCATTAATTAATCAAACAAAAATTCACTTCACATGATGACCGGACCATGACAAAAAAAAAAAAAAAAAAAAACTATGAACAACTTTTCCTTAAAAAATATAATAAAATAGTGGTTCTTCAATTAAAAATTCACATTATTATTCTTAAAAACAAAATAAAATAAATTAAACTCTCTATTATTAGGTGGTCATTTTCTTCCATTTTAATTACTTTTGAATTATTTAGCATTTCTAATTTTTTATTTATTATATATCTAAATAAAAAATAAACTTTATGTTTTTTTCCTTGGTTATCCTTTTTTCAATGTTTCAAATTAAGAAGAAAAAAAATCATTAAACAAATGTTTACAAAATAACATATTACCAATATAATCAATAAGATTAATGTGTACGTAAAGCACTAAAGCTATTAGTATTAGTATTATCAGTATGTTATGATTTCACTGTCACTATGCTAAATATGTATAGTTGTATACTAACATATATTTAAAAAATCATGTATTTACTCTAAAAATACATCAAATCACTTTGTGTGTTAACAAAACACATTAATGTGTTAAGATGTACTTTTGCGATATCTCACTTATATAATCTTTATTTGATATAACCTTTAAAGCTTCATAAGGATGAAACATATTGCTGTGAGCATACAGTATAGAATGGTCAACGTCAGGCTGACCAGTACGGTTGGTGTCGATTAGCAACCTACCCCCTAACGACTTTCATTCGGCTTCGGCATCTTCGTCGTTAGTCGCTAATTGACAATGTGCTTTCTTGGTTTTATTTTATTTTTTAATTATGGATACGCATGTAAATGAATATGTGCATAAGTATCTGATTGACTATGTTTGTGCGAGAAAAGTCAAGTGATAGGGTTTTTTTTTCTTTGTTTTTTAGTTTTAAATTTTATATAAGTATTGATATAGATCAAAAATGTTTAATTACAAATTTATATAAACATTGTTATTAAAGTTTATTATGTGTTTTTTTAATTAAATTAAATACCATTGATTAAAAGTTATTTTTTAATTAAATAAATTAATCTTATGTTAATAAAAGTAGTTCACTTTATTAATGTATTTTTGTATTAATATTTGATAAAATTAGATTATAAAATTATTCGTATATGTTTAAAATATTGAAAGTTAAATTAAAATATATGTTTTTTGGCATTTGATGTCATATGCCAAAGGTTACAAGGGTAAAACTGATGAAATAAAAAAAACTGATGTAGTATATGATGTCATCTGTCGTCTAACTATCATACGTGATGCTCTAAGAGTTATGTGTTTTTATTTTCTTCTGTAAACATATGTTGTATTTCGTCCGGTGTTAGATAAAAGTTTGGCAAGAACCTATATAAAACCGATATTTGTTCATACAAGATCCATTTCATGCGATTTAAAATGGAAAATAGCCAAACAAATAAAAAAAAAAAAGGCAATTAATTTCTGTTTTCTCAATAAAAGGATAACCTTAATTTTACGACAATAAAATACTCTGATGTAGATTCAATGGCCTAATTTCGTATTCAATTTTCTCCTAGTTATTACCTCCTTCAAATTACACTTATGAATGTGTAACACTTCGTTTTTCAATATACGTATATTCGTATATAACTGTTTATCTATACGTTTATTTTAAATTTATTTTATTTAAACGTTC
>JAOXNX010000001.1:23903604-23916649 GCA_028566075.1 Solidago caesia | reverse complement strand
CCTACTAGACACAAACTAACAAATACTCATTGGTATTCTGCATTTTGTACATATACTAAGAACATTAGTATGCATCAGGTAGTATGACAACTTTTGTTGTAGTCTTCTATAACTTAAAATTGAAGCTACAAAACGACCTGGCACTAATCTCAATGACACATGCTTTTTGATTCCTTAGTATACACAACATCTTAATTACATATGTGCAGGTATTTGTGTTATAGTTGTGTGGTCTGGTCTTCCATAACTTAAAATTGAAACTACAAATCGACATCGCTCTGATCTCAATACACATGTGTCCGACAAATACACAAATCAATACGTCTCCTTAACGGCCCGTTACTCCGCCGCAACGCGCGGGTAACAATCCTAGTATTATTTGTGTCACAAATAACAAACCACATGGACAATAATAACCCAAAAGTTTACAACAACAACAGTATCCAATCCCTGTCGAAGCGGGGTATAAGGAGGTAAGATGTAGACAGTCTTTTCTCTACCCAAAAGTAAATAGACTGTTTTCATAAGGACCTCCGACCAAAGGGAGAAGAATAGTAAAGTATAAGAAGTAAGGAAATCATACCTGATGGCCCAACATCGATTGACTACATTTAAGATAGATTAATAGGTCATAAAAACATATAAGCACTTATTTGAACATATTAAAAAGCAACATAAACGTATTACAAAGCATAGATATTAAAGAGCAACACAAACGTAAAATAAACATAAGTACGTGCTTAGAGCCAAGCATGCAACCTATATTACACATTAGATAAAGTTTATTTACCCAAATCCCTTTTTTTTTTAAAAACCATTTGGGTTTTGGTGGGTCGGTATAATACCCGATAAAACTAAACGGGCCAAAATTTAATAAACCCTCCCCTCCAAAATTTCGTCCAATTCTTAATTTTCATCCATTATCGTCATTATCTTCCTTCAAGCCCTCGAATCTTTGTGCTGTTCATCATATCATCAAAGGTATTATTACTCCAACTTTTTAATTTTTTTTTTTAAATTTATTTTTATTTGTGTAAATTATGTAATTATTGACAAAATTAAATCGTATATGACTAATAATAATAATTAATTCAATCTTCAAGTAGAGCAATACTATGATTTTTTTAATCTTGTAATTATTTTAGTATGATTTTTTCAGCATATATCCACCAAAACCGCTGCACTTCGAAAAGGGGAAAAATATGCTTTCAGGTTTGAAATTCATACCCCGCGATCAGGTCGATAAAGTAAGTCGCAATCTTTTCGTCTTATTTACTTACTAGCCGTGTACGCATGTAATGCGGTGTTGATGGTTAGGGGTTAGTGGCTGCGTTAGGAGTTAGTGGCTGTAGAGACGGATTGAAAAGTGTGTTTTTTTATGTGTGCGTTATGGGTTTTTTGTGGGTGTTTGGTTACGAATATATGAAATAAAAGGGTGAGATTAGATCAAGGGATGGATGATCCGAGAGCTCACATCCTCACTCCTCTTATTTTAAGATGTTTGTCTTGAAATTTGGAGGGCCCCACAAGATGGATGTTTTGTATAACAGTATAGATATAGATAGTTCATTTGTTGTAGGCTATTACATGATGCTATAGCATGACCAATGCAACTAACTTGTTGCATTTTGTATTAAAATGTGATTTTTTTTTTTGGGTAGAGGGATGATGAGAAGTCGAATGATTCAGATACAAGGAAAAGCTACAAGAAGAAAACAAAGTCTCGTCATCATGATGATGGATCCGAGAGAATTAAAAAAAGGTCTAAAAAGAAGTGGTATTCCTCAGAAGAAGATTCATCTTCGAACTCGGATGCAAGTGAAAGTGGTAGTGTTGAGGATAGAAAGATGCACACGAAAAGAAAAGAGAAGAAGAGGAAAGAGAAAAGCAAGTCGAAGAAAGCAAGAAGAGAATATTCCAGTGACAGTGATGATGATGATGATAATCATGACAAAGTAGTTGATAAAGGCCATAAGAAGGGCAAGGGTAGATCGGGCAAGAATAGCGAGAGTGACATGGATGGTATGATTTATAAGCTGTTTCTGATATTATTTTGAAGTTTCAAGGAATTGCAATAACCTTACTTCATATTGCAGGAAATGACGGTGTATCTAATGAGAGTGTTGTAAGGAAAGAAATGGGATTGGAATGGATGCTTAGACCTAAAGAGGACGTGGAACAAAAAGCTGCATCAACTTCTGATTTGCTAGAAGAAACTCCTATTAAGGAGGTATGTTACATCTTATTCAAGTTATATGACTTTGTTCTTGTTTCTTTGATATTTCTTTTTCTGATTAACAAGATTAATAAAATGTAGATCGATTTCTTAGTTTGTACATTGTTATCGTTATCTCTTTTATAGCGAACTGTTTATTGTTCAACTTCTGGGATGAATGAGTGCTATAGTTGATTGAGTGGCTGTATCTTCGTTGTCAGTTGTAGTTGATATAAATTGAAATGATTTGGATATTTTCTAAATATGGAAAGTTCCAACTTTATCATGTGGTCTATATGATAATGAACTGGTGCCGGGTTTTCTCGTCACCCATTAGCTGTCTATGTGTAGAACACATAATACACGATAGATTTTGAATGTTATATCCGTACGGTAGTTTTTTACAACAGCTTTAACTGTATTAACAAATATGCTAATTCCTGTCATTGACGGTGACTCCAGATCTTCCGTCACATAGGTTGATTTGAAGCTATGCCTCAACAGATTTCAGTTTCTGGTATGAAGCTATCTGTATGTCTGACTGACTATCAGTTCTATTTTAGAAAATAACAAGTAATCAAACAACCTCTAGGACTTATCTTGTGCATCAGAATGCACATGCGCTTATTGATCTAGTTATTGTTTTACCCTTTTTGGCTTGTTATAGCTGGGGTGCTCAGTGCATGATGCCTTTTTTTGTTTCTGCAATGTGTGCCATAATTTGTTTTCCAGTTCACATTTTTTTTAATTTATTTTAGATTAAAAAGATGAATCCACGAGAGCTGAATCCCTACTTCAAAAATGATGGAGGTGGTTACCCAGAGGAGGCAGATGGATCAAAATCTGCAGAAAGTGATCTGTTGTCAACTTCTGTAGTGGGGGATGGAGGTGCAAGCTGGAGACTTAAAGCCTTGAAGCGTGCCCAGGAGCAAGCAGCTCGTGAAGGAAAAGAACTTGATGAGGTGCATTTTGCATCAATAATCCATCTTCACGATAATCATCATCATTATTAACATCATGGTGTAATTATATTAATTGCAGGTTGTTGGAGAGCGGTGGGGTTCTTTGGGTAAATTAGCAGTTTCTGTGGCATCAGGTTCTGCTGCGCCATCTCATGCTCACCTTCATGCCATCAAGAACAGAATAAGACGTCAGGCTAGGGAGCAGCCAGGTGATCAAAATGTAAGGACTAATTCCAATCTCCATCTGGGCTTCATTTGTCACAGTATATTGCAATTTGGTTTTTCTCTACCTCCAGATGTATACCTTCATTGAAGCTGCCCACCTGTTTCAAAATGCTCTCTAGACTTAAGAGTCAACAAATGGATAACCTAATGACATTTGATTTTTGGTATATGAAGAGGCATGCCGCTGAGCCCAAATTTACCGTTCAAAAAAAAAAAATACTTAACATTTCACCTTGCATCTTTGAAAAGAATTTGGTTCAGTGTACTTAGTATTAATGGAGCTGCTTTCTGAACCAAATACCTGATCGACTTAGCCCGTGTTAAAACACCTACCAGTATGATTTGAAAGATGACTCTGTTCTATTACTTAATTAGAGTGCAGCTTCGTACTCTGTTACTCGACTTATTTTTGTTGGTGAATGCCTTAGATGTTATAGGTTCATGGTTTGCACTTGTATTATCCCTGATTCTTGTTTTCAATCTTCACTGATTTCACCAACTGGTTGCATTAGCTATATATTTTTTGTTTAACACAAATTAAAGTCAGTTTGGTTTTATGATGTATGTGTTGATATCAGGACACTGAAAAGGATAATGAGAAGGGAACACCTGCTAGAATGAGAGTGCCCAGACCTGATGATTCTTTATCATGGGGGAAGCGGAAAAATCAAAACATGTCGGTTAAGGATGCTGGTGTCATTTCTTCTGCATTGTCCAGCTTACAGAAGTTCACAGATGATGGGAGTTTCTTGCAAAAGTTCAAGTCTCAGCAGCAAAATGGCAATTCATCTACAGATGGTGACAGGAGAGTTCTAACCGATGTGTCCAAATCTGAAGAACCATCTCATTCAGAAATAAAGCCTTCATTGAGTGCAAACCTTGGCAGGAGAGTTTTGTCTGATGTCTCTAAATCTGAAGAACCATCTCGTACAGACATAAAGCCTGCAATGAGTGCAAACCAGTTGGCTGCTAAAGTCTTGCAGCTACGTATGAAAGGAAAGTATGAAGAAGCTGAGAAGCTTGCGGTAAGTAACGTCGAAGTCATTAAATGTTTCTATATAAGTTATCTATATATGCAAGTAGTTAGGTGCACATCATGAACCCAATGGCATAAAAGGTTTGGAAAATGTAAAGAAGGTGAATGAAAGAATGGGATAATCCTGAGGATTTTAACCTGCCCCATACAATATAGTGGTACTATAACACCTCAAGTGGGGGTTTTGGTTTCCCGGGCGGCATTTTTATTATTCTTTGTTTGTCATTTTCTTTCATTATTAGGAAAAGGAAGAAATCGAAAGGTTTTTGATAGTTGTACACACAATTAATGAACAGACTATGAAATGCACAATTAACATACTGAATAGATCTCCGTTTTCTTAATCTGACAGAATTGTACATATTCATATGTCAACTTTGTTTGCTTTGTTATTTCAGAATGAGGTAGAGGTGCATGAAGTGAAAAGCAACGCAGATACTGTCAGATCCAATCCACAGGGTGATGGAACCACAAGCAGGTAATTTTGTTCTTGACCCTTTGCATTTAATTTGGGGTATCTCTCTGGAGTTAACATAAAAAATCAGAAAATATTGATTTGCATTTTGTGCAGATCTGTATGTGGCTTTTTTTTTTATGTTGAGTTCCATATATATAAATATAAATGTCAATATAATCGTTTATATCGTTTTTTTAAGTCTGACAAGATCGTATTTCTGTATAGGTATATTATGCACAGCTTAAAAACACGTCAACAGAAAAAAGAAGAAGATGCAGACATGCATGTGGCTCGATCCATAATGCAAAACAAAAAATATAGTATTTCTGGTCAGGCAGACGATGAATATGATAATGATGGGGGACCTAAGAGAAAGAAACAGAGTAAAGGTGGCAATGCTCCCAATTCAACAGGAAATACACGCTTTGAAAAGCGTATCTTAACCCAGAAAGAGCGCTGTAACTTCTGTTTTGAGAACCCTAAGAGGCCACGACATCTTGTTGTTGCAATTGCCAATTTCACATACTTAATGTTACCTCAATGGCAGCCTGTTGTACCTGGCCATTGTTGCATATTGCCCATGCAGGTCAGTTTTTGTTACACCCAAGCTTCTTTAGTCTCTATCTTATGCTTTTGGAGATGTAATGTATATATTTTTCTTTGATATAGCATGAGTTAGCAACCAGAAGTGTTGATGATAACATTTGGGACGAGATAAGGAATTTTAAGAAATGTATTCTAATGATGTTTGCAAAGCAAGAGAAAGAGGTGGTATTTCTTGAAACGGTGATGGGTTTGGCAAAGCAGATCAGGCATTGCTTGATAGAATGCATCCCGTTGCCTCCAGAAGTCGCTAAACAGGCTCCATTGTATTTTAAGAAGGTTTGTGTTATTTTGAATACAGTGTTCTCTTTATTTATAAGTTATTAAATTACGAGAAATTAGAAAAGGCTTTGAAATACAGTGCTGTTGTATATTTGATATGTATATTCACCTGATACTTCGACATTGTTTTTTTAGGACAGGATTTGTTAGATATACTTTGAGAAGAAGCTGTCCAAATGTAACTTTTGAGTGCTAATTAAGGAAATAAGTTGCGTTCTTAGTTATGGTTGTAAATTAAGTGTTAACATTACTTTAAACTACAATACAGATGATGCTATAACATGTTGGAAACTAAAAAAACTAGGTTTCATTTGCTTATGACACTTGTCTTTATATTTGATTCCGTATATTGTGCTTTTCGTCTTTATTCATTTCTGATATTTGGATCCATAATCACATCTTTCTTCTGCACGTGTAATTTGTCCCACATAGAAGAAGATATCAAATGAAAATGAATAAAATCTAAACATTTTTATCAATCTTGAAGTCAAGAGTAAGATTTGAATTTGCAAAGTTCAAGCCTACCCTTTCTTTGCATAGATAGAGTATGTACCTGTTTATAGCTGTACCTTTTGATGGATCATTTGTGATCTGATTCATGATATTGTGATGTTAAATAGTTTTTCTTTTTGCAAACATTCGATGAGGATTGAATAACGCTTTTTAGAACACTCATCATGATATTGAATTGTTGTTTGCAGGCAATAGATGAAGCTGAAGAAGAATGGAGCCAACACAATGCCAAGAAATTAATTGATACAAGTGAAAAGGGGTTACGTCACTCAATACCAGAAGACTTCCCATACTTCCATGTAGAGTTTGGTTTGAAGAAAGGGTTTGTTCATGTTATCGATGATGAAACACAATTCAAGAGCAGTTTTGGTCTGAATGTTATTAGGGGTATGCTTCGTTTGCCTGCAGAAGACATGCATCGTCGCCACAAATATGACTCTATAGAAACTCAAAAAGAAGCTGTCACAAATTTTGCTCGGGATTGGGAGCCTTTTGACTGGACCAAGCAACTTGATTAGCATTTTAACTTCCCTTGTGTTTACCCAATTTTACTGTATGTATCTAAAAGCTTGAGCTTTTCTTATTGATTTTTTTTTCCTGTTATTTTACCTTCTCTTTTTGTTAGAAAGTCTTTTTTTAGCCTTTCTTGATATAACCATGTGGACATGAAAAATGTGGACTACAAGGTCAAACGCTATGCTGGTTCTTTAAAATATTTTTTGTTATTTCTTTCGTTATGGTGTTTTTTTTTTGTATTTCAAGAAATATAGTGGTTGTTTGACAAATAAAAGCCAATGTGTCGACTTCGATAATGGCTTGGATTTAATCCCAGATCTGCTTTGTTGTTCATTTTTGGGCTGGATTTATTTTCGGAATGCGTAGATTAAATATCCCATACAAAAGCACAATTACATCATTTAAATGCACCGTTTAAAATTTTCCACTTTCTGAATGTTAAAGTTGGATCCTGTAAATGTTATGTCAGGATTTTCTATTTCTTCTGCGAGTTGGATGCATCTTATCACATGCACTCATCATACACGTGATATTTTCTGTTGTTTGGAGCAGGGCGTCTGTATTAGTTGCTAAGGTAAAGCTGGATGTACCGACTTGGTACAGTAAGGTAAGTTATTAGTTCATAAATAGTATTTTGTAGAGCCGGCAATAGTTGCCCAAAAGTAATTGACCGGGCGATTTTGGATTAATTTTTCATGCACTTTGGGTGTGATTGGGTGGTGGTAATCATCTAAGCGGTTATAATTGGGTGGACCTGAAATTACATTTATAAAAATCTGGGTTGGGCAAAGATAAAAGTATGAACGGGTTAGAATGGGCGATGGTGGGGAGAAAGTTTTTAGAAATAGAAACTTCGTGAACAAGAAATGGTAGTGAGATGGCCGTGCATTTGCAGTTAAGTTTCTCAAGATGAGGGGAGAAACATTTGCTATTTCCAGATTTAAAATTGCTAAGTTTAAGGAAAGTATATATTAATAAGTTGTACGTTATGAAATGAAATATGTAATTTAATTTGGTAAGAAAAGGATTATAGAAAGCTATTATAATATAGCTATTAGTCTATTACTGAAAGCCAAGATATAAAGGAGGATAACTATTATAATATTTAAAGCTATGTGTTTTTCTTAAGTTAACAACGTATAGCAGAAATTAATACTAATCCATACAATATTTTATATGTTATATACTATATTAGATTATTTGGTCGGAATATATTCTGCTACAAGAATTTGGTAATAATTAAGTTCAATTTCTTGTCATTTGTAAAAAATAATAGAAAATTATAATGGTCCGTTTTGACCCGAACCCGTTTTGACCCGTACCCATTTGATACATATTGTTAAACGACCCGTTTTGACCCGAACCCTTTATGACCCGAACCCGTTTTGACCAGACCATCCAATCCGACCCGCCCAAATTACCTTACTGACAAAATGTGGTTGTAAACAGTTTTTACATAGTCAAAATAGTACGATACTTCCTCACTCCATAACTAGTGGCAGTTTTTTGGCTGGTAAGGTCAAAATAAGTTCATGTCAACAATATTTTTTTTCTTTTGATCGAATCTAGTTGTGTTAAACTAGTTGTGTCGCGTTACCCAAACATTTTTTGCCTTCTATTTTATTTCTTATTGACTTCACAATTAATGGGTATACCGTATAGATATTTTTAAAAATATGACTATTACTACTACTTTTGTTTTTTTTTACGGTTAAACTCTTTGTATTGAACAATCTTTTTACGGTTAAACTCTTTGTATTGAACGATTTCCATGGCCACATCATATTGTGTTAGGCAAATGTAATAGAGAAATTGTCAGTATTATGCATGTTGTTAATGATTCGGGTAATTTAAAATAACATAACAATAGGTTTAGAATGTGAGGTTATAGCAAAAATAAAGTTAAAAGATAAGTTGTCAATAAGGCACCAGTGGTCTAGTGGTAGAATAGTACCCTGCCACGGTACAGACCCGGGTTCGATTCCCGGCTGGTGCATCTCAATTTTTGGTTTTTGAAACTTTTAATGTAAGGATATATATGAGTTAAACTGAAAAGCAATAACATCGGGGTTCTATGGTGTAGTGGTTAGCACTCTGGACTTTGAATCCAGCGACCTGGGTTCGACTCCCGGTAGGACCTATTTTTTTTGTCCAAAATACATTTACCCAGTCACACTACTCAACTAGACTTTCTTTTTCATATTTATTCACTACTTTCTTCTTCACTCTCCAAATTCTCTCTCTCACACACGCACAGGGGTATAACTTGTTTATCTTTTCATGTGCTGATAGTTTGTTTTCAATTTCAATTTGTAAGTTTGTTGTGTCTCAATGGATTAATCATGAGTGGTGCATATATTTTACTTTACAAATTTCATAGGTCTTCTTCACTGGTTGGTTAGTTTTTTTTTTTTTACATCCAACTAAAATTAATGCCCGGCTATCCAATGTCGAAAGGCACCCCATACGCCCACGAACGACATACAGCGAGCCAAAGCCACTAGTTCCTGGAAAAACCGCCCCCTGTGGTAAAACCCATCTTGGATTGGATTTGAACTTGAGTCTCAAATCTATATCTTCATTTCCCCATGCCAGTTGAGTTAAAGCTCATTAGCTCACTGGTGAGTTGGGATTCAGGTATGCTTGATTCAAAACTTATGATGTGAGTGAGACATAAATGGGCCAAATGAAAATGTTATCTGCTTCAAATTGATACATCTTTTGACTTTTGAATATCAAATGGGTAGGTTAGAAATATCATGTGTTATTTGGTGTAATTGTTAATTTATATTTGCATACAGGAAGTGATGCTGATCAATTGTAGAAACAAGTCAGATATAGTCATCGAAAGCTTAGTAAATCGTAGTATATCTTGGAACTCAATACAATATGTTTCTTGCAACCATGCCTTCTCCGGCAGTGGCCATGACTGACTACGTACAACCAACCAACCATCACCGACGTCTCCTTCAATTGTTGGACCAATGCACCTCCATGTCTCAGCTCAAGCAAATCCACGCCCACACGCTCCGTACTACCTCTACCGCTCACCCACATACTCTTTTTGTCCATAGTAGGATTCTCCATTTTGCATCTCTACACGACCTCCACTATGCTTTCCGTTTCTTCCACAACCATATTGAAAATCCTAATTCTTTCGCTTGGAACACTATTATAAGAGCTTGTTCTAGAAGTAGCCACAGAAAGCAAGAAGCCATTTTACTCTACCTTAAGATGTTATGTGAAGGGGATGTTGCCCCAGATAAGCACACGTTCCCTTTTGTGCTTAAGGCTTGCGCGTATTTGTTTGCTATGTCTGAGGGCAAACAATGTATAACAGTGGGTTTTATAGGCTACACGAGGATCAAGTGAAGTGAATGTTAAGGTTGTCCAAAGAAGACGAGGAACATGTCCGAGAGTTTCATAGGCTACACAAGGATGCAGCCAAAAGTGGGTTTGGTCGTCTTTTTCGTAAGCCTACATTGTTTGAAGATATTATACAAAACCTTGCTCATGTGTGGTTGTAGGAATGTTTATTGACATCATGCACTGATATATAGTTATACTAATTTAAGACCAACGTCATTACTGTTTTTGTTAGTTAATATTAACCTACTGGTTGTTGTATAGATTCGAAGATAGTTTGGAGATGGCAAAAAATCTTTGTAAGCTGAGTCTCAAAAGAAAAAGAGGTATAAGCAAGAAATTGTACCAAGAACCACAAGGAAATTTCCTAACCGCACAAGATATAGCAAGGTTTGATGGGACGAAGTTGAAGAACGATTGCGGTTTGGGATATAGAGCTGACTGGTTTTTAAAATTGCAAAAGATGTTTCAAATGGTAAAGTGAAGTTGCTTGATCTTGAAAAGCTTGATGATGGAGATACAATGTATAATAGGTTGATAAAGATCAAGGGGATTGGTGATTTTGTTGCTTGTAATGTGTTACTATATATGGGTTTCTACCACAAAGTTCCAATTGCCAATGAAACTGTCAAACAGGTTTGTTTCTCTAATTTGCTTGAAATTTCGAATATATTTTTGTAAAATTTTCGACCCTATCACATATGCACGTTAACCCATTCTCTGGCAGGAAAACATAAGTATTGGACAAATAGTTTTTAGGTATTTTTTTGGAGCAGTTAATTAACCATGTTTAGCAGACTTGTTTTAAATAGTTCTGGTCATTTGTTTTGGATTGTGTGGTTGTTTTTATGTATTAAATTAGGGTTTCTTTACCTTAAAACTGGAGATTTGGCATCTCGAATTGGCTACTTGTATCTTTAATTTTTGGAATCGAAGCTTCCATTTTCCGGGTTCTATCAGAGATATACGACAAGTATGAGCCTTTTCAGGCACTCGCTTACTAGTATTACTTCTCAACTTCATTTCGCTTCCCTCGTCACTTCTCAACTTCATTTCACTTGAGTCAGCATACACTTCTTACTTCAGATGGACACACATTCACTTTCGTTTTTTGTGTGTATAAAAGGTTGGAGCTAGTGTAGTGTTACGAGCATAATATAATCTTGGAAAGCTAAGCCTGTTGAAGGAATGTGATAATAAAAAAAGTTGCAGGAAGCTTGATTGACAGGAGCTCTTAGTTCGATTCAAATATGATATAGTTTGGTTTTGTATCGAGTACTTGCTATAATCGGGGAACTTTAAATAAAAATGAAGCAATTGAACATGAACGTGGCATTTTTTCATCAAATGAACTAGTTTTATGTTGTAGCTAGTGAATATCATAGTCTGATTAGATAATCCAGTTAAAAGTAACAAAATGGATCAAGATGCATATGTGCTCATGAAGTAGGTTGGGTAACATGTCAAAATAAGTTCATGTCAACAATATTTTTTTCTTTTGATCGAATCTAGTTGTGTGAGTTACCCAAACATTTTTTGCCTTCTATTTTATTTCCTATTGGCTTCACAATTAATGGTTATACCGTATAGATATTATCCTTTAATTTTTTTAAAAATATGACTATTACTAATACTTTTTTTTTCTTCCTTTTTATGGTTAAACTCTTTGTATTGAACAATTTCCATGGCCACATCATATTGTGTTAGGCAAATGTAATAGAGAAATTGTCAGTATTATACATGTTGTTAATGATTTAGGTGATTTAAAATAACATAACAATAGGTTTAGAATGTGAGATTATAGCATACATTCGAACAAGTTTGTATGTATGAAAAATAAAATTAAAAGATTAATGGTCAACAAGGCACCAGTGGTCTAGTGGTAGAATAGTACCCTGCCACGGTACAGACCCGGGTTCGATTCCCGGCTGGTGCATTTAGATTTTTTTAACTCATTGTTTATAGGCGTCAAACAATAAACAACCAAATAGGAGGCACAGTTTGTTATGGAATACAAAATTACCTCGAATTAAGCTTTTAACGAGTCAACTAGCTCGTGAGTAGGTTCTCATTTATAGCCCCGTGAGTAGGTTCTCATTTATTGCCCCAACTTGTAACCACGGAGTCACGGACTGTGTTATTTTTGCCAAAAAAACTAAAATAATCGACCTTGTATATGATTGTATAAATCCTTTTAGATTTAGGGGTGTTAATCAGTTTCTGGTTATTTGGGTTTTAAGAAATATAATCTAATGCGTAACCTAAACCGAATAAAGATTTGGGTTATTTGGATTCGAGTTATTCGGTTTGAATTAGGTCGGGTTTCCAAATCCAACCCAAACAAAAATGAAATATATATTATCTAGTAATATATATTATCTAGTAATATATATTTCTTTTTTTTTTTTAACAACAAATATATCTACAACTAAACTATCCCAAATACAACTTAATTACCTCATACCAAGGATTGAGTCATTGAACTTTGGTCTCTAACTCAAGAAGCAAGAGCCTCGATCAAATAGGCTAACCTCGCTATATATTTCTTTATTAATTTTGGATATAATTGTAAAGCTTTTGTGGTAACTTACTAACTTTAATCCATGATTAGTATTTTATTATGTCAGAGATGTTGCGGTAGTTACTCATTAGCTACGATAGCTAATAAAGTAGTTTAGAGGAAAAAACGCCACCAGAGACTAGATACAAGAATGAGAGGATGGTAATGCATACTTATAGAGGTTCTGGTTAAAATAAAACAAGTATTAAGGTAAAACAAATAAAACAATCATGTTTTCTTAACTGAAAATTATTGTGCATCATGAAAATCTCCGTGCATCATTGTATATACTTGTACTCTATGAATCTTC
>JAOXNX010000001.1:23849650-23871701 GCA_028566075.1 Solidago caesia | reverse complement strand
CCATCACCCCTATCTCGTTTAGTGTTTTCTTCCATAACCATATTATATAAGTTTATTTTCGGATCTCGGTTATGTTGTGTAGTAGAAAAAAACGAACTAGAAGTTGAAGAAGATGCTCTTGAACCATATTTTTCATTGTAAAACATAAACAACGATTTAAATTGTTGGTTAAAACGCTCTTTTACATGCATCATATAATGTGGTTCCTCCTCCCACATCCCCAAATCATCCAATATTTTTCCCAAAAGTATTTCCACGCCGCTAACGTTCAAAGTGGGGTTCAGTGTGGCGGCACAAGTAAAAATCGGGGGCATTTCTTTAAAGTATTTTTTCAATTTCTTTTTCATGGCATCAATCATTTTTCAAAAAAATTATCATTCTCAAATTCATATTCTCAAAATCATTTTTTCAAAAAAATTATCATTCTCAAAAAAAAAAAAAAAAACCGGGTTCAAAACCGGTTTTTCGTACCCGTTTTCGAACCCGGTACGGAGAACCCGATTTTAAACCCGGTCCTAATGGCTATATCATGAAACGGTTCGTACCCGTCGGTTTCTACAAAACCCGAACTGGTTTCTCCAAAACTGGTTTTGGGTCGGGTCGGTTTTTGGTTTCTCTAGTTTTTGAGAAACCGGTTTTGTTGCTCACGGCTAGCTCCATTTCCCACCCTCTATAAGGCATGATCTGCTCATATTTACACATTTATGGTACTATAGGAGTATAGAAAATGTTATCTTTCATGTATAAACTATGTTAGTATCCATGCGATGGTCAATAATTTAATTTGTGTAGAGGAATAAATACATTGTCCTAGATATATAATACAATGAGGTAACATCATAGTTAAAAATCTTAGAAGGTTATAAAAATTAAGATTTGTAGAGACATCATCTAGAAACTCAACCGGAAATTTTCAACCATGACTAAAAAAAAAAAACACATATAAACTCATATGCACGAATGATCGAATTTCATATTGACATATTTACACATGGATAGAATGTAGAACATGCAATGATTTATTATTCATGCTAAAAGGATTGGATTAATATCATATATTGATTATTTACGTAAATAATTTGATATTAGTAAAGAAAAAGTTAAAAATAATCATGAGTATATATTATAAAAAAAAATTGCCACTAATTACCACCACTATGTAACCACATGGGCCCACACGATGAAGACTGCAAGGTCACAGGTTTAGACCTTGCCAAAGGCAAGTGAAAAAAATATATCTTTTTTTTTGGTAAAAGGGATTCACGTGCTTCATGTGTGAAGATGATGCTTCACCGGACATAAGTTCTATGTGGTGTGTGCTCTGGGTAACAAGATGGTACATGGGACCAGATGGTTCCCACCCATTTACCTTTTTTTATATTAAAAAATTGTCAGTCAATTCATAAATCTAAATATAATTTTTGTAATGTGTGTAAAAAGATGATAACATACAGAAACGAAACACATCGAATTTAAATATTTTATGCTAATTTATCAAAGTATTACTTTTTGGAAAATAAGGGGCTATTATTAATTTTAAGGGGTTTTTTCAATTAAGTGGTCAAGTTTTTTTAGTAAGAGGAATAACTAATAAATTTGTTTTGATATCTATTGAAAGAAAATGGGTCAACCATTATATCTTAATTTGATGTTTTTGAAAATTTTTCAAAAATTCTTCGATGTCACTTAAATTTATGTTGCACTATAGACATAAAATCAAAGGTATTGTTTTTCATATAAATTTATTTCGCCTTGAGCATAAACAATCATAATTTATTAGATAAAATTAGTGATTTTTTTAAAACTTGGCTTAGAAACATCTATTTATCAAAATGTTTATAACAATAATCTACTAATTCTACTAAAGGAGATTAGAGGCATACATAAGCATGCCTTATGTGTCACAAATCTAGCCCATCCAACCAAGTTAGTGGATTCTTACGTAATATTTGTTTACAAAATAAATCTTACATATACGGATAGCTATGTTTCTTTAATATATAGTACAGAAGAGAGAGAAGGCTTATCCCGTAAGTAGGGATGAGCAAAAATCCAAAAATACCGGTACCTACCGGTACCAAAATACCGGTACTGTTTGGTTTCGGTACGGTACTCGGTTCCTACTTTTGATGATAACCGGTTCCGGTACCAACCGGTTCGGTACCGGTACTGTACCGGTAATACCGGTCCAAATACTCATTATGATAGGGTTTTTTAGGTTCGTGCTTCTATTATTCCCCATCACTAAGGTAATCCAAATTATATATATATATATATATATATATATATAAAATCATATTTTATTGCTCGCAACAATCAAAACCTAAAACAAATAAACATTCAAAACTCATGAATTTATCATCATCACCAAACATGTAAACAACTCAAGTAAATTTTACATTAATCATACACACACATCTTTAAAAAAAGATCTGATCCAAACTCCATAATCAAGAATTCAAAATTTCAATCATCATCTCTCATCTTTTTCTCTCCTTTTTCTTAATATTCAATTCAAATTCATAACAAAATACACATTACTCAAAAAAAAAATTTCTTATTCAGATACATAGTATCTGTTTAAAAGATCGGTTCCATCACTTTTGATATTATTATTATTATTATTCAGATTTGGATGTAATAGATGAACATCGACATTTGAATGTATGGGCTTGGATTTTGTTTAACCTATTATTGTTCGTCGTGTAGATTTATTCACTTAATCAAGGTAAGATTTTATGGTAAATAGATGCACTCTCACTGTTTGTTAAAATGTTAAATTGGAAGTTGTTCTTGATTTAGTATGATTGCGTGTCTTGAGTCAGATTCTATAATTGCCTCTCTAATCCCGACTCTTTTTAGGACAAGAGGGATGCAAAATGGATCATTGAGAAGAAAGTAAAGAAAATGAAGATTGCCAATGGTGGTGTTGACTTGAGGAAAGTAAAATTGCAAAGATGATTAAAAAGAAGGACACTAAGAAATAGACGGTAGTTCTTCGGAGTCCAAGGAGAAACAAAAGAAGGTGATAAGATAATTGTGATTTTTAGTATAGTTATAATTATGATGATTTCTTTACAAATCCATGGATTGAAGATGGCAAGTGAAATCCCAGTTGCCTTACAAATCCATGGATTGAAGATGATTTCTTTAGCTATAATTATAATTATGACGATTTATTTATAATTGATTGGCTGAGAGTATCTAAGGAGAATGCTCTTGAAAAGTGGGAATGCATTGTAGTAGGCAAACTGCAGCAGAACTACAGAAGCAAATGAATATTAATAGTTTTTTTTTTTTAAGTACCATTGCAGCAGCTTTAGCTACAAGAAGGTACATATATTATGTGTATGTGGTTACTTTTTTTGCAGGCTTTTAAATTTGATGGAGCAAAAATTCAAATTATTTTGGGTAAAGCTTTCATGAGAAGGTAATGAGATATAGGTGTTATGGATGTTTCCCTTTTTTCACAGTTTCTTCAACATGTTATCTTAAAATGTTTTCTTAAAATGTTTTGCCTTATTAATCCATGTAAGTTATGATTGTGTTAGATTCATGAGTTTTGTTTTTTTATTTTTTATTCAGTCAAGGATGTCCCCTATTGCAAACACAAGAGGGCGGAAAGACAAGAAAGAGACTACGGATTTTGTCAACATGAAGATTGGTTCTAAAGGTTCAAGTCTGTCTCAAAACGAGAGTGGGGTTGGTGATAGTAACTGTTAGGGCCAAGATTTGCTGTTGAAGACTTGGTTGCTGAGGTGTGTTCTCAGCAAGTCTTCAGCGAGCCATCTCAGAAGATGATGTATTGTTCTTATCCGCTACTTGTAAGTCAAAAATGAACGGGAAAGTGAAAGAGAAGACCTGATCCCAATGTACCAGACAAGCAACAGAACATGTGATCTGTTGTATCCTCTTTGGGGTAAATACAAGAATCTGTAAGTCCGTTTACAGGTTTCTCTTTCACCCGAAATGGCAAAACAGCAAGAGGACAATTCAAAGCAGTTATTGAAGATGTATTTCACCAATGGATGGTTGACAACCTCTCTCACATCAACATCCGACTATGAGCTTGTTGCCTCTCTTCCACTATAAAAGGTAACACTTGTTGAAGACATTATCTTGTTGGTTGGTCCAAGAAAATTACTAAGTGTATTTTTCATTTGTTTTACATTTTATTAAGTGTATTTGTAAAAACAGTCAAGTCTTTAGTTAGTCTAGACTTCATAACTAGTTTGTTATTCGACCATTGTATCACCGTTTAATGTATTGATTTATTAATACATCATACAAATGGTTAACTAGTTTGTGTTCTTTACTTTCTGTTATTTATCTATTGTTACTTCTTTCTGTTTAACTTTACAAGGTGTATAAATCTGGGATCCAACAGTAACAAACCAATAACTACAAGAAAATGTTGACAATGACCAAAAAAGGAGACTAAAAAAAGGTGTTTTTATCCTAATTAAGACTTTAGTTTTTTTCTTTTTTAATGCCGGTTGGGTTCTTATCTTTTAAGCAAGTTTAATCATATTGATAAGTCACGTATAGCGCATATAAACATGCTTAAATGAAATATGTTAGCAATACGTATAGGAAACTAATGAATAGTACCACACAATATGTTTTACAAATACTTTTTTAGTATGTAATCCAAATCTCAAAGCTTACTTAAACTCACCTTGATTACACGTTTGGTTATAGCAAACCCATCCTATTAGTTATAATTCACGTCACTTATGTAACTTCTGTTTATGATTGAATTTAGAACACGATTAGTTAAACACTTGCATTCATCATCTCTTTATAGTCAGGTGTTATTAATCTGCTATATCATTTTATGAAATGTTGAATCAACCTCTGATGATACATATGCCCAGATAACACGGTCTTTACATAAATGCCACTGCAGTTATGATTAAATTGTTAATGCATTCATTGCCAAAATTTCTGGTTTCACACTATACAGTTGAGAGAATATCATCATTATACTCATGTTCAAAAAGGGAAAACTCTACAAGTTTTGAATGTATACCTGTTTTAGGTGTTTTTTTTTCTCATATTGTTCAAATATCAGTTAAATTAAGATTAGGATGCGAACTAGTTCAATGCAAAAGGTTGTTCCTTGATCAGATCTAAGTTGTAACCTGGTCCGTGGATCAAAAGCTGGATCTGATACCATTAGTTGTTAGTTATCATCATGATTTCACTTCTTTTCTCTACTTAAGTTCTCATCCTTTTCTTATCTAATTACCTTAGGCTTATTCTCATTGATGTTAGATTTTTTGTGCAGGGAGGCCGGACTTCAGGCAGTGCACAACTTATTTTTCCATCAAAACAAGGTAAAGTACTTAAGTAGATTTATAGGCTAGCACTTCATTTTTTACGTAATTCATCATTCTAGTTTGTGGGCTTTTAAGTTGAGTGGCATATTTTTGAGAAACTGTCTGCTAACTGGTAGTAAACATCTATTTTCTACATTTATAAGACATTTGTAATAATTTCATCCTTCAACCTCCAATTGAAAACATCTATCTGCTACATTTATATGCATCTGATATTTTTACTTCCAATGTTTCTCTACTCTTTGTACTTTTTGTTATCGGTTTTTCTGAAATTTTTTAGTATACGAACATCGTCTTAATGTGTCATTGTATGAATGAACTTTTAACTATCGTTAAATGTGATGAACCTGAATTCCTTACCATTTGATGTGAAGGTAACCTATTGAACAGGTAGTAGGTTATTTTTTTGGTTATGAATTGTTATATTTATTATTGAACACCGGTCAAAGTAAGCGTCAAACCACCACATGTCAATTTCTTCAGTTATTTCTCGAACTAATTTATCCTAGTAAAGTAACCAGTCAACACAAACAACGAACCACCAAGAACCATCACACCTTTTTTGGGTGAAATTAATGGTCATCTTTCTTTCCAGTAGCTATCTGTTGAAATTAACGGTCGTCTTTGTTGGACCACCACACACCCCTAATTTTGTCATCACCTATCTCTCGCTAAAAGCCTAGACTCGGTATGTAGATCGAAGGTTACCTGAACTTGGTTTGTAGATCGTAGGCTCGCAGCTCGCAGGTGACCTTGATGAGGATGATGGTAGGTGGGAGCCAATTAATGGCTTTAAATATGGTGATGTATAAAAGGCAACGGAAAAGGAAGAGGCTGTCCAGGAGATTGTATATTGATTAGATTGGGGATATAACTAAAATTGAAAATGATAACTTTATAATGCTCTACCAAATCATATATAGTAATTAAAAACAAAGGATTTGAATTTGTGAGAGGGATGGTTCTGAAGAAATGGTCTCTCCAGAGAATGTCTTGCTGGAGAAGATGACCAGAAGAGATGACCGGTGCCATGTAAGCTGTTTACTTGTTATAGCAGGTCACATATATTAAATGGTAAGGAAATTTAGGTTCATGTCATTAAATGGTAATTTTGAAATGTTCATTCATATATACTTTGGTAAAGTTCGCTACATTTTGGTACAATTTCCCAATTTTTTATTGTGATATTTGGAACAATTACTAATATTACAGTCCATGTAGAGTAAGGTGTAATGAGTCCATGCTAATGTAATGTCTTCTATCTTTGCATTCTAATTCTGATTGTAGCTGCACATGTTTTAGGCACGGGTTTAGAAGTTGAGAATGCTGCTAGTTCATCTCTCAATGTATCTTCCAGCACTCGTATATCAGCGGAGGCAGAGTCAGAAAGACAGAGTAAAGATGTAAAAATGGATAATAATTTTCCAGAGGGGGATATGAAGAAACAGAGTTCAGATCATGTGGATACTGTTATTTGTGAAGAAAAGGTGCTGAGTGAAGATGTAAAAATGGATGACGGTTTTGCCGAGGGAGATACCCAAAAACAGAGTTCACATCCCGTGGATACTGTTATCTGTGAGGAAAACATGCAGAATACAGATGTGGAAGTGGTTGTTGAGTTTGCGGCGAGAGATACAAAAGAACAGAATTCAGATCCCGTGGATGCTGTTATGTTGCAGGAAAAAGAGCAGAGTAAAGATGTGAAAATGGACGATGAATTTGCGTTGGCAGATACAAAAAAACAGAGTTCAGATCCCGTGCATACTGTTATGGAGGAAAGGGTGCAGGGTGAGGATGTGAAAATGAATGATGATGATGTTGAAGAGAGTCTGCGTGTGGAAGAGAGTAAAGCAGCAGTAGATGAATGTGATATTGATCGCCGCACAAACTTGAACATAATGCATGATTACACGCTGGAAGCAGCTGTTACTGACCTGGAGGAACTTGCTAACAAAATCAAATGGCTGAAGGCCATTCTAAATAACAATGGCAATCAATCAACTACTAATCATTCCCCATCTTGGAAGTTTGAGCTCTCTCCATCGCATTAAGTTTTAGTCTATGATCTCTTAAATATTTTTCCCCTTCCGCCACTTAAAAGATGTGATCAAGTAGGAATCAAGAGTTATCTTTAGTATAACGACGTTCATCAATTGAGAATTTGATAAAAGAAAAAGTAATTGCTGTAGAAATAATTTGTAACCAAACAAATCTATGATACATAGTTCATTTTTTTTATTTGATGATATTTGTTAGGAGCAAGGGAAATCAACTTGCGCTTTTTGGTGGAATACAAAATAGCTCACTATTCTTATAGGCCAATACTAAAAAAAAACAAAAAAAAAACTTACGCTTTTTGGTGGAATACAAAATAGCTCACCATTCTTATAGGCCCATACTAAAAAAAAAAAACAAAAAAAAAACTCTTGATATTGTATGTTGATTGAAGTTATATTCACCCTTTCATGTATGGTCTTGCCATAAATCATGTACTAAATAATCTATAAAATTAACTATAAGAAGCAACCAATAAAAAACACATAAATTAAATCTTAGTATATAGGAATTACAAATAAGATTAACGAATCCGGATGGAAAAAAATAAAGGGAAAATTACCTAGATATTTGAGGGTGTATATCTTATTTTAGACACCTAAATAAAGGGAAAATTACCTAGATATTTTTGTAATTTCATGACTTACAGAGTAGGTTGTCATTTTGTTTAAATGAATTTCAAGCCAAGTGAAAATTGTTTATTGACTTTGTCAACTTATATAACTGTTCAGGTGTGCTCTTTGATAAAAATGTTCGCTTAACCTCAAGGTTCGATTAATATAGGGAATTCTAAAGGTTAATGTTAAATTTTACATGTTACCGCATACAATAAACATAATGTCTTCCGGGATAATGCCCAGATGACATACCTCGTTTTAGCATATATTGTATCTTTCTTTCAATTATTTCATTCAATTTCTTGATCTTTAGTTTTATAACGAGTTTTCTTTGAGTGCATGCAAAAAGTACTTAATTCTTATCGGTATTTTGTGAATATGCTCAAAATATTTAAGTCTTCTAATTTAGCGATATTTTAAATGATCCAAAAAATTTAAAAGGATGTGGGTGCATTTCCGTTTCTAACAAATGTATGAGTAAATTGTGAGATGTGCAAACATCAGTTGTTGGGGATATTACTGAAATACGAACAAATATCGAATTCTCTAAAAGGCGTGTAATCACTTTCAGATCGAATCAATTTGACGGTTCAACCAAACTATTCAATCGGATACAATTCAGAGATTAAAAATATATGTGTATGTGATATTTGAGAGAAAAGAACCAGAGAATAGAATTACCAAATGCTATGGAAATCTCGTGTTTTGTTTTGGAGTCTGGAAACTGCCTTTAGGGCAATTTTCAAGTTTCATTATGTCAAATTCGCCCCCTTGCAATTTCCAAAATTAATTTCCAGGCCAACCCCATCCAGTGATCCAGGGGCTCTGCCCCTTGGACCCCGCAACCGGGGGAGCTGCCCATGGACCCCCATTACTTAGGGGCTTCGCCCTTAATATTATAACAAACTCAAATAAGTGTGCACTCCACACCTACAGACTTATAGGATGTTTTATTATGACAATATTGGTCAAACAAGTCAATTCAATTTCACTAAAATATCTAACATAAGTGAATCGATGATGTGTATATATGCTAAAGCTAGAATCGGGGTACACTTGGGGATTTCAGAAACATCATGATCCAATTCCGAAACAAACATTAATTAATGAATCATGCATTGCAAAACCAAGACTATATACCTGTACATAGATTTTGAAATCATAGAAACAAATGAAGAGATATCATCTTTATTTAGGGTTGTGAGAGTCGAGTCTTGGTTCTTATGTACAACATATCCAATACTACCGTGGTTGCCCCTAGCCATAGCCATAAACAAAAATACCAATTAAGCTCTTATTTATTGACCCCACACACACTTGTTCTTTGATAGAAGCATATATGTGTATATATATAATTCAGAATTTTAGGTATTCGTGTACCATCATGTGTGAGTACAGCACCTTCACTTTGTGAATGGAAAAATACGGTATGATTGTCAACGTAAAGTACAATTTTATCACACACTCATATCTCATCTCTTTAATTGTGCATTTTGAATGCGGTCCCCACCACTCACCATCTTAGAATTAATTATCCACACCAATCAATACGATGAACATGACACATCGTTCTCCAAGCCTCTTTTATTTCTTTGAGCTGTTAACACAAAAACATAAGACAACTCTCACATTATATATATATATATATATATATATATATATATATTAACTACCAAAATGTCGTCGTTTTGAACATCAAAATTAGTTTTGGTTGTATTGCATTTTAGGTTGTATTGAAAAAGGTTTTTGTAACAACCATCACCTAACCGTACTTACTTTCTTGTACTTTCGTCGTTCTTGTACGTTAGTGGACAAGTTGATCGTGTGCTAAGATTTGTACTTACCTTATTTATATAAGAAATATGATTTTTTTTAAGGTTTCTACGGGTAGTGTTGTTGAGAATGTCGAGGTTGCATAGTTCGTATGCGCGAGTTCTAAGTTTTTTTTTACTAGTGGTCGGTTAGAAATGCCAAATAAACAAAGTTCTTAACATTTTAAATATTTTAAATATTTTCTTATGATGAGAAATGGGTTTTATTTACATATACGGTTCTATAAATTTTTCGGAAGCTTTTACGGTATCAAAAGGACTAAATGTGTTAAAACCGCTAAGTTGGAGAATGGAAGACAAGCTCCCTTTCCCCTCACCCTAACCTTTCTTTCTTTAATCTCATTCATCACACACACACATTCACAATTCTCTGTTCTTTCTCTCTACTTTCTCTCTCTAAAAAATCAATTATTTTCGTGCAACATCAAGCTAGATTTCGGATTTATAAACTTGCTTAAACTCATTTTCGCAACAAATTCAAGGTATTTTAAGGTTTAAATTCGTTTTTAAAAGTGTTTATCGACCTTAACTAATTTTCATCTTGGAAACTAAGAAATGCCTGTGTTTGAACAAGAAAACGTAATAAATTGTTACTATTTTAGCCTACAAACATAATCCAAGTACTTTTAGCCTTCAAATCTGATCAAAAGATGTAAAAACTTGCATTTTCGCGTCTTCGGTCATCTTCACGAAGATAATCTTCGTGGTGCCCTAAATTATCTTCGTGATGACGTCACTTGAGCGTTATCTTCGCGATGATGTCATCGTTATCTTATCTTCGCTAAACCCTAAAATGTTATCTGCGCGAAACCCTAATTTTCAAATATCTACGCGTGACGTCATCAAGCCTTTATCTGCACGTGATGTCAGCCGGGCCTTATCTTCGCGGTCATGTTATCTTCATGGTCCTTGTTATCTGCGCGGTCTTGTTATCTTCGTGTTAAAAAAAGAGAGTATAGAAATAAATTTTTGATACCAAACTTAAAGGCATTTCTTAGGACCCTAGTACTAGGCGTAGTCTAATGGGAATTGATTTGTAAGTACTTATTTTTCCGACTGTTGTTGGACTGTCGCGTGCAGGTTCTTACGTGCTTCGGTTTGCTTGTACTTTGTACTTACTTACAAACTTTCAGGTGAGTTTCGTAGCCTCTTTTTCAAGCATTTTCGGGGTGCAAAGTATATTGTTCTTTAACTAAAAAGTGTCGATAAATCTTTTACAGTATAACATATTGTGGTGAGCCGTACTTTATAGGATTACTTTAGCCCGTTCTTAAGGACTCCGAAGAAGAGCGTCCGGTACTTGTCTCGGCTGTTCCCTATGCTATGTTCTTTGCTTGATACCAAGTTTGGCCCGTTCTTGAGACTACCCTTTAGTACTACGGAGAAGAGCGTTCGGTACTTGTCTCGGCCATTGTGTAGGTTCTTATGTGCTTATTATGTACTTACTTGTGTGTTCGAGGTACTTCAGTAAGTAATCCTATAGCTCTTTTGATATTGTACACATATTGTTCTTTATATTGACACTAACGTTCTTACAATTTCTTTAAGGTTCTTAAAAGGTTCTTTCGTTCTACTAGTTCTTTGTACTTAAACCTATTAACTCATCAACCCCATGTTGATATATTTTAGTATACTTTTCAGGTGATCAGGCTAATCGTAGTTGACGTAGCTAGAACTGGAAGCATAGATCAGGGAACGCTAGCGCATCTTTTGTTAGCTAGATTCAAGGATACACGCACTTTTGTAGCGCTCCCTTGATAAACTTAAATTTACGTGGTCTGTGACCCGTATGCTCCCTTTATGGGGATGAATGTTGTAAAACATATTAAGTAGTTATCTATATCATGTGCATGTTCTTGTGCTTATTTGTGTACTTGTACTTGCTCATTTAGAAATCTTTATGTAATTTTCATGTTGTGCTGTGTTTTTGTGACATCCCAAGTTTGCGCCATGGTTGGGGTGTTACATTTTTTTTTCTTATGCTTTTATTTAAAATAGACGTTTTCTCATTTGTCTTTTTTCTTTGTTTGTTTTTTTTTTACAATTTGTTGTATAAAATTAATATGTTGTTTGTGTTTTCATTTTTCTTTTACTTTTTATAATGAATTGTGTAAAGTTAATATATTTTCATTTCTTTTTTTTATACATGTAATTATATAATGGTACTACGTTTTCATTTGTTTTTTAATTTTATTTGTGATTTTTTGTTTTTAGCTTTTCTTTTTAGGTTATATTTTTAAATAAAGTAGTTAGATGTTTTTTGAGATATACAATTTTTGTTATTATTATTTATATTTTTTTTTGGTAAAAAGGATTTTACCGTTGTTAGCTTGTATAAATATCACTGAAGTTCACGCGACTTGACTGTCGACTATTACAACGTACATGCATAAATGAACGACCCATATATGTTATTTATATTTTGACTACATATTATGTTAGTATAAAACTTATAATAAGTCATTACATTATTGTTATTCAAATGTCATTATTTGAATTAATATAGTTATTGTATAATGTTTCTAACAACATGTTATAATTTTACGTATGATCACATATAATAAACGTTATTGCCTGGTGACTAAAGTAGTTGAAATAAAATAAAAGGAATTTGTATGGTATCTATCGGTCGTTTGAGAAGTGTGGTAGTAGGTAGGTGATTAGGTGATTATAGTAATATATACTTACTTTTGTTTTTAAATATCAAAGTATCGTAAGAGGAAGGCCGGTCATAACGATTGATATGTCTTTGGTAGGAAGCCAAATCCCAAATCAAATAAAGTATTTGATGTATGTCTCTTTGGAAGCTCAACAAAAACGAAAAACCATCTATGCAAATCTTAATACTATTAAATGGATGTCAGCGCAATGCGGTGGTAATGGTGGTGACAGCGGCAGTCCGGTGGTGGCGGCGACTGATGGTGGCGGCGACTAGTGGTGGTGGTGGTGGCAGCGACGAGTAGTGTAGGTTGTTGATGTAAAAGGGTAGTATAGTTATTTTAGGAGTTAAGGGATAAATGTTATAAATTAATTCATTAAGAATATTTTTGGTAGACCATATGTTAGCTGTTAGAAATGTTGTTAGATTAGGGACATTTTAAGAAGATCAAAGTTGTAATTTAAAAGGAGGGGAGAAGGGAGAGGGTGCTTTATAAAAGAGTATAGATAATAAAAAATGGAATTTGAAAAAAGTTTCCTATGAATCAATAGTATTGGTTTTTAACGTTTAATTTGAGAAAAAAATTAATATACTTATGTAACCTAGTGTGTGTATATACTGAACTAAAGTCTATGAATATAATTAATACGCCACATAGATAATGATATATAACTTGCAATGCCTCAAATAGTTATAGTTATTTAACATATAACAGAACTCATCTAAATCATGTATATATGAAGTTCATAAAGAAATACCAATGTTCGAAATATTTTTAAAATATACTGTTTTGTATCTGCTCATGTGTATACAAAAGTCTAAATTTTGGTTTTCAAATGATAAAACTAACATGATTTGTAAAAATACAATGATTCAATAAATAAGTTAATTAGTAACTGTTTTATAGTAGTAACAAAAATAACTAAAAAAACTTGGTCACAAAACTAAGCTAAGGTTCAAAAAAGTTGAAATCCATAGAAAATTAGCTTACCAATGGATTTTTAGGTTTTGTTACTATATTTTGTCTCTTCATATAGTACTACTAAGGATTTTCTATCTAAATTCATCATTTTGTTTATAAATTAAGTAAAATTTGAATTAAATTTCTTTTCTATGTTATTTTAAAAAGATCCAAATTTGTAAAACAAATGAAAGAGGTTTTTATTGTTCAGATTATTTAGGGAGGACAAGTCTTGCTAAAATATACACAATTATTCAGGGAGCACAAATCTTGCTAAAACATACGCAATTATTCAAGGAGGACAAGTTTTCTCTAAAATATACACGGTCTAACTGAATTATTTCTATTATCATTTCCTTATTTTTTTTTTCTACCCTTCAAAATAATACCTAGTTATATTTAAATCTAAGATCTCTTAGACTATAAGGTATGAGGCGACACACACCTCAAGTCGCCTGATAGGAGCCCCTCGTCACCATCCACATCATACCGGCAGGCGACTTGAATGGTTTTTCCACCTTCACGGCCAGATTTAGTCGGCCAACTTTACAAACACCCTACACACAAATTTATCCAATTTACACATATCTAACACTTCACGCTAGGCTGTCACATGGTGCAAGTCCCCCTTCAAAGAGTAGCATCACTCCCAATAGTGATAGTGATAATACCTAGGCCGGGACGATTAAGTCACTAGATCCAATTGTAGTAAGACAAAAACAAGAATTGGAATTAGTGACAAAAAATAGCATTACCATGCGGACCTAAGTTCTTTAGTTTAAAGGATTTCACGTACAATCAATATTTAAGAAAAAGTTAAATAGTATCATGACTATCATCCATCCTTCTTTCATAAACCAAAGGTAAGATCGATGGCAGCTGCAAACGTCTCCCAACGCCATACCGCCACTGTCTCTCTTAACACATGCTCCGTTCAACAACCGCGAGCCACCTCCCAAAGACTTCACATAATCTTTCACTTGATAGCCACTTTAGCCATCTTGTACTATAGGTTTACCAACCTAAGACATGGTGATGTACCCACCTTACCATGGGCTCTAGTTACTGCGGCCGAAGTTATCTTTGCATTCATTTGGTTTTTAACTCAAGCCTTTAGATGGCGTCCAGTGGCTAGAGCGGTTTCCCTTCACAACCTCCCTGATGACAATGAATTGCCTAAAGTGGATGTGTTCATATGCACTGCAGACCCCAGTAAGGAGCCTACGTTGGAGGTTATGAACACGGTATTGTCTGCTATGGGACTTGATTACCCATCAAACAAACTGGCAGTTTATTTGTCTGATGATGGTGGCGCGCCTTCAACGCTTTATGCTATGAAGAAAGCATATTCTTTTGCAAAGAGTTGGTTACCATTTTGTAGAAAATATGGGATCAAAAGCAGGTGCCCAGACTCATTTTTCTCTACATATGGACATGATGAGTTGCTTTTTAGAAGTGATGAATTTGAAGTAGATGAAGAAAACATGAAGGTGAGTATATATTCATCAATAAAAATAAAATTGCAATAGAATAATCATATCCTTTAAGACAACAATACAAAATTATTGTTTTTGTTAAGATCAGTTGTTAATATATGTTTAAAATACTATAACTTAATTTTGATAACTATAAGATAATAAGGTAACTTTGTTTGAAGATTAAATGAATGCGAAAACAAAAGAATTGAACACGTACATCAATTGTGAAGGCCACAAAATTTGGTATCCAATATAACTTTAGGGACACCAAAGTAGTCATAAAGTTAGGTTGTGTAGGAAAACATCACAAGCTAGCAGTTGCAAAAGAATCAACGAACGACCAATCCTTTAGAACATACAAGCGATTGGTGTTTGATAGTCACTATACTATCAAAATAGTTATATATATGGAACATGTCATGATGGTTTAATTAATTAGTGTGTCGGAATAAGATCATTCGGCGTATCCTAAGTTGATGCTTACAAATTCCATGTATGTAGTTAGCATACGAACAATTCAAAGAAGACGTAGAACGTAGAACCAATGGAGCTTCTTCAATAAACGATCGGCCGCCTTGTGTGGAGGTATTTTTATTTATTATTTAAATTTTTCTTTCTAGTATTCATTTCCAAATATGAAGTGCATAGTATTATAATTGCACATTCTACTTAAAGATGTCATGCCCAATAAGCATCATATGGACTACATTACTATTTGTTATAGTTTCAACAAGAATATAATTCCTGCTTGCATCAAAATATGCATGTATAATATATCAAAATATCCAATGTCCCCGGTATTTTCATATAAGACAAATGTAAAAAATTTTTTGTCATTCGTGACTTAAAAAAGTGTCACCATATATATATGGATATTTAGTGACACTACTTTTACAAGAGTCGCCATTCTACTTTTCAAAATATATTTCTGTATGTGTAACATATAAGTTTTGAGTTTATTAATTGGTTCATAATTTCAAGAGAAGTACATCATGTCAAAATTAGAAGTTTTTCCACATTTTTCTTATAACCTATAATACATTTATAGGTGATGATACGGTACGGACTTCGCCCTTAAGGGTATTAATAAGACCATTGGTAAAGTTGGGTGAAAGGGGTGGGTGAAAAGAGATGGTGAGTAGGTGAATGGTTAAGGAGGATTGGTGAAGAGGGTAGGTGAAATGGTGTAGATGAGTGTGTTCACCTAGGTGAAAGAGGTAAAGGTGAGGTCCATTTGTTTTTTTAATATTATTTGTTTTATTTTGATTGTGTATATAGTAGATATTTTGGGGTATCGTGGAGTATTAAATTTGAAGGTGAATGGTTAAGAGAAAAAAGAAAAGGTGAAGGTGGTGAGAAGGTAAAGCTGATGTGGCAGGAAAAAAATGTAGGTAAAAGAGATGAACGGTTACGAATGGTCTAAGGGTAGCTGATGAGGTTGATAGGTCATAGGGAATGACAGGTCATAGGGGTGAGCAGTGATAGGGTGATTTACTTGAGGGGCGAGGCTCCGCCCTTAGCCGTGATGGATCCACCCTGACGGACATTCTTGTATGAGTTAGCAACTCTTGGGATTCTTTATCGACACTTTTAAATGAGTGGAAGTTTCCTTGTAGTGGATGCACTTACAGTACGTCTGCTTATTCAAAACCTATGTTCCATTTCACATCAAGAATCAAGTAGTGAACATACAGGGGCTTAGGCGTAGGGTAAAGCCGCACAAAGTCTCATTTTTCAAGGGGTCCGAATTTTTAAATTATATATATATATATATATATTATATATGTTATATAGTATCTCTGCCTATAATATTTAACTATTACTCCGTAGTATTTTAATCGGGTAGTTAAGAAATTAAGTATGCGTGTATTTTGGTTTTTAGGCTGCCAGGTCGAAGTTGCTCCTAGCCTAGTGTTTTTTTTTCCTGACTTGTCCTAGGCCCAAAATCCCTTAGGACCGGCCCTGTGAACATATATCTATGCCGTAATCTCTCTATACTTTTCTGATGAAGTAATTCACAAAATTCACGTTTCGATTTACCTCAAATTCAGATAATACACGACAACCAAAAGAGCGGAAGGAATGGAGATGACGAAGTTCAAATGCCTCTTCTTGTCTACGTATCACGGGAAAGAAGACCTTCTCTTCCTCATCGTTTCAAAGCCGGAGCTCTAAACACTCTTGTATGCTCTATGTGACAACAAACTTTTTGATTCTTCTAAGTTGGAGTAATATAATCAAGCATTAGTTATTTCTAATGTATATATATATATAAGCGTATCATGCCTTTTGTTCGTAGCTTCGAGTTTCTGGAGTTTTGAGCAACGCTCCATACATGCTTGTGCTGGATTGTGACATGTATTGCAATGAACCTGCATCTGCGAAACAGGCAATGTGTTTCCACCTTGATCCAAAGCTCTCAAGTTCGCTTGCATTCGTCCAATACCCTCAAATTTTCTATAACGTTAGCCAAAAAGATATCTACGATGGTCAAGCAAGATCGGCATACAGGGTTAGATCACTTTGCACATGTATTTATTTATTAAATTATTCATACAAAATCATCGTCAATTTAGACATGTACGTTAGCTATAGTTCGGTTTTATTGTAGTGTGAGATTTGAATGATTGGTACTTTTCAGACAAAATATCAAGGGATGGACGGGATTGGGGGCACGATTTGTTCAGGAACAGGTTATTACTTAAGGAAAAAAGCGTTGTACGAATCTCCTAGCCAACAAGGTATTCTTCATTTCCCTTTCCATTTAACTTTTTAACGTATCCCTGCCTTTCAATTCGCTGTAATAATAAGACTTGAACCCACAACTATCAGATGAACATCTTGTGCATCCAAAACAGAGCTTTGGTCAGTCTACCAAGTTCATAGAGTCATTAAGAGGTAGAGAAAACGGAGATAGTCAAATGGACCGATTCACGACAGCCATTATAGAAGAAACCAAGAAGCTTGCTTCCTGCTCGTATGAAGATAACACCAAATGGGGTAAACAAATTGGTTACTCGTACGATTCATTACTAGAGAGCAGTTTCACCGGTTATTTGCTGCACACAAAAGGATGGAAGTCTGTTTATCTATATCCGAAAAGGCCATGTTTCTTGGGTTGTACCACCATTGACATGAAAGACGCCTTGGTTCAGCTCATGAAATGGTCATCCGGTTTGCTTCAAGTTGGTCTATCCAGGTTCAACCCTCTTGTGTACGGAGCGTCCAGAATGACAATCCTTCAAAGTATGTGTTATGCCTACTTCATGTACACCCCAATTTTGTCAATCGCATTTCTTCTTTACGGCACCATACCACCATTGTGCCTTCTTAATGGTGTCTCATTGTACCCCACGGTAAGTAAACCTAAACCAAAATTCTTACGGAAAACTAATTCTATTGATACTTTCATTTGTTTTAATCATCTTTAAAGTACACTACTAGTTTAAAATGGGCGTCACATACGAGTAGATATACTTCTAGAGTGTTTTTTTAATCAAATCTTTATTCGAAGGGAAAACATGAAGTCAACTTGGTGCATAATTAGTGACAGATCTAGCTAGTCTTCGATGTTGGTCTGTAAATGAGCCTATTACAAAGTCATAACATGTCTAGTGATCCACATTGTGTATAAACTAGTATAGTCGTTAATTAGAGAATATGATTGCCTGTATGTTTATTGTTGGAATAATGACTTGACAACTAGGGTTGTATTTCAGGCATCAAATCCATGGTTTAAAGTGTTTGCTGCCGTCTATGTATCTTCACTTTTGCAACATTTGTATGAAGTATTGTCATCCGATGGATCAGTCGTGACATGGTGGAATGAGCAAAGAATCTATTTCATAAAATGCGTCAGTGCATTGCAATTTGGTTGTCTTGATGTGGCGATGAAGTCATTTGGCGTTGCCAAAGCTAATTTCAGATTGACAAACAAAGTGGTTGATCAAGAGAAACTCGCGAAATATGAGAAAGGTACCTTTGATTTGGAAGGTGCAAAGATGTTCATGATACCGTTGACGTTCATGGTTTTGTTGAACGTTGTATGCTTTGTTGGTGGTGTCAAGGGAGTATTAAGCAATGGAAATCTTGATGAGATGTTTGGGCAGCTATTCTTGTCATGGACAACTCTACTATTCAGTTATCCAATCCTCAAGGGGCTTGTACCAAACAAGACCAAAAGTAAGAAGATTAAAAATTAACTCAAAAAATCTACTCTGCTTGTAAAAATCAAAATCTTTGTGGATTTGACATTATAAATAAATCATTTAGAAGTATCATGTCTACTCCTGTGTATATATATATATCTTTCATATCAAGAGGTGAAGTTATATATATCTTTCTGTAGTTAAATTATATATATTGATGGATCAATTGGTTGTTTACAAAATAAGACTTAAATATATTGTCAAGTCCTTTTTTCTTCTTGTTATTTCCACAATTCTAATAGTATCGTCTTAACGACTTTGGAACAATTAATCAAGCCTACGTTTGAAATTTGATTGTGGAAACCTATGACAAAACCAAATACTATATAATATAAGATCAGAAAATGAAGAAAAGTAAGCCAAATTAATCACACGGTTAAAGAAAACATGTACCTTGAATTAATAGTGAATGCAATGGACCCTTTAACCATCCTGTTTACAAGGTTGTGCAGAAAGATCACAAAACTAGCTAGTGGTGTAGTTAGCGATGCACATGAAATGGAGTCACAAACTAGCGATACACTACACGTCATGCGAAAAGGAATCACAAACGCACTTAGCGACAGCAAGAAAGTCTATCTCTATGAGTTTTGTGACACATACAACTAAATTGAAACATATATCGTTTATTTAAAAACATAAGTTCCTATGCTAGCTATCCTTATTAGACATCAGAAGTAGTTGTGATATGCAACTTCAAAAACTCCAACTCCAACTCCAAGCTAGACGTTTTTCTCTTCTCATTCTCTAACTCCAATCTTAGCTTCTCAATCACTTGCATTAGCTTCTCCTCTTTATCACCACCGCCGCCGCCGCCGCTTTCTTCAGCTCCAACCACCGCGAGCATATACATCACTTTCTCTCTTTGATCATCCAAACTCCTCTTCAATGTCTTTAAACTCTCCACAACAACTTCCCTATCAATCCCACCGATATCAAGCTCACCTCCACAACCTCCACTACTTACCCCACTAGGAGAACTTGCTTTGCTTGCATCCGACTCTCCTCCTTTTCCGGATATCAAACTCTCACCCCCAACTGTGATTTGTTTCACCAAATCATTGTCTTTAGGATTTCTTTCCGTTGGTAAACCTACACCAAAGTTAGGTATGCACTTGTATAAGAAACAATTATAGATATATTGAACACGTACATCATATTATAGTGAATCTCTTCAGGAAAATATTAATACCTACCTTGATCAAGATCCTTGGATATACTACTGGTTGTGCCCCCAATGGGAAAGATAGGATTTAACTCACAATTAGCATCCAAATTGAAATTCCATCCACTAATCCTCCTGTGTTTTTGCACATTACTACCAATCAAATACTCTTCGATTTCTTCTTCAATATCATGTTCCCTTTGTTCTTTAGTCATTGATGCAATTCTTTGAAGCTTCTTTTCTTTGAACCTAACTTCAACCGAAGGCAATCCCTGAAGCAAATTCTTCACAAGAAACTCGCACCCTTTACAATTCTTGAAGAAATAATGCTTCAACAATTTCTGCGCAGTTGGCCGTTTCAAAGGATCTAGATCTAGACATAATCCAATCATCTCCTTGAAATATTTTGACAACTTGGGATTCTTGTGCCCTTTCTCTTCCTCTTTCTGGTAATCTGAAAAACGTAAACCTTTTGTTATCTTCATCACCAAAGATTCCGAGAATGGAAGGTTGGATAACGGAGGTCTCCCTTGTGCTAACTCGAGTGCAGTGATGCCAAATGACCATATATCAGCCTTGTAGCTATATCCATTATATGAATTTATAACTTCAGGTGCCATCCAATAAGGCGTTCCAGTGATTTCATTGAACATAAGACAACGAGAACTCGATTCATAAACAGATGCTGAAACACCAAAATCTGCTAACTTGATTGACCCATTTGAGTCCATTAAAATGTTGCCGGCCTTGATATCTCTATGAAGATGGCCTTGATCGTGAAGATAACAAAGGCCCAATAGTGTTTCTTTGAGAACTATCGAAATACAAGACTCTGAAATTCCATTAGGAAAACAAGATGCAATGATGGATTGGAGAGAGCCAGCGGACATGAAGGGCATCACCACCCAGAGACGCTGGCCTACTGTGAATGAGCAATGAGCTTTCAGGATATTGGGGTGAGATAAAAGAGACATTGTTTTGGCTTCACGACGGATATTATCAAAATCGTCGGTGGTTGATCGATCAAGGTCAATAGATTTGATGGCAACAACGGAAGAGGTAGTGGTGCATAAGGCTTTGTAGACAATGGCGCTGCATCCTCTACCGATTTCGTTAAGGATTTGATAACTGTTGGGATCGAGTGGGTAATTGAGTCTTTTGGTTTCTCGAACGAGTTCATCTTCATGAGCCATTTTGGCGGAGTAACTTTTCGAAAGGTGGGTTTCCATTTGGATAGAAAAGTAAAGGGCCGTAGCAACTTTCTTGTGAATGTTGATTTACTTACTATGCATGCATATATGGTTTTATAGCCAGTGAGGTGATGCATGTGATTCCGCAACTGTTTTGCAAATTTAAAGATAGCAAAATAATGGCGGTAGGTTTGGTTTTGGTTTTGAAACATGTAGATCAAACGAAAATATATGAAAATTTATTGCCATTTATAATTTCTGATGGGCCATCTTGCAATAATAATAGATTTGACTCTAGCCCATTCCTAATGGGCCGTCTCCAGTCTCATCTTGAAACAAGACATTAGACATTTACGAAACAGTTGGAGCAATTTTGCCAAAATGTCTGAACTTTAACGAAGAACAAACTCCAAGAGTTACCTATGACGCGTGCAGTGGCGAAGCTTGAGATGAAGAGTGTGTGTGTGGGGTGGGGTTGGGGGGGGGGGGGGGGGGGTTATGAGACCCAAAAATAAAAATATAAAAATAATCAAGGAGACCAAAA
>JAOXNX010000001.1:23836033-23848153 GCA_028566075.1 Solidago caesia | reverse complement strand
GCGCGTTATGGCGCTCCACCCCATACATGAATGGGCGCAATCCCCCCCCCCCCCTAATAAAAAAAAAAAACCCCACCATTCCGCTCACATGGTTCTTGGTTTGGCATGCGACATTTGGTTGCCGAACTCGATGTCAGGATATTTTTTCTTTGCTTCTTAGTAATTGGTTATATATATAGATACGTACTGAAAGTGGGTATATAATACATGGCTCTGTGAATGGTAGTAGATCCATTTAATATTTTTGGTTTTATAATAACATTAATAATAATAATAATAAATAACTATATCTTGGATTTTTGTTTTGACCCAACACTTATTCAGATATTTTTTTATTGATATATTTTGTTTTCAAGGTTTTTTTATATCTTTTTTCGTGTTTTCGTGTTCTTTGAACGAATCATTTTTATTGATGTTTTTTTTAATATTTTTTTATTGATATATTTTTATAAAAAAATATTTATGTAACTTATAAAAGTAAATAAAAATGAAAAAAAATGATGTTCTACGTCCATAACAACCTAAAACTGAGAAAATAATGAAAGCTAATGTGACACTGAGGTGACATCCGTTCCTTAACCATACATGATGCTCTTAGTGGGTATGTATTGTAATATCTTTAAACGTAATGCATCTTTTATCAAGACGACTTATTAAGTTGTTTTGCAATATTAAAGGGCTTGTGGTATGTTAACTCATCATAGTGGCATGTCATTATTATTATTATTTTATTAAGACCAACTTATTTTTCTAAATTTTATATAAAAGATGTCATATTCAAGATAAAACAAATGATATTTAATAAATAAAAATACTTTAGTAAAAGTAAAAGAACATCACAATATAATTAAAACATAAAATTTACACCAAATAATTTGTTCCATTTTGAAAAACTTCAAACACACTCTCTGGAACTTGCCAAATATGATCCATAAAATTGGATTGAAGATTGATACTTCATACATACTTGTCACTTTCTAACGTATTTTATAATTTTACGAATGTATAATACTTTACATATCACGCTTAACTAAGACCTTCGGGACTAACGGGACGTCTTGGCTCTGTCCGGCAAATTTAAAGATAGCAAAATAATGGCGGTAGCCTTTAGTCATCGGATTATCCCAGACGGAGTTAGAGCTATAAAGTGTTTAGTTAGCCGTTCAAAAAAAACAACTAAAACATTTACCAAAT
Source organism: Solidago caesia (assembly GCA_028566075.1). NCBI lineage: Eukaryota > Viridiplantae > Streptophyta > Magnoliopsida > Asterales > Asteraceae > Solidago > Solidago caesia. Next base: position 23,846,959 of record JAOXNX010000001.1, on the reverse strand, counting down.
CTCTCTATCTTTGGAAATATATCAGAATATTGTTACTTTCTTTTTTACATATATACTCTTGTTTAAGAAGAAACTTGTGGTTCTCAATTTTCATTTTTGAAAGCTACTCTACCAAAATTTGATTAACTTCAGCTTACTTCAATATAAATAACCCAACTATAACTGAAAACTGAACAATTTTGTATTAAATTACCATTATCAATCTAGAAATTAATAGTCAATGAGCTCTTGGTCTAAATAACTTGTGGCCAAGGGAAAGGTTGAAAGTTTTACCTCTATGGAAGTCATAGATTCAAATCCAGGCTTTGATATGATGTTTAATTACTAATTTAAAAAAAAAATCTAGAGATCTATTAATAAAACAAAATATTAGAAAATATATAATTCAATTTAACAATGAGTTTTCACAATATTGAGTGACGAAATGGAATCATTTACCTGTGTATTACCTGTGTATTGTTGTGTAGTTTTTGGAATCATCAATAGAACGAAATAACATGAAATGATGCCATCAAACGTTTGACCATTTTTACTGCCTACGTCGTACGTACTTCATGTATCCAATATTTATGCATCTTCACTCAGCTCTCAATAACTCAGATAACTTAAAAAACTTCTGAAAATTTTGTCTTCCTTCTTCGTACGTCTAATAAATAAACAATTAAGAATATAGCTCGGTAAATAAACATAAAATTTATTTATAAAGAATATACAATTTCAAGCAAATTTTTTTTTTTTCTATTTATGTTATCGATCAATGGACAATTTAATCTAAGATTATAAACTTAAAAAGAAAACATCATTATTAAAATGAGCTACAATAAACAATGTTTAGTCAAGTTTTCCATGGATACCGTTCAAAAATAAAGAAGTTTTTCTCTGGAGAATAGGCTCAGGTTTGAATCATGTGAACAGCCAATATATTGTAATTGTTTTCTGTTAATTAGTTGATCATTGTGATTTGTCAAATCCCTTTCCAATTTGGTGTAAAAAAATTAAATTATTTCCAATTTGGGGTAAAAAAAAATTAAATTGCATACATGGTACGTACGTAATTGATTGTTGTTTGTATTGCTGGTTATCAACCTTTTACCACAAATTAGCTTGTTGCTATTATTGTCAAATCGCAAGGCTAATTAAGGTTTGTTGCCATTTTCACGTGCAACACTAGCTGGAGACAAACATGCACGCAGCTCACATGTTCGTGCATTGCAAATGCTATATAGAAATTGCAACCTTCTGAAACACTGCTCGGCTGTAGCCGATCGATAATCCCACAACGGCACAACCTGGTCAGTATCGGGCTTGATTCTTTGGGCCGACTATTTGGGCCTCAACACTAATAAATTAATCCAAAAATCTGATGTCATCATCCAAACTAGCTTGTTTTGGATAATTTGGATGAATATGAATCGTGCTTTGATTTAAAGATAAATGAACAAGTCCAGCCAGAAGCGTTATTCGATGGAAATCATTCTACTTTCTCTTAATTGTATAACTATGCAGTGTAAAGGTTGTAGTTGTAATTTGTAAGTTTTTCTATCATCTTGTTAGACTTTATCGATATAATTCTGTTTAAAAAAAAAAAAAGAAAAGAAAAAGTATGATGATATTGCAGTAACATTACAATTTGAAAGGGAGGTAAGTTTGCCCCCCTTGTAGCTATAATGTTGTTGCTCTTCTAACTTTATTTGAAATTCAACTTTAGAAATAATTATGTAATATTGTATTTTATTTGGTGCAAAAACTTGTATCTGTTGACACTAGTAGCTAGGTACGTTGAAATCATTATCAACCTGCTTTTGTATTGGAAACATAGTCTTTACTTTGCAATGTAAGGAAGGCAACTTTGCTACTTTCTGGTAATACTTTCACCCTTTTTCATATCCTTTGCTAGATTTTGTTAATAATAAAACCCTTTTTTTCTGGACATTTATCATCATATTCACTTTCTAGCTAGTTTTCAATCGATTACACCACTAAGTCAATAATGGAGAATGGTTTCATCTACCCTTTTTTTTAGTACAAATATATTTCATAAATTGATTTAATGCTAGGATATATATATGCATGAAAATTTGTCATATATACCGTGAAAGTTAAATGATTCTTAATTATAAACGGTCGAGCTAGCCAGGGTCATTCCATTGTATTAAAACGTACTTTCTAGCATCGATCAAACAAACAAAAAGCAAATTAAAAAGAACACAAAGATCTCTCTACCTGACTGTCACCCTTTTTCTTCTATCTTTTTGTTTGTTTGTACGTTTTCCATTTTTCATTTATTTATATCAATATATTTGATCAAACCTCCAAAGACACGTACTGGTACACATTATCATGCAAATTCTTACCCTCAAATACATATGAGACAGTCTTATAATATATATGTTTCACAGCCATGGAAATTGAAAATAATTGATCGAGCTTCAAATAATTACTGATTAAATATATATCATATTGAAGATTAAACACGAGATAGATTATGAAACTAGCCTGTCACGTACGTCCCTGATCATCTTCAAATCTTTAATGTCGAATTCAAGCTTAAAAGTTAAAAACAAAATACTTAATAACCGAATTATATAAATGATACGAAACTTCAAAATTGACCTAAGCACAACCTAGCCGGAGTTCCAAATCCAAATCATCAGACTCTGATTCTCCAAGTAGGCCGATCTCCAAATTCAGTCGAACAACATTCTCTGACCTGTTGCCAATCTTATCTTCATCACTTGGAAAACCATCAAATTTGCAAACCCTAAAGGAGGGTATTTGAGATTTCAAACTCGCACTGGTTCTGGGACACAAATGAAAGGACGGGTGGGTAGTCGATGGTGAAAGGTATGGCGAGTTATGTTGTGCGGAAGAGGGAGATGAGGACATCATAGGAGCCAACATCTTTGGAGTGGATGACAAATTTGAAGAAAAATATGGCGACAAACTAGGGTTAGGGTTAGGGCTCGGATGGAGGTTGAGGTTAAGCAAAGTGTAATTTGAAGATGAGAAGGTTTGAGAGGATGGCATTTGTCTAAGCCTAGCTCTATCTCTCCTATGAACATTCATGTGACCACCAAGAGCTTGAGCAGATCTAAACTCTCTCTTACAAAAGGTACAAGTGTAAGATCTTGGTGGCCAAGAGAACCCTAGCAAATCTCTTCCATCTCCAAGACTATCTTGATCAGCACAACTATTGTTGTTTTTCCATGACCAATAAGGATCTATTGAATCCTTGATCATGCCATTTGATCTTGCACAAATACTTGTGTGATCTTTCAAGCTCTTATTATCATTCACACTTGTGCTCTTTTCCATTATACTCCCGGCCTCGATCAATTTACCTATGAAAAAACTCAGGAAAAAAATATGCATACACAAAGTGTTGGTTTCAGTTTTGGAGTTTATAGAGAGATAAAAAGAAAAGAGAGATTGGAAATATTATGCTATTAAGATTGTGGGGTATTTATCTCAAAAATGTTCCGAGTGTTTGGTCATAACTTACTAAAAGTAGAATCCTCGTCCTGGCAGGGCTATACCTTTTTGCTTAATTGAGCATTGATCTAGTGGTTGTTTCTTTCTTCTCATTTTTAAATATTGTGTCCCATTCCCTACTCATCAAAAGTCATTAGGTACTCACTCTATTATAAATGTTTCAAACTATTTGATTCAGCATTGATACTTTTTCAAATGGATTCTGATGTTTTCTTATTAATTCACTACTCTTAGCTAGCACTTATTTGATAAAGTTCATTTGATCGACACCCGCCCACCTATATATAGGTGTCGATACTTATAGTTGAATTAATCTCATAGATATGAAACCAAATTTCGTAATTTGTATAACCAGGATGGATTGTTCAAGGAAAAAGTTTGTGTGCTTTTTGTATATTATTTTAGCATGAAAACATATCCACATCATCGGTGTCATGTTTGTCTGAAATCTTATCAACATAGATTTAATAGTTGTTTCCACTCTGAAATTGTTTAATCTCTGGCCGGTACTCTTATTGACTTATTGTGTTGTGTCTTGTATTAGCGCGCAGTTACAAGAAATTAAAAGATGTGAGACATAATAAAAGGAGGCATCCAATATAATGGCTAGGATGGAAAATATATAGAAGGGAAGGCAATCGTCATCAAACACCTTTCCATCTTAATCCCTTTTTGTTGCCTCAGTAGAGTTGTGATCAGCTTAATTAGCAGAAAATTGGTTAATGCAAGTCCATCAAATTTTATATGAACTCTATATCTCTACTTGATGGGTGGAAAACATGATAGATATGTAATCAACGATTACTAAGCCACATAAACTGTGATAAAAAGGGATTACTGCAAGATGCCTAATGTACTGTGATACCGCTTAGGAAGCAGAACATCTCTATTGATTGTAAGGCGGAAAGAAATGGTGGAGATCGAAATTTAAATGGTGGTGGTTCTATCAAGAACTCCGAAGCAACCAGAAAAAAGATATCTGATTAGCAGAGGCTTCCGGTATTTTAATGCTGTGGTCACTCCAAACCAGATGTGGACCATGCATCTGGCGATATCGAAACAGTATCACCTTTCAACCAAAAAAAAGACACACTATGCGATGATGACTATTTTCTTTCTTGTGGATTTCGACTAGGAAAACGAAAAACAACTATAGATTGGGAACGAATCCAAAACTCAATATATATCATGTATAATATTTGTTATCTTGTCCTTAACATCTTCTTGGTATAGTAGACTATCTTTAACATTGAAAAAGCAAATGACATTGTGATTTTAACAAAAAGAAAGAGTAAAAAATGACCCAATGCCATCATTGAGATTTTGTTGGTTATTAAGAGTGGTTATATTTCTGGGATTGTGCATTTGGTTTTGGGAAATGGGATATTCAAGTTATCTTCAATGATATATATTAGCTTCTCCACAATTTACATGTATATAACTCTATGCGTATTATGTGTATGTATATGTTTACTAATATTAATGTGATCATGATCATATGTTTATACATACTTACATGCACAGGTATGTTAATCATGTGTATGTGTATGTATATGTGTGTATGTATTTGTGCATGTGTATTCAGTGACGAATCTTAAAATTTTTAGTGGAGGGGTCTACAAGTTTTTTTTTTTCTATCACTATGTTACGAGTATTATATTCGAGTTATCCAGTTCAGGTTGGGTCTAATGATAATAACACCAAAAATCTAAGTTTTCTTCTATAGTTGTAGGTTATATATAAGCTAGAAAAATTAAAACAGATAATTATTAATAGACTTTTAAACTTATTAAAATATCAAATAAACTACTGTAAAAAATTTAGATTAAAAAAATAAAAGAACCCAAAAAAATTTTAAAAAATAATCAAATAGCCGGCTTAATAAATTTAATTTTTTTTCCAACGACATACAAATAAAATAACATTATTGAGCGAAAAACGGGAGATACCGGGCCCGATAAAGATCCCCCCTTGTGTAAGTGTATGTGTATATATGTAAGGTATGTAGGTGTATATACATGTACGACAATATAATAAAGTTGTATGTAGTACAAACGGATGTGAGGAAAGAAAATGATAATCATAATTTGCATTCCAAACAGATGAATGCATGTATTGAATACATACATATATACGGAGTATGTAAAATTTATTTGGAAATTAATAACAATATTGAGGAGCTGAGGATGATAAGTGACAAAGTTGGACAAAAAGACCGTCAAAGGAAGCAGGGAATCTTTTTCAATGAATCTTGTTTTTCGCAACACCAAAAATCCATCTTTTATACGATGTTGTTCATCTTTGGTGTTAAAATTGTGAATGTAATCATTACAAGTTAAAGTAACTACCAGTTGGAATCAATCAATATTCCAACCAAAAATAATTTTATTTTAATAGTAGAATTTTTTTTATTTAAATGTTTTCCGTTAACACTTGAGTACGTTCTAATTTGTTAAAATGACGAACAAAAATTTATTCCAACTAACTTGATTACTAATAACCAAAATCATTATTGTGATTAAATATATAGCACGTGATTCTATGAGAATGGAATTATTATGTATTAATATTAAAGAAAATGTTAAATACAGCCTTTAGGGCTGTAGTTAACGTGCATAAAAAAATTATACCTTTCATATCAAAAGCCCACCTCTTGAATTTTATGATAAATGTACAACTATTTTATGCACCTTAAATACAGCCCATAGGACTATATTTAGCAAAACCCATTAACTAATATTAATAATACAAACGATATGCAATATCAAATCAATTAAGAAATACTTGACTTATTGCACCAAGCCACCAACTATCCCAATCAATCTCCAACTTATTAGCTCTATTCAAGATCCATAAGAACGCTAAGGACCGAACCTCTTCAAAAATCATTTTCGGTGACACATAAATCCGACTGTGAACAGTATCATTTTTCGCGTTCCAAATAGTACTAATAATATAAAGTCTTAAAAAGAGAAGGGTAAGTGATGTTTAAAAGAATACAAACAAACAAAAGATCCAATCCAAAAATAGACAAGATTTAGTAAATGACTCGCAACCAATCACATGAAACCATTCCTTGCCCTTCAAGGGGTGATGTGTCTTTAAGGTTATCAATTCCAAATGCAGGAATTACCCGCAGTGTATAACTATGTCGTCGCCACTACACTTGAGTAAACCTCATAGCACCTAAAGCCCATATAAAGCTGCTCCCTATTAATACACCTAACAAGGTACAAGTATCGAGAGCACTAGATTTGGAGACCTTGCTTTAATTTGACGATAATATATATATTTCTTGACATTAATTATCTATCTTGTTTGAGCTTGATTGGTGTTATTATCGTTGTTGTATGTATGTGAAAAGGGTCGATATATCTTAGCACATGATGTTGTGTTTGGTCTTTTTTGGTGTTATATATAGCTACTTTATATAGTGATGTTAATTTCTTGTTAAGAAAAAGGATGTGGATATGACGTGATAAATTTGTAGATTAAATGTAATCAATCAAGTGAGATATCAAAGCTTTAATAAAGTTTGGGTTTTGCTCATCACCCATATAACCGGGTTATTTAACGTGCATAAAAAGTTGTATTTTTATCATAAAATTTAAGGATGAATTTTTTATATAAAAACTATAATTTTTTTATGTATGTTATTAACAGTCATAAACATTAACAAAATCTATAAAGTTTTTACTAAGGAGATGATATATACTTGTAATACAGAGCAACACTTTATTGTTTTGCCATGCCCATAAGTGATAATTTCCATTTTTTTTTTTTCCCAACTTACTTTACAACTTCAATAAGTAACTTAACTCTTCAAAAATATAAATGTGACTAATCTAGTTAGCATATAAATATGTCTAAAGAAACTTAGTAACATTTTACTCTTCGATTCTATTGTTACTTACTCATTTATCTGGTATTCTAATAGAGTTAAAAATCTAGTATCTATTGGGATGTGTGGATTCAAAACCCTCTCTAATTTTTGTAATTATTATTTTAGCTTCTGGTTGAATTATTTTCAACCAGATAGCTTATATTAATAAAATTTGTTGTTTAAAAAAAGAAAACAAAAGGAAAAAAAAAACAACTAATAAGCCCTATATGTCATTACTCAAAAAATTATAATCTTCGCAGGTTAATGTAAGATCGTACAACTATTAACAACATGATCAGTATAAAGCATTTACTGATAATTGTGACTAATTTGATAGGTGTATAAATATGTCTAAAAAAACTGGTGTTGACACATAGCATGATCAGTGGCTATAATTCAGTAAGAGAAAAATAATAACTTTATGCAAATTCTAACTCTGAATCTTAGTCACTAATCATTTCATGTGTCAACACCAAATTTTTAAACATATTTGTAGGCTTGTCAATTAATCCTATGTATCATTACTCAAAAAGTTATAATCTACACAGGTTAATTTAAGATCAATATAAAGGAGATAGTCAATTTACCATAGATTAAACTATTTAATTTAAACAATTATTATATTATATATAACATTGTATTGTAATTGTATTTGTAAGCTTTTAGTTTGTGAGATTGTTTATTGTAGCTAAGGGTATAATTTTTTAGCATGAAGTATAACACTAAGAGTCTAAGACCATCTACAATGGTTATATGCTTACGAATCCTTTGTCATGGATATGTTTCTTAACCATTGAAGTATATCCATAGCTTGGTATATGTGGGTAAAAATCCTTAGCCAAGGATGTGATCCTTAGGCATCCTTAGACCATCTCTAATGGTGTGGTCATCCTTAGGCATCATTCAGTTGCCACGCTATATCCTTAAAAACTCTTACAAATTATTAAAATCCTTAATTTTACCTCCAACCATACAAACATCCTTAAATATCTTTAACTTTTTCACATCATCACACGTATTTCATATACAAACAAAAAAAAATGTGTAAGGATTTCTAATGATGACATCCTTAGCTAAAAATATCTAACCACAAATATTTGGTTAAGAATTTACTTCAATGGTAAGGATATCTAAGAATTCCTAAGGATATCCTTAACCAACCATTGAAGATGATTAAGGATTCCTTTACCATCAGAGATGGTTTAAATCAAATGGTCAGTTATTGTAGTTGGACTAAAACTTAGACTTCGCAGTTCGCAGTGGCGACAAGAACTATGTCAATTTGTTGGGGTTTGGGACCCAAAATCCACATTGTTGTTGATTTCTGCTTCTCAAGTCTAAAGTCAATCCCAAAAAACAAGTTGGACTTCAATACTTTATAAATCATGTAGAAATTGCCATCGACTTTAAAATTTAAATCATTTGATGCTTCTGAAATCATATTAATACATTATACATTTATAACTTAATTAGAACTCTTATATAATCCATTGACTTAATTTTGTTTCAAAACTAATTTCAAATTTTTTTTAATTTAATACCGAATACAAACCTTTTAATAACTTATAAATTTCAGGTTATAAATTTCCCACCACCTCCGACAAAAAAAAATATAAAAAGGGTATGTCGTCAAATGTAATGTATGAATTATACATGCTTTTAAACCCATGAGTTATACATGATTTTAGCCTTTTAGGCCCATGAGTTACACATATGACATATGTATCATTTCTCATATTCTTATTTTTTTTTAATATGTTGAATGCATACTTTTATGTAAAATGTAAGATTTTAACAGTTATATAACACCTAAAGTAAATGTATGGTATTTAAGATATATATATACTTTTTTAATTGAAATATAAGTTTACGAAATGATGTGTGATAGTAAAAAAGTTTATATTAAATGCTAAATAAGTGTTAAAAGAAATTAATTACGGGTTTACCGCAGCAAAACGCGGGTGTTCGGTTTGCAATAAAGCTTGTTGGTTCTTAACAATTACACTTACATGTATACTCGAGTATGTTGATATATATTGGGTGCTCCTATTTTCACTTCCCTTTTCTTAGATTCATCCTTCAATGTGTAATAAACAATGCATACCGTACAACTGTTTATTGCACAGAAGGAGGTGCATACAAGGAAAAAAAGATAAAAATAAATACCCACTATATATTTCTGGTTGCAAATTACACGTTTGACTACAACCAGAGATTTCACACATATTCATGTATTCATGCTATAAGTTAGAATAAGTAGTATTAATGATGCAAATGTGATTTGTCTTTTGATCTTTAGAGTAAAGTTTAGTTGAGACTAGGGATGGGCATGGGACCGTCTCGGTTCCAGTATCGATGGTACCGGTCCCGAAATTTACAAAAACTTGGTACCGGTCCCGGTCCCATATGAACCGGTACCGGTACGGGACCAGGATTTCCCGGTGTTTGCGAGATTTTCTTGGTACCGTACTGGTCTTAATCCCGTAAACAACAAAAAGTGGGTACCGGTACCGATCCCACTTGAGACTCGGTACCACTTCCCGGTAACGGAATCGAGACGGTACTGGGACGGGACTCGGAACTTGGTACTTTCTGCTCATTCTTAGTTGAGACCAAGCTGGACTTTTAGGATACAGATGGATACATAATTATTTTTTATATGAGTTATCGATCTACAAGTTAGGTTGGATAATGGATAAAACATGTTAATTTTCAATACATGTCCAACACATTGGCTCCGACTAATGAAGACCCGTATTTTTAGTTTACAACCTCTATAGAGTATTGCTATTCTTTATCTATCTATCTATCTATATGTAGGGTAGGGTTAACGTGAGAACCAAAACAATTGTGAGAAGTATGAGAACCATTATTTTCTCTCCCTCTTTCTCCTTTTTGATATGGTTTAATTTTATTTTATTTTATTTATTATTTTATGATTTTTTTTTTATCTTATGGTTTTTTTTTAATAAAAACTCATTCTAAAAAAAATTCAAAAAAATTCTTTTATATGGGTTATGTGTTGAAAACGAATGAAGACGGTACGGGCGTAGCCCGTTTAGGGGGCTTAGCGCATTTGAGAATGATTTGGATTTGATTAGCGGCGATCCAAGAGATGGTGATGGTTGAATCCGATACGGGCGTAGCCCTTAGCCGCACGGGCTCCGCCCTCGAAGATGGTAGTGATCGGAGTTTGTGAGTCTCGAAGTGAAAGAGGAAAGTGAAACTATAAATAAATAGGTGTTTTTAAAAAAAATTGATTTTTAAATGATTCTTACAGTTCTCACCCTTGTTTTTTGTTCTCACTTGATCACTTTACTATATATATATATATATAACCAAGTGAGGATATTGTTGATCCTATGTGTCAACCTTATTTTAATGACAATGAGGCTTTTTGCTTAATTGTCCACATTTAGATACAAGCTCTTATTTTAACTAAGGCATTGGCATTGGTTCACCCATTTTTTTTCCACCCCTCACTCCCAACCAATCCCCTTATGCCACCTCAGCTAACCCCTCACTCATACCACAATCCATATTTCATTGGC
>JAOXNX010000001.1:23813782-23829627 GCA_028566075.1 Solidago caesia | reverse complement strand
GGAGAGGTATTGGGTTCAAAATTGCCCACCTCCTTTTCATCCTTTTTTTTTTTTTTTTTGGATTTTTAAATTTATATTTTCTCCTCTAAAGAATTTATATATAAAACCCTGAAGTTTATATATAGTTTTAATATTATATAATCAACCCCCACCTTTCTTATTTTTATTTTTTTTGGTTTTTAGATTCTCAAATTTATATTTTCTTACATAATTTGTTTTTTTTATAACATTTTGTTTTCTTTTATATTCTTTTTGTTTATTTTTGTTTTCTAACATTTTCTTCTATAATATCTTGGTTTTTTTATGCCTTTAATTCTTTTTTTTATTAGACTATACTTTCTTTGCTAAAATTTGCTTTCACATATATTTTTTTCGGTTTTTTAATAGCTTTTGCCGTATTTTTTCTTTTCATTTGATTTTCGGTTTTTTGCGTTTTCACTTTGGATCAATAATATTTTTGATATAGAAAAGGGCAATAACACATTCAATATTCTTTATATGTACTAAATTACCATTCTATATGACATTAAACACACATTCCTACCATAAACCAACTTTCTTACACGTCAAAAACATCAAGCTAATTATCACAACACGCTTCAAATACCGACGCCGCTCAACGGGCGGCACGTGAACTTACTAGTTATTATTATTCATTGTGTGAAATGAATTTTAAAATTTAAAAATATCTAAGCATTTGAATGAATTGAATGGCAATAAATAAAAACAAATATTATTTATAAAAACATTTACCCAAAAACGTAAACAAACCAAGCTCTACTCGTGATTTACTCGAGCTCGACTTGTTAAAAATTCAAATCAAAATGAGTCTAAACGAACTCGATTCGAGTTCGAGCATAGTTCTTTTATTATTGTTTAATAAACGAACTCGAGCTTCAAACACCAAACTAAGTAAGCTCAGGAGCGTAAACGAGCATATCTATATCTATACTACATTATAAAGCATTTACTCTTTTTTTTTCCAATTAAGAAGTTGATACCTTTTATTCACTATTTTAAATATCTCCACTTAAAATACCTATAATACTACTTGAAATAACTATAATACCCTTAATGAAATTAATTTACAACATCTACCTTTAACTCCTAAAATAACTAAACTACCCATTTTATATCAATAACCTACATACTTGTCGTTGCCGTTGCCGCCACCACCACCAGTCGCCACTGTCGCCACCACCACCAGTCGCCGCTGCCACCACCTGTTGCCAGTTGCCACCACCAGGTAATAAGCATGAATAGTTGTTTTGAAACTATTCAATCATTATTCTTCTGGTGTAAATGAAATACAGTATATTTGAAACATTTAAGGGGTGTTTGGTTCATGGATATAGGAAATGAATTTGGTTACAGTTTGATATGTTTGGTTAATAGGTTTTGTTTTGATAAATGTTTATCGAGTCCATCTTTTAGGTAAACCTCATTCTCATTCTCATATACTAAACTGGTGCTCGCGCGATGCGGCGGCGGTGTGGTGGTGGTGGCCGCGACTGTTGGTGATGGCGATGCCGACGACGGTGGTGTGGTTATTGATGTAAAATGGGGTAGTGTAGTTATATTAGGAGTTGAAGGATAGATGTTCTAAATTATTTCATTAAGTGTATTTTAGGTGTATTGGTTAATTATAAAAAGAAAGCTTTTGAAATTGAGGGACATTTTAGGTATTTCAAAGACAGAACAATTGAAAAATAGAAAGGGTTGCTCTTTTAAGAAGAAGTATAGATATGTAAACCTATACCAACCCATCAATAGATGGAGTGGTATTCGTTACCAATACAGCTTGGGTCTACATGTGAAGTTGAGAGACGTGACTTCGATCCTTAGGAATGCTCAAATCATGTGGGTATTAAGTGAATGTATTTTATCGACATCATAACCCTTACGGGGTGAGATGATAAGGATCCAATATTGTTCTTGAGACATGATGTCCTCTTTTACCTTTTTTTTTAATATATGTAAACCTATTGTGATTTCAAGCTTCAAAACACCCTTAAGACGTGTTTGGTTTATAATAAGAGAAAATCACGTGTGTAACCAATTTTTTTGAAAAATATATCATTTTAACTAAGTTTTTTGGATTTTTACAAAATACCCAACAAAATCGTTGCGATTTTGACTTTCTCATTGCGATTTTAGACTTTCTCATTGCGATTTTGTAGTTTTTCATTGCGATTTTGTGCTTTTTCGTTGCGATTTTGACTTTTTCATTGCGATTTTTAACATTTTATTTCGATTTTGGCTCTCTTGTTGCGGTTTTCAATATTTTGTTGCGATTTTCTTGGGTATTTTATAAAAATCCAAAAAATCTTGGTTAAAATGGTATATTTTTCAAAAAAATTGGTTATTCACGTGATTTTCTCTTATAATAATGAAATGAAATAATGGATTTCATCTTACCTGATTCGGGAGAGCTTAATGAGGTTTTTCCTTTAACACTTTTACCGAATTAGAACCTCATCATTTGATAATAATAAAGTTTGTTTCTATTCAAAATTTACGTGTCAAAAAAAAAAAAGTTAAAATACATTAATCCAAACATGAAAATTCTCATTCATATAGTCATTTCTAAAAAATGGCATAAATCCTTTAATATTCTTTTATTATTCAAAATGTTGTTTTTTCCACTTTGGCCGTCCCTCTCTTTTCTTAAACAACGGCGCGTGTAAAAGTTGAAACCAATTTTTTTTTTTTTTACATTTTATATTCATATATAAATATAAATTTTATTATTCGTAGCCTTCGAAACCATGAATAACATACTATAAAATATTGTAGATAAAAATAATCATCTTTTAAAAATAATCATCTGACATATATAAATTTCAACCGACATATATATTTTCATGCACTTTATCATATGTTCCTTTTGTCTCATTTTAAATGTCCTATTTTGACTTGTAGAGTTTTTTTTTTTTTTAATTTTGATTGTAAATCTTTTTGTGTGTTTTATATAATACTTGATAAAATTTATATCAATAAAAAGACATTTTAAAACCTAATTCATTCGTATATTTTACATGAAATATTATATGACACAACAAAAAAATATTTACGGCTAAAGTTAAAACAAAGATTCAAAAAATCAAATTAAAACATCTAAATTGAAATAGATGGAGTATATTTTTTTTTTAACGTATTATAAATAGCAAAGTAGTATATGTACATAAAATAATCAACTGTAAATTAATTTCTCTCTCTAGAAAAGGCCGTTTCCCTCAAAGGCACCATCAGTTTTCAACATTCATTACACAAAAGGAAATATATAAGCATAAACATATGGTGAAAAAACCAATGAACTCCCTCTTAAATACTCACACACATACATACATATATTTCTTTCTAGTTTCAACCTATAAATAAACAGATATTCCAATTTTGCAGTATCCAAAAACTCATTACAAATTCCGGGTTTTGTTTATTTCTTCAAAAGATTGGATCTTGCTCAAGTTTTCTGAGCTGGGTGTTGTTGTATAACTTTATTTTGTGGAATTATAATTATATGTATTATACACTGTTCTTCAAAAAGATCTGATCTGAAAAATAAAACAAGAATCTGGGTTTTAATGGTGGCCTTTGAAGATGTGTTCTTGCAAGGTAAAGTTTATATTTTTATGCTTACATTGTTATTTCTCGATTAATTCTGTTTTTTAGAATTTTACTAATTAATTATTGTTTATTGTATATATATTTGCTTATGGTACTTCGTATACATACATACATATATATATATATATGTATAAATTTATATATTTGTTTATCGTCTTTTATTATGGATTGTTAGAAGAACTAAATACTGTTGAGGTTAAAATTGTTTTCTTTTTCTTATAATTTAAAGAAGTTAATAATAATAATAAAAAAATTATCTTGTGAAAAGTATTCTGGCTTAATTTTAAATTTGCGCAATCCAATGAATAGCAAGTTGGAAACATGCATGAATGTAATTCAAGTGGTTGTTTTCTGATATTATTTTATCAATTGTAATCCTATTTTTTATTCTTACTTTTATTGTAATTAAATATAATTGATTGATTTTATAATATTATTTTTGTGTTTCAAATTGTTTATTTGTACAGGTTGTTTGATATTATAAATCGGTAGTTTTTATCTCAAGTTTTGGTCTATTAAGCAAGAAAGATATTGAAAGACTAGTTTAATTTGATATATATGGATTGAAGAATCAATTCGATGGATGCAATGTCGAAAACATTAGCATCTTTCGGGTTGATTGCGTTGTTGCTAGTGTGTGTCTTTGCTTCTGATGATGATGGGTCGGATAACGGATTCAATGGGTGTAATTGTGAGGTTGAAGGCTTTTTCGGGTATAGAAATATTATGGAAGCACAAAGAGTGAGTGATTTCTTGATAGCAATTGCTTATTTCTCGATACCAATCGAGTTATTGTGGTTTGTTAGTTGCTCAAATGTGCCTTTCAAATGGGTACTCTTTCAGTTCATTGGTTTCATTGGTTTTTGTGGAATGACACATTTGTTAAACGGTTGGACTTACGAACCACACCCGTTTCAGCTCATGCTTGCTCTCACCATTTTTAAGTTCCTTACGGCTTTGGTTTCTTTTGCAACTTCAATTACTTTGGTCACTCTCATTCCGTTGCTTTTAAAAGTGAAGGTAAGAGAGTTTATGTTAAAGAAAAAGACTTGGGATCTTGGTAGAGAAATGGGCATGATTAAGAAACAGAAAGAAGCAGGGTGGCACGTTCGTATGCTCACTCAAGAGATCCGAAAGTCACTTGATCGTCATACTATTCTCTACACTACGCTGGATAAGTTGTCTGAGACATTGGATTTGCTTAATTGTGCGATTTGGATGCCCGATCCTGCTAAAACAGTGATGAATCTTACCCATCAGTTAAAAGGGGGACAATCTTCAACAAGCTACGATTTGTCTATCCCGATTCAGGATCCTGATGTTCAAGAAGTTAAAAGAAGTGATGTGGTGAAGTTACTTGATCAAGAATCACGACTCGCGACTCTAAGCAGTGGAGGATCTGATGCACCTGGAGCCGTTGCTGCTATAAGAATGCCGATGCTTAGAGTTTCTGATTTCAAAGGAGGGACCCCCGAAATGATTCAGGCTTGTTACGCGATTCTTGTGTTGGTTCTTCCTGGTGAAGAAGTTCGATCTTGGACTAACCCTGAACTCGAGATAGTCAAGGTTGTGGCTGACCAAGTAGCTGTGGCCCTCTCCCATGCTGCGGTTCTTGAAGAATCTCAACTCATGAGAGACAAATTAGCCGAACAAAATCGAGCTTTACAGCAAGCAAAACAGGATGCCATGAGGGCTAGTCAAGCTAGGAACTTATTTCAAACTGTGATGAGTAAAAGCTTGAGAAAACCTATGCATTCCATCTTGGGCTTGCTTTCGATTGTACAAGATGAGAATCTGACTGACCAGCAACGTGTTCTAGCCAATTCCATGGTGAAAACAAGCAATGTCCTCGCAATGTTGATCGATGATGTAATGGATGATTCTTCTAAAGAAAGATTTTCATTGGAAATGAGATCATTTCGGCTCCATGCTTTCATAAAAGAAACAGCTTATCTTGCAAAGTGTTTGTGTGCTTATAAAGGTTACGAATTCACAATTGAAGTCGATAAATCACTACCTGATAACGTTATGGGAGATGAGAGAAGGGTTTTTCAGGTCATCTTGCATATGGTTGGGAACCTTTTGAATCGGGGCCATGGTGGAGGCGGAGGGCGTTTGATGTTAAGGATTTCAACGGAGAGTGGAAGTCTTGGGAGGAATGAACAAAGATGGGCAACTTGGAGATCAAATTCTTCCGATGGTCATCTGAATGTAAAGTTTGAGGTCGGGATTACTGATAGTACCCCCCAGTTGGAACGTTCTTTTGCTGATGACAGAATTCGAATTGGTGCAGTCGAGCAAAGTTTGAGCTTTAGTATGTGCAGAAAGCTTGTGGAGGTGAGTTATCTTTCATATTCTATTTCATTTAATCCGCTAATAAACCCTTAGCTCAATAACAAAAGTTACGTACATTATGCGTGTTTATAAATGTTCTTGGCAGATGATGCAAGGTAAGATTTGGGTAGTCCCAAATCCAGCAGGATTTGATCAAAGTATGTCGCTTGTTCTTCGGTTTCAACTCCGGCCATCAGTCGTTACCGGAATCTCGGTGGCCGGGGAATCGTCAGAGAACAACCCACCATCAAACTCTCTCTTCAGAGGCCTCCAAGTCCTGCTAGCCGACAAGGATGATCTGAACCGAGCTGTCACACGTAAGCTACTTGAGAAACTCGGCTGCATTGTGTCAACTGTTGCCACTGGTTCTGGTTGCATTATGGCTCTAAACCATCCTGTATCGTCGTACCAGATGGTCATTTTGGATCTTCACATGCCTGATCTTGATGGGTTTGAAATTGCATCAAGAATCCGCAAGTCTCGTAGCAGGAACTGGCCTTTGATCATAGCCTTAACCGATTTCGCGGATGAAGATGTGTGGGATAAATGCTTACAAATCGGAATCAATGGAGTCATTCATAAACCTATTCTTTTACAAGGGATCTCAGATGAACTCAAGAGAGTCTTGATCCATGCCAACAAGGTCCATTGACTTCTAGTCAAAGTCAAAGTCAAAATGTGTTGAACTAACAAATTCTAACCAAGAATAGCGAGATTTTCTTTTTCTTCTCATTTTGTTTACAATTGCAGGTCTATTTGATATTTAATTTTTATATATCCTTATAAATATTGTCCTGTTGAATTAATACTAATTTTGATATGTAAAATACCATTTTCTTATTTTTAGAAATGATTTATATTTATTAATATCGATTTAAATTTTAAAACATTTCCTATTTTAAATAGGCATTTATCTAAGTTTAAAAAAAAAAAGAAAAGACATTTATCTATTAGTAAATCCTAACAAGCCAAAATTACATTAATAATTGTATAAATTTTATTTTTACTAACTCATAATAACATTAGACAAATTAAGAAATTATTAGAAGCTATTATCATCGTTAGGCGGGTAGTAAATATATATACATCAGTGTAAAAACAATTTAAAGAGTTGCTGTAAAGTTGTTTGAAATGTAGATTCAGTCTTCCAGTTTGGAAGATTTAATTTGCTAATTAATAAACATTAGAAAGACAGATATATTAATAGAAAATTTATATAGTCATGGCCACGTGGATTCAAGCTCTATATATTCGTCGTGTTTCATGATATAGAAACTATGTCCTAATGTGTATACCACTTATTTATTCTATACACAACAATATAGTACGCTTTGCACATATACATAGTAAATGAAATCGTTGTTGTAAAAACAAGACATGTTTTGAATATATTCAAACTTTTATGTATATATGAATTAATATGGCATGCAACCGTACCGTA
The DNA here is from genome assembly GCA_028566075.1 of Solidago caesia. Lineage (NCBI taxonomy): Eukaryota > Viridiplantae > Streptophyta > Magnoliopsida > Asterales > Asteraceae > Solidago > Solidago caesia. Next base: position 23,822,225 of record JAOXNX010000001.1, on the reverse strand, counting down.
TTACTTGTACCGAACGTTTTTTTTTTTTTTTGTGTGGATAGAATAACATGTTCACTGGGAGGGAATAGAATCATGCATGAATTTGAGTACGTATGAAGGGAGGAATTTTGTATACTCCATATATAAAAGGCAAGGCCCACCAAATTTGAGAAAATAAAAAGAGAAAACAGTCCATATCTAATGTAAGCCACCTTCAATGTATAAAGGCTACTTTAAGACTATTTGTGATGGTCGCCTTTCTGAACACGTCAACATGTATGATATCATTTGTCTTTATTGTCATTGTCAAAATAAGGTGGGATTCATTGTATTGTATTTTTTGGGTCACTATCATATGTTTTCTTTTATTTTGGGCTTGCTTCCAAAAAAAAAACCCCTTCATAACAAACAAAAAGATCATCATCTTTTCTTCTTCTTGGGTGATATGGATATGACTATATATATGAGAAATTAAGAGTACAATTTGAAAGATGAAGTTTGACTGTCGGTTATGTTCGAACAAGGGCAGGTTTAAGGGTGTCGTTTGGTTTGTAAAAAAAGTCATTTATTTTGATTCTAAGGGTAACGTACGGACTTTAAGCTAAACTCAAGTTATATGCTCAATAGTTTGACTGAGTCATCGTGTTCAAAAATGAGTTTGGTTATTAGAGGCGGATTCAGGATCCATTAGGTAGCTTGATGAACCAGCTTTGTGATGTAGGCTTGAACTTGGCTCAAGAAGGATTCGAGACCAATACGAGCTTTACTCATACAGTTTGAATATTTATATAAAGGTTATTTTTAACAACTCGATGAAAAGTATCATAGTTATACAAATTTTGAAATTAAGTTCATTGAGTATGTAGGTCAGTAAAAAAAATACATACAACTGCGTACAAATGAAAAAATACGTTGACATTTTATACCTTTAACCCTTAAAAATATAATTGTTGATATGTTTATACTTTATACACCCCTACACACTATAAACGACTACAGTCACTCAATAAAAACTAGATCCGAGCATTTATAAACTCAAGTATGACTTGTTATGGATTTCAAACTTATTCTATATTTGATAATACGTTCGTACGTCTTGTTCATTTGAACCCTGGTATAGCAAATACATTTGTTTCATAGAAAGGAAAAAAAAAAAATCATGACTTATATAAGGAAGTGAAGCTTGTCTACTTGAATTCAATGTGTTGCGATATTATTAACAAAGTCAATTGGGTACATATATGAATCTAGCAAATACGGAGTATATTAGATGTCGCCGGTAATTAGTGGGTTTGTTAGACAAAGAAAAAAGAACGGTGACCAAGAAAATGTTTAGAGGACGTTTAGTTGGGAAAAACACCTTTTGTTTTTCATTTTTGTTTTTTAAGAAAACATGGAAAACAGAAAATGCGATCAAATCATAGTTTTTTAAAAAAAAATTCAAGAAAATAGAAAACACTGTTTTCTACTTTTCAATGGAAAATTAGAAAACACTTTTTTTTAAAAATTGTTTTCTACTTTTCATTTTCCATTTTTCAAATTTTAGAAACCTCAAATTATATTAACTCTCTCCGTACGCCCCCGCACCCGTCCCTCGTCACCCCTCACCCCTATGCCCCCGTCACCCATAATTATATTAGCCACAACTAATTTTGTGACTAATTAACAATATATTTGTATAATTTTATTTTATAACTTTGTGTCATCTTATGATTACTTAACATTACTCATTTTACAGCTAACTTTATGATTTTTTATGATTTTGTTTTTTAACAATGTTGTGTCATTTTAAATATATTATGACAAACACATCTATACAACACCATCCACTCCAATACTTAATTACTTAACATTTTGTGTCATTTTAGGATTAAATATGTATATTCAACCACATTAAAGAACGATTTATTTATAAATATCCATGTAACTTTGGGTTTTTTACTACCTTTAAGAGAGCATGATATAAGTTTTGTAATAGAATCTTGTTCTGAAAAATAAAAATAATTGTTAAAATCTAGAACAGAAGCATATGATTGTAGTACATGTGATGATTTAAATATATATATATATTTTTGACAAATATAACATTATTCATTTTTAAGTTATGAGAAATGCTAAATGCAGCCCTTAGGGCTGCACTTAACGTGCATAAAAAAGTTATACTTTTCATATCAAAAACCCACCCCTGAATTTTATGGTAAGTGTACAACTATTTAATGCATCTTATACACAGCCCTTAAGGCTTTGTTTAACAAAACCCCTTAAGTTATATCTATAGTTTATTTGAAAGATGTTTTCCCAGGAGTTATGTGTGGACCCCACATCAAATCTAAACGTTTGCATGTACCCAACCTATATGCAAATTATATCAAAAAAATCTAAGAGGTCCGTCTTACACGAAATATTTATTTATTGGTCTACGCAATATATTAAAATATATTATTTCCACTTGTACATAAAAGTTAAATAGTTATACAGTTTGGTTCCAAGGGGTATGTATGATGGAATTAAATATAAATATAAATATAATAATATAATATACAGGAAATCTATCATAAATTCCAGATGAGCCAGTATCTGGTTTCCTATTTCTAGATGCTCAATCAACTTTCACTTTTTCTATTCGTATTTTAATATTTTTAGCTATCAAAATAAATAATTTAAACATCTTCACTTGATATATTTATAAGATCCTTAATTAAATTAAGTTACAACAATTACCTCTTAACTTTTAACATAACTATAATTCCCCCTTTTACATCAATAACCTACACTATTCGCCGCCGTCACCACCCGTCGCCGCCATCACCACACCGCCGCTACCATTATCGTCATTGTATCGTGCGGACATCCGTCTAGTCTTATCTATATGTATTACAAGTTTCTTTTTAAATGGATTGATATGTCAAAATAGATAAATTTTGTTTCATAAGAATATGTCATGTTTTGCTATATAAAAAAATATTGTAAAACATGTTATTTTTCTTTAAAGACAAACATAAATGTGAATCTACAATTGCTTGATTGCTAGATGAATTTGAATATTGCTAGATCAAAGACCATCCCAAACAATTTATTTTTAAAAAAATGAAAAATGATGTGACAAATAACTACACCAACTATATTAAGATTTGTGTGTGTTTTTCTTCGATCTTGTATGTCGTTTTGTAAAATCTTTCATTTCTCAAAATTATATATTACCAATCTGCCTAAATAGGATTGTCCCATTTTATTTGGCTTGTTGTAAATATAATATAACTCAAGCTTGTCATATTTATACTAACTAATTATAATGGAGGGATGATTTTTGATTCAAGTGGTTGATTTTTTGGCTTTTTAAGATTAAGAAGGAATATTACTATTTTACTCTTCTACCTAACCATTATATAACTCAAATATTTGGTTTCCCGTTTTTTAATTCGAACTTTTCACATTTGTTTTCCTTCCCATATTTAAACTAACAAAAGACATCAAAAGGAAATCATCATCATCATCACCAAACCGAACCACAATAACCGGATTTAAAGGTTCTTTCACGACATATTCGAGACCACCGCATTGTACGGGTTGCCTACTAGTTTTATTTCATGTAAAAAGATACCATTTTACATAACTTTAATTCCAAGTGGCTATGTAAAGTATGTGATCTGGCATAGAATAGGAGATATCTAATTTAATCAAGAAGGTGATGCAGGATTTGGCGAAGGGGGGCTGCACCTTAAAGAATAAGTACAATAAATTTATTTTATTATCATTATTAGATGTAACAATTGAGGCCGGTTGGATTTTGGATCTCATTACTAAGAATAAGTCACCAAGTGGGCCGTCCATGTAATTATAGTTGCAAAAAAAATACTCCACTAGTATAAATCAATCAAAATCTTTTACTAAAACCATTTGATTTTTTTTTTTTTATTAATAATCATTCTTGTTGTAGCGTGCAATATCATACAACAAAAATGTACTTAAATATGATGACTTATTTTTATGAGTATATATAGTAATTGAATAGTAATATATGGCGAAATGCAAAATGTTTAACTCATAAAAAGATAATGTGGCAAACAAGTTCTGAATAAGAAATAGACTAGTTTGGTAATCATACTGTTTAGAAGTGAGTTAGTTTGCCACCAACTAGTTTTTTTCATGGATCTGTTTGGTGAAGATCAACTTCATTATGAAAATTTTATATATGCAAAAATGGTCACAAGTTTGTATTTTTAAGTCCAAAACGTTTATAAATTTGTATTAAAAAAAAAAGAAATTACGGTTTCTTAAATTGATTGAAAAAAAAATTGTGTTCATAAGTCGAAAATGTCTGTAAATGTAATGTAATATATTATCCTTTTATAGTTTGCTCTGATCCTAAAACATGACAAACTGTATTTGATTTTATCACCTTGAACATCTTTACTTCTTTAGATTTAAAAAAAAAAAAAAAAACCAACAACACTATAAGAAACCTACTTCGAATTTCACAATTGTATGTTTCTTAAATACTACAAGTAGAATATTGTATTAACATGTCATACATGGCTTGTTAAACTATAATGTTAGGAGTGTGCATTTGATTAGGTCTGTTTAAACCAGATCAATAATTACACACACAATTGGTTTTCAATCGATTTCTGAATGTTGAAATTTTTTTGTAAATTAATCATATAAACTGAATCAAATCGAACCAAAATTTAGTTCGGTTGGTTTTGTATTTGCTTACCATGCTTTTCAAGAATCTAAACCAAAATTTAGTTTTCCAATTTTGAAACAATATAAACTAGTTAATTCATCAAAAATAAGCTTAACCCATCTAATATGTTGACAATAGAAAATAATAATAGAGTTCAAATATCTTTATCTATATACTAAAAAAGGTTGTTCTAACTACTTATTAAGCAATCAAAACCCTTAATTTTACTAAATTATTATTTGCTTATGTCATAACTGATATTAATTAAATTTACTATTTGAATTCCTAATAAATCAACAAATAAATATATCTTTTTAAATATATTAATTTAAAACTAAGAAATAAAAGGCGGCAAGTTATGTAAATTGTTATTAACTATTTTTATCAACGGTTGGTTTGTATGTACAACGTCTAGTTTTCACGCACGGACAATTTTGATTTTACTTACATTTTTTATATTTAAATTTACCATTTTTTTTTTCTATATATTTTTAAATTTAAATTTACAAGGTTTTTTAGTTACATATATTTAATAATTCATTTTATCTTGAAAATATCATAAATTTCTCGTATATTTGACACTAGTTTAAATCTATTATTTAAATAAATGAAAAATCAAACATATACAAATAGGAATTGGACTTGGTAATGTATAAATGGAAACCCTTAGGTCCGGAGCTCAAGTTAACATGAATTTGCGCATTTTCTATATTTCTTTACTATCTCCAACAAGGGGGAAAAAATATAAATTAAGAAAGAATATGTTTTGGCTTTATCATCATTATGTATTTCGAATAATAATAATGATGCAATTAATAGATAGTTTTAATGCAAAGCATACTTACACACTTGCAAACGTGAAAGCTTATGATTAATTATTAAAAAAAAAAAATTATTCTATTTTTTTGAAAAGTATGAATTGAAAAAAAAAAACATTATTCTAATAGCATATAATACTATGTAAATGTCATAATTTGTAACTGTAAAGGAAGTGTTACGTTGTTTAGGTGAATATAAGTATTAACTGGTTCGTTATAGTTATACTTTTACTTTCACTACCACCGACAATAACTAGAACAATACTCTTGCGTTGCTCGGGTTATAATTAATAAATTATTTTTAACTTACATAACATATGTTATATTTTGAACAACAAATGAAAAACATATTAGGTCATTTCAACATAAAACTATATATAAAAAACAACTCCTAACATAGTTGTATGAAAAGAATTGAAACTTTAGCAAAATACATCATTAGATAATGCATACTGAATTTGGATCAAGGCATATTGATTAGTATTTAGTAACACATCTTAAAGGTTGTCGACCAGTATGTAACCTGGTTTATGTTATTTATTTAGGTCCAATGAACGGGTGCCATGATCATTATAATCATTCTCCAAAAAACAATGTTTTAGTTGTGGATTGGGTTATATTCTGACATATTGATCGATAAACCACACGAATTGAAGGTCTAATACGACGTTGTGGACGTGTATTCATGACAACATTGGTCATGTTATTTGGACAGTCGCTTAATCGACGACGACATGTGCGCCTCTTGACTTGAGTTGGTTGAGAATAATTCAAGAATGAGCCAATTTCATGAATTGGTAATGCATATAGCCTTTGTTTCTAGGCATAACCAATTTATAATATTAAATCTCTTAATGGTAGTTTTAAATGGATTGACAGGTCGTAAATGTATTTGGAGGATAAACCAAATTGAATCCATTTATTATAGGATGTGATATGTATATTATTTTTTTTAGTTGTACACCCACCAAACCTGTTTCACATTATTGTACGGTGTACAACACCTTAAAGCACGTTTGGTGGTCTACGACTACAAAAAGTAATGTACGCTTCATCATCCATTTATTAAATGTGTTAGCTCTATTGCCTGTCTAGTTCTAACCCCAACTCAAATTCACTTATCTATCACCCCTAATTTTATTTCTAACAGAAGTCATAGAAATTAATAAATAAATGATCAAACACAACAAATATATAACTCAACGAATAACATTTATAGCATAATGAGACCTATACAGTGGACTAAAATTACTATGTAGCATATATTAACGATTTATAATATATTATAAGCTGTAAACATTTTTAGATTTATTTATAAAATTTGAATAGTTTTGTATTTGAATAAATTATATATTTTTAAATTCAAAACTTGGACCTTCATGATATGCAATTAAAAATACATTTTATTGATTTTCTTTGTTTACGTGTTTATTAACTTTCTAATTATCATGATTTGTTGCATTTTTGTCCATTGTTCAATATATGTTTCTTGGTTTATAAAAAAAGTTTCAATTCAAACTTTTTAAAATTAAATGATAATGTTACTTGTGAATTAAAGTACGTATAAATTTTCAAGTGAAATTTGAAAAGATATAATTGTTTATAAGCACATGAGGATTCGAGAATAACTAACTTTTCATATATTTCCTCACAAAAAGGAATAATATACAATGCTTAGATTAATTATAATTTGAATCTTACGGTTAGAATTAAATATAAAAAGTGTTTTTTTTTCACTCACCGAAAGCAATATATATATATATATATAATGGGGCTGGTTATTGTAAAACAGGTATTAAAGTAAAATAAGTAAGATAAGATCTTGACCATTGGATCATGATAAAATTGATGCACGAAGATTCATAGAGAACAAGTATATATACTGATGCACGAAGATTTTCATGATGCACAATGATTTTCAGTTAATAAAAAAAGATTATTTTATTTGTTTTACTTTAATACTTGTTTTATTTTAACCAGAACCTAAAAAATAACCTATAAAAGCTTTTCAGATTTTAAAATTATTATATTATTTTTTTTCTTTAATTACTAATTTAAACATTTTCACATAATATATCCGTTTTTCTCCTCCTTTTTTAAAAATATAACTCGAGAATATACCATAAATAGAAGAGAAAAAAAGAGAAAAAGTGTATTTTCTGAAATAAATCATCTCAGAAGTAGGTGAAAAAAATTTTGGACAAAATCTATTATATTATTCTTCTATTTCTTTTCCTTTCTTTTCTTTTCTTTCTTTAAATAAAACTCAAAAAAATAATTTTTTTTAAATCCTTCTCATTCTTTTCTTTTCGTCCCAATATAAAACTCAAGAATATAGTGTTAAAGAAATAATTTACAACATAGATCTTTCAACCCTTAAAATAACCACACTATCCCCTTTTACATCAATTGCTTTTACATTCACCACACCACCACCGCCGTCGCCGCAACCGTCGCTACCACAATCGTCGTCGCATCGTGCGGGCATGCGTCTAGTTTGGTTTATTAAGGTGGAAGAGTCATGAGATCTGAACCCTCAAAACCCATTAATTATATTTTGTTTACTAAGTTGTTCCAATTTTCACCAAACCGCAGGGGCTGACGGCGGTGTAGCAGTGCGGTTTTCCCCCAAACCGCATCTCACTCCCTCCTCGCTTATTGTTTATGACTTTATGTTTATTTGTTTTGTCATTATTTTGGTAGGCATGTGATTTAGAAAAGTTATTATAAGTAATTACTCTATTATACTATCTTTAACCCAAAAATTCTCTTGCAGTGACCGTTACGTAACCATTACATATTAATTTTTATTGTTTTTAAACATAGAGTAACTGATTATACATCCGGTTTTATAAATAATATATATATATATATAGGAAAATGTTCATGTGAGAACCATTTGAATTGGAAGAACCATGAGAACCTTTAAGTTATAACTTAATAACTTGATATGTTCATA
>JAOXNX010000001.1:23798396-23813682 GCA_028566075.1 Solidago caesia | reverse complement strand
CTAAAATATTGAGCTCATCTCAATTGTAAACTATAAGATTCAGATTAGGAAAAAAAAAAGAAAAAAAAAAGTTAAAGAAACATTCACTTTTTTTTTGTCTTGGTTTTCTTTGCAACTGGAGCTTTTCTTTTAACTTTTTTTTACTGGCTTCTTCATAGCCATTTTTTCTTTCTTTCTGCTGCCTCCTGAATCTAGAATTTTTAATATTAGCAATGGGTTTAATTAAAAGTTAATGATGCATAGCCCTAATAAAAGTAGAAGGCTTACAGATGCTTTCTCAGATTTTCCTTCCCTTTCCCATTAGCATGTGGCTCAACGCCCTCATTTTCATCAACTTGACAATTAGTTTGCTTATCGGCTTCATCTTTAGAATCAAATGATAATCCTTCTAGTGTTTCTACTCATGAGGAACAAAAGGCAAGGAAATTGAGCATGCAAGCTAGAAGTATAGAACATTAACCGAAACCGTCAAATGGAAACCTTGACCTTCTACTATAGTTTCCGCTTCATAAACATTTGACTGTGGCTTCAATTGAAGAAAGTCATTCATGTCGCCCTCTATCTGATAAAAAAAAGAAGAAGAAGAGTGAATAGGTCCATATGGGCTGTGTTTACCCACTTACTTGTAAAGAAAGACAAATTTACCCACTTACTTGTGAATAGGTCCATATGGGCTGTGTTTTATCTCAATGTGCCAAAAAAAAGAGTATAAGTTAGCTAAGATAGAAAGTCTACAGAAAATACTATTGAAGCAATATAGGAAGGTTGAGACGAATTCTTGATTGCCAAAGCAAACTCTTTCTTATTCTAAAGCAACCTTGGAAAAAATTACATCCTGGTAGATTTATGTAGCACCAATTAAAATACTATTTTTTTCATATGCATAACAGGGTTTGGTCTTCAAATCAGAATATATAGGCTATTTTTCATTCATCGTATTTACAACCAAAATACAGCCAAAACAAATAAAAGTATCAAATGTCAAAAAATATCATACTCTAAAATGCATCAAAATGCAGCAAATAAATAGATGGTTACCCTGACCCAGAAAGACTGTCTTCTACCTCTACCCCAGCACCGCAAATCTGCATAAGATCAAAGCTAGATAAAATTGGTTAGGGCCAAAACAGGCCAATATTCAGAGCAGGTTTGATTGACCGTCAGCACTTATTTCGTTATAATGAATACACTTTGGGTTACTTTCAAACCGTTGGTTAGACCTATTCAACCTATTTTCTTCATTAACTAAATTTTACCATTTTAACCATTAGACACTTTACCAATGCAATGTAACCCATATTGACCCGTTCTAAGACAACTAAACTAATGGCTTCCATTAATGAAACAATATGGAAATAAACTTGATTACCCTGTTTGGTTTGTGTCAGTTAGGGGAGGATCAACAAGTGCTAATGCTAGGCTAGTTTCAGGCTTTGACTTTTCAGATGGATCAGAAGTTCCTGTAAGAAATGAATCATGTTTGGCAAGAACTCGTTGCAAATCATCATTTAAAGTTAATCCTGGACTTAAGTGATTCATTCCTGTGACACCAATACAATGAAATGATTAAAGGAAAATAATAAAAAGCAAATAACACACTGAAAATAGCAAGTCTAGGTCTTACGAAGTGGAGTTGACCAGGTGTAACACTCGTCTCTTGTAAGAACTTACCAATAACTCATGATATGCTGGATAATAATACTGTATATACCTTACCCTTACTCTTCCAAAAGCTTCTTGCCAAGTATCTATTATCATTAATATCTTATCTTTTACATGAAAATTGTGATGTTGCATAGTAGAACTTCCTCATAAATACATTTGACAAAAAGATACTTATGGCAGAATATTATTTCACTAACCTCCTTTATGGCAAAATACCAATATATATTTACAACTTTTCAACTTAGAAATGTTGTTCTGAAGGTAACAAACTTGACACTCAATGTTAGTGCAGTAGATGGTTCTTGCATACATTTCCCTATCATTTTCAGGCTACAATTCATACAAAACTAAAAAGTTAAGTTAATCCCTTACCATACATTTCATAATTTACCAAGGTCATCTAAAGCAAATGTATGTTACATGGGCCAAATAAGTTGGATTTACTACTGCAATTGCAGTTTTTGAAGGAAGCACCCTAACAGGGTAGTACCCGAGAATACTACAACCAAGACTGAGTACATTCCCTGCACTGTCTGCAATACGGATTACAAATAGTAACTCATCACAAAAACAACAATAGAAAAAAAATCCATGAGAAATTCGATAAAATTTTCTCACTTATTTAATGTGTACTAAATTTGATTTAATAAAAAGACATGTGATAGCCCTTACCCCGTGAGTGGTAGAAGTTACGTTCTGTAACGGATTCTTCCCAACTCATCCATGACATATCTGCACCATGACATAAATTGGTGATAAGCAAAACATGAAAACATAAAATGAATAAAAATCAAATTATATCATCGATAATTTATCAATATTTTGAAGTCAACAAAAGATTGAAAAAAAAGCCAAAAAAAACCCCGATAGAAGTAAATATGTGGAGGTGCATATGGTGGTGGTGATGGCGGCGCAGATGGTGGTGGTCCCGTCGAAGAGAAGATAGAGAGGGGGTAGCGGTTCTGATTTTATGTGTGTGTGGTGGCGGTGGTGATGGATGGCAGTAGTGGTGATTGGCGCGGTGATGGATGGCGGTGGTGAGGATTGGTGGTGATGGATGGTAGTGGTGATGGATGGCGGAGATGGCGAAACAGGCAAGAGTGAGAGGGGGAGAGTATCACCAGGCAAAAGAGGGAGTGGGTGGGAGGTTAGATTGGAGGTGCGTGAAAGTGATTAGGGTTTGGATGATAAATATTTTAGGGGTAATGTTGGTACTTCATGTTGCCTTGTATAGATAGTATAGATTTGAGAGGGGCATTTTAGGGACATTAAATCATTATTTGAGAAAGGGAGAAGGGGGTGTTTGCAAGTAAAGATTATCAAGGATTTTTAGTATTATTATTATTTTCATATAAATACTTTTTTTAATTAAATTTTACTATATTGGGCCTTAAAAATGGATGCTTGATATCAGAATTTGGTTTTATATGAAGTTTTTATTAAAATATTTGTGGGAATGATTGTTTGGTACTATGTATTGATGATAAAATACCTTTTCTGAAATTTCTCTCCTGGATTTTTATTTAGTAACTTAAAAATGAATGCTTGATGTTATAATTTGACTCTATATAAAGCTTGTATTAATACCGTTGTGGGAATTGGGAAGTAAGTTGATTGTTAAAACCCATTTGGGAATGTTTATTTGTTGTATAATATTGATGATATAATACCGTCATGAGAATTTCTCACTTGGGTTCATTATTTAGTAGTTTAAAAATGGATGTTTGACACTATAATTTGATTTTTTTTTCTAGAAGGCGTCACTATAACTGTTGTGATCAATATTATCGTGGACTACTTAAATCATGGCCACCAAGTTTTATTGCAATCTTTGTTATTGAATATTATTGTGATCAATACTATTGTTATTAGTAATATTCATGTTTTATTGTGATCAATAATCGAAATAGTCGTAGTTGTATGAATATTTTCAAGGTTAATATATTGTAAATATAGACATGTGATCTATTTCATGATTCAGAAATATGGACTGAGCCATGACCATGCTTTTATGTTTCTAATTACTCTATGTTTATTCCCAATTATGTTTGTAACTTTACATTTGTAATAAGGTTTAATATCTTCCGTTTGTTGATATTTTTTACTCGAATATATACGAATATCTATTTTATTATATATGTGTGTGTGTGTGTGTGTGTGTATGTGTATGTAGAAAGAGTTATAACTATTTACTTAAAGTTATACAATTTGTTTGTATTGTATGTAATTCACAAAGAATCCGTAAGAAATATCATAATCCGTGCAACGCGCGGGTTTCACCTAGTTTTATTAAGAAGAAAGAAGATTATATTATAAGGATCGATTATTGTAAAACAAGTATTAAAATAAAATAAGTAGGATAAGATCTTGACCATTGAATCATGATAAAACTGATGCATGATTATTCATAGAGCACAAGTATATATATTGATGCACGAAAATTTTCATGATGCATGACAATTTTCTGTTAAAAAAAAATGATTGTTTTACTTTAATACTTGTTTTATTTGAACCAAAACTTATATTATAATTATATTATATATACCGTGTGTATAAGTGATTCATATTTATTATTATATGATATTTATTTTTTATTTTCAGCTTTACACTTTTATATTTATTAAAAACTATCCTAAAATCTTATATTTTGTATTTTAGCGTTTATTTGTTTTAATTTGTTTTTTTAGATAAATTAGAATAAGTTGTATATTTTTAAGTTGAAGGTTAAAGAAATTGTGTCATTCCGATCATTTTTTTTTTAATTTCAATTTTTATGATACTATTAATACTGTATTAAACAAGTTTACTATTAATATTGTATTAAGCAAGTTTACTATTAATATTGTACTAAACAAGGTTTTTTTTAAGTAATGTAATATTTTTTTTAATGTAGTGTTTTTTATTTTTATTATTAATATATTATTTTATTTTATTTTATATAGTTATATAGTTTTATTATTTAAAAGTGTGAAATTAAATAAATGATGAGTATTAGACTAGTGATGACATTAGAGATGTTTTAAGGGATTAGTGATAGACTAGTGATGAGAGATGATTTTTCTGATTTGACGCTGACAGAAACTAGTAATGAACTAGTTATTGTGTGACCATTAGAAGTGTTGTAAGTGATATAAGTGATAGATATTAAAAATTACTAATGACACAATATAATGTACTTATTGTTTGGAAACAATAATTTTTATACGAAGAAAGTATAAGAAAAGTAATTGAACCTTTTGGCATCCTGAAATTTAAGTTAGTGATAGAACATAGAAGTCAGACAGAAGCAACTTGTCATCCGTTAAAAATGGTTCTTTTAAGCAGCATCTTAATTAGCTTGCAAACAATACAATCTACTTCAACATTTTTAACATTACAGGTTACATTTGACGTGCAAGCGAGGATCTCTTTCTTGTAGGCCATTCAATCAATGTAAACTTAAAAGTTTCTGCATATATGATGAAAAATGCTTGTCATGGGCCCGGTTCCTTATTGGTTCATCATCGCTTAAGTGACACTGCTGGCAGTGTCTCGTCGGTTCACTTCATCGCACACAATTAACCGATGATAAAGGGACGACCTATGTGGGGTTTCCCTTTTTAATCCTTTATTTAATTCGACGACTTTCTTGGTGGTCGGATACGCGATCGGTTGCCGGAATTATTTTTTTAATTACGCCAAATCTGTTTGACGAGCCTTGTGGGGTTCTTGTGGGTCACCATATTTTAATCCCACCATTTTATATTTGTTGTTGGTCAGATTTTGTGAACAAACGGTTCCGGATTTTAATCCCACCGTTCTTGTTCATGTTTTCCGGCAACGAAACCGACGAGCATTGATTACATATATAGAGGCAGTGATGATATGTTATATCAAAGTTCGATATGGATAGATCTGATCTTGATGATAGATCCAAATTCGGGACAAGTTTTTAGAGATAGATCCGTATCATGGTAGGATAAAATCAAATGATGGTAAAGTTTACAACCTTTGATAAATTGTGGTTATGACGGATTATCCGTAACTTGTTCCCAAACATACCTAAGCCTCATTTTTTCTTATTTTATGGTTAATTTTGTTATTTTAACAAATAATGTTGTTATTTTATAAATATATGTTTTTATATTATTGTGTTAATCAATAAAAAAAATAAAGTGATGAGGTGCTGTTGGCAGAGACACGTCAGTTTATGTATCAGTTTAGAAGTGTTGATGTGACGCCGATGTAACAAAACTGAAGAGAAAATGACGAGATCCCTATTGAGAGTAACCTAATGTTTCAAAACGTGTTGAGTACTAACCGGATTTTTAATGTGTTTGATTATATTTTTGTTAACATAGATTGGTATTGGACATGTTTTACTTGTTTCCAACGCAATTTTTAATTTTTTATATCATATAGAACTGATGATGTACTCATTAATTTGAATTGATTTTAAATAGATGTATAGCAAACTTTTTTTAACAGTAATTTATCTTACTTCTACTCCTAGACTAACTCGAATTTTTAGTATGAAACTCGGGACTTCACGAAAATACTTGAAAAATAACCCCCTAGACTTGAATCCTTATGGAAAACCCAAAGATATAAGTATACATACATACATATATATATATATATATATATATATATATAGGGGCTGGTTATTGTAAAACAAGTATTAAAGTAAAACAAATAAGATAAGATCTTGACCATTGGTTCATGATAAAATTGATGCACGAAGATTCATAAAGAACAAGTAGATATACTGATGCACGAAGATTTTCATGATGCATAATGATTTTCAGTTAAGAGAAAAAGATTATGTTATTTGTTTTATTTTAATATTTGTTTTATTTTAACCAGAACCTATATATATATATATATATAATACATAAATTCCATCAAATACGAGATATGAAGAAATGGAATTTAGATAGTCATATCTTCTTCATCCTACGATAATAAAACTGTTTCCAAAAAGGCTTTTACCAATAAAATAACATTGAAATCATTGGGCTTGAAATAGTAATATAAGTTTCTCCTTTTGGGCTTGAACAGCGAAGATCAGATTAAGCTAGCCCAATAACATCATTCTCTCAATTCTATTTTCCGAAGAGCAACCGAGATTGACAACAAATCTAGGATGTTCTTTATTATCTGTTCTTAACAAACAAGATTGCTAATTGCTATATTGTGGATGAAACAGCTTTGATAGTATATAAATATTGTCGAAGTACGTGTGAAATCAATGTATTAGGCGGCACATCTTTTAGCAATATTTATTTTAGAACAAGTATCATTCTTGTTTTATAGTTCCAAAATTATTAGCGACTTCTTTCTTGTTGAGTAGGTTTGAGAGGCGCCGCCAACTAAATCACGGTGTGTCAAGAAACCCAACTTCTCATGATTGAAAACTTATTTGAGAATTAGGCGTTCAGAAATAGTCAAGACATCCAAGTTCTCAAATACGACACGCTCTTAATGTCACATGTTAACTCTCCTATTGTATATCTTTCACAATTCTTTTTTTTTTTCATCGTCAAAACATCTCATGTTTATTTCCACTCTCATTGAGGAAAGCTTATACTTCTATATATATGTATGTATGTATTGGTTAGGAGGATCTAGTGTCAACTGCAGCTACTTCAGTCTCTAGTATCGTAGTTTACTTATTTGTGTTTGTTATTCGCCCAACATTTCTGGGTTCACAATGATACACCTCTGAATACAAGTTGTATGACGAACTTTGCTCGTGTAGTTCTTATACGTACAGGTCTCTAAAGAAATGTGAGTGCACATTAACCTCAGTTCCGGATTTATGTTCACGTAATAAGTTTCACATTCTTACATTTCAGCCTTCTTAATCTGCTTTACTTTTTTTCTTCAAAATGTTCAGGCAGATGGAATTCCATATTGAGGGAGAGGAGCACACCTGGTACGCCAAAAGAGCTGCACTATAAATGCAAAGAGACGTTATTCTGTTTATTTTGTTCTTAAACCTTCTCAATATAGCTTGCCTCGCATTTTTAGACGAACCTTCCACAAGTCTATCAAAGGTGCATTGACAGTAGGCCAACCCCAAGACAGTCATCCATTTTAGAATGTATTCAGCAGTAATGTGTTACGACTAGCATATATGCAATGGCACATAACTAATTAAACCAACATCGATTTCATTTAGCAATGACTACTATATCGCGCATTTGCATATGGTCAATGTTTAGGCTTCATATTGAGCACTGCACATGACCATGGACTTGGTACATGTGTTAAAAGACTTCATGATGACTAAAACAGTTGACTTGCTTATTCATGTACAACTGTTAATTAAGGGCAACTGAAATGACTCGGACATTTGTCTTGGATTACAATGCACTCAAAAATCGTTTTGCAAGTGAAAGCAGTGGATACACCGACCATATTACAAGTCTCTGTAAATGATAACAAAAACATGGTTATCACTAGCTTTTGCAAGGTCTGCCCAAAGATACCCCTCTCAACAACAATTTATCACTGGCAGTTTCCTGTATCTACTTCTAACCATACATATAATACATGAGGAACCTGGAAAAAAAGGTTAATCGTCAGTTCAACATCGAGAATATGGATCTACTTCCTAAACTTTGAAGTTAACCTATACATGTATCACTATTTATCTATCCTGATTCCTGAGTACCTTTCAACTTTCTAAAATTAGTGAGTTTTTTTTAATTAAGTAGTGCCACGATTTATCAAGAAAATGGCAAGTCGCTAAACGCCAGAACACAAAAACTACAAAACACACAAATACTCATTGTATATAACTGATTCCAGCATTTTAAAATCTGGAAAAATCTCAGTAATGGTAGAATAGCACCAAAACATACTGATCAGATTTGTGTTATAGATGAAACAAAAGATAAACAAAATTCCATACCTGAACAAGTAGTATATGACGATGAAAGACAAGACAAAATATGCAACAAGTTTACATGTTCTCCGACTTGATTTTTTCTCAAAGACCTAAATAATTGAAAGTAACTTTAAGAAGGTATAATGATACTGATAGAGTGACTAGAAAGGATTTAAAAGTTTACCATCTTGAACCGATCCATAGTTCCTGACATAATCCCCCTTGCTGAATCCATTCCATTGCCCTGTTAGATGACCATTGGCACCCAATGGAGCAAAATATAGGAGATAATGTAAACTAAAATTATGTATGTTGAAGAAATATGTAAGTGTGAATTGTGTACCATGCGGTCCAGCATTCGGTTATGACTCTGTACCTCCTCATGTATGTCACCAGTCAACTGTGAATGACAATCATCAAGTCATTCCTCTGACAATGATCATACAGAGCAAAACATAACATAAAGTAAAATGGTATTCAAGATTCAATAAGTTCGTTGAAAGCAGTTAACGCACAATCCGAAAATGATCATGGAACCTCAAAAAGTCCACCATCTTCAATAGATAACTAGTGTAATTGCAGAACCCAAGAAGCTAAAAATTGAAATCGATATAGCAGACTTGCTAGTTTGGCCATGGAGCAGGTCATTCTCAGACCATTGAATTAAGTGAATTCTCGTGTTCTTGCTTGTCCCTATCTTACTTTTCCCAGAATGTTTTTAGTCCTACGTGTGATCCTGTATCAATATGGGTTTGGTGCTTTCCTAACATGAGGTCAGTGGTAGGCCAAAGAAACTGATGTAAATATGTGATGCTAGACCTAGCTAAATGAAAATGAACTGTGACAGGGTAATCTAGGACTCTAACAGGGACATGAATGTTACAACCCTGCTCATCATAGATGATTTGTTTCAGCCCAAGCTACGTTTCTTGAATCTCAATTCTTTTTTGATGACCGTTACAATCCTAGTCATAATAGATGACTGTTTAAGACCATGTTAGGTTGCTTGAATGTTGATCCCTTTTTATGTTTAATCTGATAAAACTGTCACGTCATTTAATGCACTAGTTCTTAAAGGGAAAAGTCACCAGCTCTAATCCTGATAAACTTCACATGTTGGATGAACCCTAAGCTACTGCTCACATCCAACCACTGCAGCCCACATTAGGTACTCACGTTCCCCCAACACACGCATCACCAAACTTTGTGTTAATAAACCTCTAGAGCAACAAGATCGGTTTCTTTTTATACTTCGTCATTTTGGTTCTTTATCTCTAGCAGGGATCTGGTTCATGAAGCCCTTAGTATCATTATATTGAGTGTGACTATAGAAGCATACTCACTATGGTTCAATTTCTCATTTGAATGCAAGATCCACAACCACAGACACGACACTCATACTTTTCAATGAAATTATGATGAAAACTGTAACCTCCAAGACAACATGGTATATATCGTTGTATTTTCTTCAAGTTGCTATCCTTTTAAAAGCATTAGAAGACCTTTTTTAGTATCAAACTCCAATTTATATAGTACAAGAGGAGCCCTATACTGTTTCACACTTGAGAAAGTTCTTTTATAGTGATGCGACCTATTCGAGATGGTCAATCTCCCAAGAACAAAGAAAGAAACATAACACTAAATACTTTAACAACTTTTCTCTTCATAACATTTCCATGTAGAGAAAACACTTACATATAGCCAATCACTCAACCCACTATTCCTAAAAATCAGGACCTACATTCTAATTATTTATGCCACTACTTAATATCAAGACTCCACTGAGATAACTAACTTGACTATTTCAAGACAGTAAACATGCGACCAATCCTAGCATAAGTAATTGATCATTTGCAAACTAATAAACTAATTTGTTTACTTAAGTAAAAAATATTAAATTTTTTAAATCATACTCCATCCATGCAACATTCTTCTATTAAACCGTATCATATACTCTTCAGCAAGACGAAGGAAATCAGTTTTCTGATGGACTCGAGAAACTTGACATGATTTGCAATATTACCAATCACTCGATTACCTTCTGATACATGCATAGTAGACCTTATATCTATTATGTTGATAAAATTCCAGACAGCTTAGAAGGGGATATAGCCTTGATCATTCACAATAAATTACAAACTAAGTACCAAGGCACGAGGAAGGATTCAAATCTAGTATGGGTGTCTACTTACGCCTGTGATCAATACTTCAGTTGACTTCGGAATGTGAGAAAATCAGTTGTTGATTTTCATATGATTCCAAACGGCAAGCTAAAGTGTGATAATGATCAGCTTTTCAATGATCCAGAACCTATGAGAGGCAAATTAGGATATATCTCGCGATCACTAGGCTTGCATCAACTTGTATGTTAATATGGTGAGTTGGCTCAAGTCTTCTCCTTAAACTAGTTATCAGGGTTGTGAGAACTTAGGCATCTAAGTACCACACTTTTGGCCAAGTGGTCTTTGACCGAATTACATGTCATCTTTACACACCATTAGGTTGTCAGTTCAACTATTTCTAGAGACATAGGTATATCAGTTTGTGTATTGATTGCTACCCCCACCCAACACACACACAAAAGAAAAAACAAACACCGTATAATATCCTAGAATGATTAACTTATAAGCATTCAGTTATCTTAGATGGTTCATGAGATAAATGATCCTTCATCCACTTTGATAGAAATACATTATGACAACTAAGCTACCATGCACGTAGTCCTTATGGCATGAAGTTACAGATAACAGTCTATGATGTTTACTTCTGAAAATCCACCACCTCATTGCATCTTTATGAACGCCATGAAGAGAAATGGTCGACACTTATCCATAGATCACTGATTCAATTACAATGTGGATGATACACGTCATCACATAGAAGATATGGAACTTGTCAAAAAAAAAGTGCACCAAGTCGACTTTCATATAAAAAATGCCGAATCTAGTGCCCTCTTGGAATAAAATTAATCATCTACAGTAGAAAATGTTAATCGATTTCAAATGTTTTCACAACTATCTTACAATGCTCCTCTATCACTAAGCTCTTTTTCTTTCTATCTTTTGTTTTTGTCCTTCCTACGAGTACATCCATCTTAATACTCTACAACTTGGCTTTAAAAATATCACGAGGAGCACAAAAGCGATAGGCTCCCTTACTCCCTTTCCAAAGCGCAAAGCGCAAGGCAAAAAGCGGCAGGATTTTCGTACGCAAGGCGCACACTTTTGAAAAGAAAAAAAAACTAAAAATTTATATAGTTTTTATAAGTTATAACACATAAAATACTAAGACACCATCATATATATATATATATATATATATATAACACCCTTGTAAGTAGCAAAAACACCTTTACGTAGCAAAACAACCTTGTATTCAAGTTTTTTGGCAAAAATTCATGAGCCCGAAACAAGGGAAAACTAACTGACTTAGCAAAACTAACCTTTACTAAACAAAGATCAATACTAAAATTCATATATATATATATAAAACACCATCACAAAACACCTTTACTGTACAAAAATCTAAATTTTTTTGGCAAAAAGCGACAGGGACTGCGCCTAGGTGCGCCTTGTGCATAAGCGCACCCAGGGTGCGATTTTTAAAACCAAGCTCTACAACCCTCCTTATCTAGTCCCCATTAAAGCATCTAATCTTACATGCACTTACGATGATATCTCTTTTCTCCATTTTTTATTTTTTGTGGGCAATAGGTGCTAAGTTGACACTAGGCCAAAGGCCCTTTGGTAGAACCGAAAAGGATTAAATGAACAACTTATCATGTCAACATAGTTATCAACCAAGACGCAACAAGCAGGCATATTTTGCAATAACAAAATTAAAAAAACAAATTTGAAGAACTCACTCTTTTAAGAAAGACGACTCTGTCTTGCAAGGTACTTATGGATTTATCATTTTCCTGCTCATCAATATCACGAGAATAAGAGGAAGAAGCCCTGAGACCGCCCTCCTCAATCCCATCAAGGTTATCAAATAGAGAGGTCCGGGATGCACGATTATCCCTAAAAAGATATAATAAGTAATAAGATACTTAGAAAAAATTTGATTTGACACAATACCGGTTACATACTTACATGAACAACTCCCAAAACATATAGTACAAGTATCACCCAGCACATAATTACGCAACCTATTTTCTTAATTATTCATATCATGATATCCTATTTACCACCACAATGTTCATTCCATACCATCATTTACTTTCTTTCAAGCAATGAACGAGTTATTAATGAATCCACAACCTACTGGTAACAAGCTGCCAAATGGATGCAGTCCTAGCGGCATCATTCTCCCAGCGCATAAGTGTTGTGGGCCCGGAAAGGGGGGACATCGCTAGATACAGGTCTCAAGTTAGAACATGACCTCCTTGTCGGAAAACTTCACCAGCTGGTTATTGTATTCATTTGAATCTGACCCATCAATGATAAACCGACTACTATCAACAAGATTACTCCTTTCGATCCAAAACCGGGGTTTTCTATCTACTATAAATACATTTGGGCCTTACATTGGATTTTGTTAAATCAGAAATCAAATACTACTTACGTTATTTGAGTTAACAAAATAATCTAAAAGAAAATATACACAAACAATCAACACCCAGAAACAAAAATAATAATACAATGAAAATCAAATCAAATAAGCAACATTATTATTTATAAATGGATCACATTATTATTAATTATGATACAGAGAGATTAGAGTTGGAAGAAACCTTCGATAGCTCATGATGTGTGGCAGGATCAACACAAAGTATGGAATTTTACTTTCTTTAATTAACTAGTATTAACAACTAATTAGGCAACCAAAAATAATAATACTTATTATTATTATTATTATTATTAAGGGTTTTTAGATCCAACAAAATTCCTAATGATTAATTATTATTTAGATTTGAAGGGGGTTTTTATTTTTCCCTTCATTCATGTTTACTCTCTTTCTTTCTTTGTTTTTAAAATTTCTTTTTGGGTGCGTTTTAGGCATGTTTGGCTTAGCTTATTTTGTTGGCTTAATGGTATGCTTAAAAAAGTTTTAAATATTTGTTTTTTAAATTCACTTTATTATTTAGAGCTAATAAGTTGACGAGGATATAATACATGCTGCTTCATTAGGTAACTTCATGTTTTTCAAGCATAATTTTTTTTTTTTCGCCATTCACTCGCGTAGTGGATTGTGATGGATCGAAAGGAGTAATTTTGTTGATAGGAGTAATCACCATTGACTTTCATAATAATGATAATTAATTAAGAGTATATTAAGTAACAGTCACATATTAAGGAAATGATATTGATATTATTTTTTTGATTAATTTACTAAAACTATGCATTAGGTGTTTGTATAATATGTTATAAAATATATAAAGTATGATAAATTAATCAAAAATAATGATACCAATATCACATCTTTATATTAAATGTCTTATTATTAAATTGGACGGGGACTGGGGAGTAATAATTTTGAAAGACACATAAATAACAAGATATATAATAAAAGTGCTAGAGATTAAACGGCAATTATATTCTATTTCTATAATACTCCAATAAAAACCAAAAAAATCAGTGCTAGAGATTAAACATTAGTCTTCTCCTCAAGTGGCAAAAGTCATTACCAAATGGACTAACTTCAGTACTTCACATTGACAAAACGGATGAAATATTAAATATCATACTAAGGGATGTGCCAATCATGCCCCCATTCTCCTCAAATTCTCATTGGCACATCATCGCCACATCATTTTTTTCTCCCACAATTTACCCAAAACTCACCCCCACCATGTAACATCCCTAACTTTTCGATTAACGGTTGACTTGAGTCGTTAAGTCAACATTGTGCTTCCGTTAAGGATTTATGTGCTTTAATGTGAGATTAATTATTTGCTATGTGATTAATTATGTTAATTAGTAGATTAAAACCATGTTTGTATTCCCGTTGGTAGTTATAGTCGTTAAACGAGGTCTTTAGATTGTAAAGAGGGCTTATGGTGATAAAAGGAATATTAAGAAGGACATTTTGGTCATTAAGCAAAGTGGTACATCAGATTAATGGGTCATTAGGATCCCATTAACCCTCATTTTCAGTTATTATCATTCTCTAATCACCCTCATTTCAAGCCCTAGCCTCTCTTTGCATTTCTAGAGTTTTTAGCTGAGATTTCAAGGCAATCGGTAGTGTTTTTGGTGAGAGATCATTCCTCTACAGGTATATATCATATTTCTTATGCTATTGTGTTCATTTCCATGAATCCATTGGGTTCATTTCAGGTCTTAAGGGTTTGTAGGGTTTCTATTAAGTTAGTAATCGATTTTGAGGGTTTTCGATTGATTCATTCGATCATTGTTGTTAGTAATTCATTCATGGATCAATTGATGGTTTCAAGCCATCAATTGTACCTTAATATGATGTATTTTGGTGTACAAAGGTTGGAATTGAGGTTTGGGGTCGAATGGTAATCAAATGATTGAGTTTTTGTGATCAAAATTCGAAGTTGTGCAGATAGGCATATGGATGCGTCGAGTTGGGTAGTGATGCGACGCATCATTATGAGCCGAGCCACTCAATGCGACGAGTGATGCGGCTCATTGGGTGCTGGATTGGTCGTTTTGTCCGTTTAGCGTCCTTTTAAGCCATATTAAGTTGGTATAAGTTATGGGAATGACTTGGAATCATTAGGAAGTGTATTTTGAGTCTATTTATGTGATTTGTTTGACTATAGGTTGTCGGGAATAC
>JAOXNX010000001.1:23783266-23798296 GCA_028566075.1 Solidago caesia | reverse complement strand
GGTCTTTGGTGGGTCGGATCGGACTTTCTCATTTATTTAATTAAACTTTTTAATTAATTGGATCTTTAACTAATTAAAAATCATTTTAATTGAGGTTTATTTAATTAATTAATTAAATTGCGTAATAATCATATTATTTCGTATCTTTATGGTTGAATATTATAAATGTTTTATGTGTACGACCATAAGGGCTCAAAGATCCGAAGACATATAACTAGATTTATGGATGTTCACATAATTTCAACAAAACAATCCCACGGGCCCCACCTTTCTCTCTCGTTCTCTTCGTCGTGTAGAGAATTTGAGTTTCATAATTTGACGTTCTTGTGGCCGGTGTCAACGACGTTCTCGTGGCCTTGCAAGAACGAGGCCCGTTGGCACCTCCCTAAGCTTTTGAAAAATTGTTATTGTAAGTTTATAACTACTAGCATACTAACTTTCTCATTACAATAAAGTGCAATAAATTAGAGAGGTTTTGAAGGTTTGTTTCAACATAAGTAGTCTTTAACTTGTCAACACCAAAAAGGTCCACTTTCTGACTCCAATCATAATGTAGAATCGTACAACACTTCCATAAATTGGTGAACTACCTCACAACTCAATTTCCCTCAAACCAATAAAGAGTTTTCTTTGCCTTTGCAAAGTATGAAGGCCAGAGAAGGTTAGCTTTAGTTTAAAATTTATAATAATAATAATCGCATTTTCTAAAGTAAAAAAACAAATCTATAGTTACATGGTGATAGAAAGTAATTAAAGACTAACATAGTTTTAAATCATTGATAATAATAGTAAACATTATTAATGTCACAAGTGTTACGTTGTTTGTATTTGTATTATCTTTCTCAATCTAATGGATTTTCTTAGGGGGTTTGCTGTTCAAAACTATCCGTACCGTTATTCGAATATCCGATCCGATTTTATCCGAAAAGTCGGATATCCGAAATTTCAGATATCCGAAATTTCGGACCCGGATATTCATTTTTGAAAATTTCGGATATCCAAAAATATCCGAAAAGTCTAATTTTTTTTATAAAAACTTCAATATCTTTATTTTAATATCCGAAAATATCCGAAAAATCTATTTTCAATATCCGAAAATATATATATTTTTTAAGTTCAGATATTTCGGATATCCGATTTCAAATATCCGTACTTCGAAAATCCGATTTCGGATATTCAAAATTTCGGATATGTGTTTGGATAGTGAAATTCACTATCCGAAATTTCGGATATCCGAAACTTTGGATATCCGACTTTAAACACCCCCTAGTTTGCATCACAATCTTCTAACCTTCATTCAATTCTCACTTTCAATCAATTCCTCATCTCAATTTTACATTTTTCAACCCTCTAACTCCCATATATAGGCATCACCATTCACCAACTTTCCAACCCTCACTATATTTTTCATATTTATTTAATTTTTAAACTAAAAATACTATTTTTAAAATTAAAACATACTATTATTTAAATTAAAACATACTATTAAATTAAACTATACTAAAATCCATTAAAACTAAATTAAATTTATTACATAATCCTAAAAATTAAACATAATAAAAATCCAAAGGTTCCAATATATCTCTACATTCTTGTACGGCAGTTGTACTAGCTATAAAAACCAAATTTAAAGAAATAGTTGTTGATTTTAAGATACGAGACTAAATAGATATCATATTAAAACTTAACACGGGTTTAGGGACAACACCATTAACCATTTATGGGTCAAAAACCAAATTTAAAGTCACCAACGTTGTGTTGTCCACGAGGAAACAAAATCATTTTCCACTCAAACTGGTTTCATGTTTTTTTGTTTTTTTTTTCCAACTATGCTTATAAAAAAGAATATTAAAGTTAAAGACCAATCGATGAACGTCATACGTTTATCAATCACCTAAATGTGCTTTTAATGCTATTTCAAGAGCTTATATTTCGACACGTACATGTGCGAAGACCTTATATTGCCCTTCATTCTCAAATAATTAAGATCATAAAATGACACAATTAGTTGATCACCATATTATACCTTTAAAATGCCGTTTTGCCAATCAAAATGTTCAATTGTTAGATGGCACCAAAAACCAGTACCATTACTCATTTAATTTTATTTGATAATGTTGAGGGCGTGTTTAGTTATGGAAAATTAAACATAATAAAAATTCTAGACCCTCTTATTTTTGAAAATGTTGAAAAAAGGGAGATCGCATGTACGAAATTGCCCTCTAGTATTTTTTTTTTTCCTGCCACCCTCTTTCTCATTTGCCAGCTCTCACCCCTCTAATTTATTTATTATCACTTTCTCTCTCACAAACACAAACCCACGAACCACAAAACGCTCTCAAACCCCCCCCCCCCCCCGGCCAACACCATAACCATCAATGTGTGGGTATCTGACGCCCTGTAAATTGTATCCGCCGTAACGTGCGGGTACCATGCTAGTTTACACGAAAAGGCAAGGGAATAAGGATTTGTTGGTTGACTTAATCCATTTTTTCTTAATTTAAGAAAAAGCGAAAACACAAAAAAAGTCTTAACATTTTTTACTTTGCAAGTTGGCAATCTTCTATACAACTACAACCTCTCCAATATGTCTTATAATTGACCTTAAAAATCTATATGCGAAATGTTAATGCTTATTCTAATCTTTCTTATACCCACTTGCCCTATTCCAAAATTCCCTACTTTACATTATTCTGTTTTCTTAATCATAGTTAACCTTTATAAATTATAATTGATACACTTTAAACTATAAGGAGAGTTTGGATGTATTAATGTTTTAAAGTATAATTGTGTCAAATCACGTTTGCAAGCTAAAATATGTCACGTTTTTTTTTTGTAGACAAAATTTTGTTGTTTTTTTTCCCCCCAATTCTAGGTTACTGGATGATGGTTTAAAAAGAACATCTTTTTTAAATTATGTTGACTAAATAAGATATAAAAATATTAAGAGTTGAAAATCATTATTAACTTATTAGGTTATAATCATTTTAAAATGACTTGATATCAACTTGAGAAATTGGCAAAATAAGTGCTATTTTTTATTTTATATATTTGTAATCTTATTAAGCACATTACAAAAACTACATTTACATTTATAAATTAACTACGTGAATATTAAAATTACATTCACGATTACTTTGAAATTCTTTCTTAAAAATATCAAAATAGCTATGTAAATAACTATAATATGGTTATTCATGCAACACAGGTATACAAAATGGTTAATATATTTATGATTACTTTGGATTTCTTACTTACAATATCAGCATAATTATGTAAATAATCATTACATGATATTAATATTTATGCAATACGTATAAAAATTTAGGGATTCATACATAATACTTAGAACTTTAAGAAAAATTTTAGTATTACTTAGTCATTTAACTATTTATAAATCGATATCATGCATTGTTCGTGTGTCCACACAAATCTTAATATAATATTTTTATATATAATGAACTTTGCTCTTCAAAATATATTTTATTTGAAAGTTCGGTTATTTGAAATTTCGGATTCAGACTTCAGATATCAAAACTCACTATTGAATTTCCGGATATCTGGATTTCGATTTCCAAAAATTTAGATATCCCGTTTTTACTTTTTAACACTCCAAAACTAAGTCTACAATTTTGGAACTAAAACATATCAAACTAATAACTAGCAGTCTAGTAGAACATCAACGATTCTATGTATTTTCCCTCACCTATAATATCATGTATCTAAACGAGATTTCCAGAATTGCTTTTTTTAATACCATTTTAAGGTTATGTATAATTACTCAAACTATGAAGACTCATGTGAAACTCGACCACGTTGTGCAACACGAGATGAGATGAGCACCAACGTGGGATGCCTTGTAGGCAACACATGATGCCAACACCCAGCCATAACGTATGCTCTAATCTTATTCATTTATATATATTGATTTTAGAACAAAATTGAAGGAAGTTAATCTACGATCTTACTGGCTTATTAAATTTCTTTGTTTACGAAAACAACTATTTTTTTCCTTACATTCAGAAAAACACAAACTCCAACTCCAACTTTTTTTTTTGAACAGCCAACTAAACAATTTATGAATTTCGTCTGGGGTAACGTGATGACTAAAAGCTACCATCAGCTGACCCAACCCAACCAAACGGATCCCAGACTCGTTAGTCCTACGATCTGGGGAAAACCTATCAATTCGTCCGCCCGTAAACACGACGACGAATTAATGATAAAACCTGATGTTTGTTCATACTTGAACTCAGGTCTCCTTAAGCCAAACCATCATTAAAAGATTCCAATGCCGATCCTTAGGAAGGAATTGGCCCAACTAAAAAAAATTTAATCTATCATGTCAACTTCTTTTTTTTCTCCATTTTGACTTTTAAGTATTATAATTATAATCAATACATAGCTTATTTACTTAAATTTTATGAAACAAACAATCCAATTTTGTAATTTTGTGTTTGAGTTTTGTTTGATAGTATGCAAGTCCACGACATGGTACGTGTATGTTACACAAATAAAGCAAAAAAAGAAAGACAGTGGTTCAGTTGAGTTTGAGTCCCAGCTTCCCCTTTATTTTTCAAATTACCCCCAAACTCACTCACTCCATAAATAAAATCTTTCAAACATTTCTTCAATCTTCAATTCAATCAAATCCCTTCTCAATTATATTTCTTGCAATTAATGCATTTCACTTCCACCTCTTCAAACGAACAACCCCTTTGATTACTACTTAAAAACAGATCTAAAAATCAAAACTTTTTTCTTTTCAGTGTGTGTGTAATAATCTTTCACACTACCCACATACAAAAAAAATAATCAAGACTTTTGTGTTTGTATGTGTGTAATAATCTTTCATATATACATACATACACTACCCACAAAAAAATCAAAACTTTTTTAATTTGTGTATGTGTTTTAGTGTGTGTAATAATCTCTGAGAATATGGTAGCAGAGCCTTGGTTAATGAAAAAGTCAGGAAACCACCAAACCAACACTTCAAAATCTTTACACAAATCACCAAATGAAGAAAAGCCCAAAAACAAGATAGGAATTTTATCATTTGAAGTTGCAAATGTGATGTCAAAAACAGTACATCTTCACAAATCTTTAACAAATTCAGAGATCTCAACTTTAAAAAACCAAACCCTTAAATCCACAGGTATTAAAAACTTGGTTTCATCAGATGAAACATATCTTCTAGATTTAGCATTTTCTGAAAAGCTCGAATCTTTAACCTTTATTGCTAATGTTGTTTCAAGATTAGGTAACAAATGTAGTGCACCACATTTGTTGGGGTTTCAACATGTTTATAATGATATTGTTTCTGGGTCGATAAATGTTGGGGATTTGGGGTTTTTGGTTAAGGATATGGATGCAATGGTGCGTAAAATGGAACGTTTTGTTAATCTGACTGCCGGGTTGTATAAAGAAATGGAGGTTTTGAATGAGCTGGAAAGTAGCATAGGAAAAGTTGTTCAAGAAGAAAGCCGGAAGGTTTTCGAGCAGAAAGTTGTTTGGCAGAAGCAAGATGTGTTGCATTTGAAAGGCGTTTCTCTGTGGAATCAAAGTTTTGATAAAATTGTGGAAATGCTTGCTAGAACTGTATGTACTCTTTATGCTCGAATTATTTTTGTTTTTGCTGAAACTATTGCTAGAAGAGATATGTTTAATGGTAACAAGGGTATGGGTAATGGTAATGGTAATGTTAATGGGATGGGTTTATATTCGTGTACTAGTTTAAGTCAAGTTAAGGGTTTACCTTTTGATGCCCGTAGTGCGAAATCTAGTGGAGTTGGGGTTAAGGTGAAGGCAAGAAAAGGGGAGATGAGTTTGTTTAAAGGTGAGGATTTTAATTTTGCGTGTGGGTTGGGACCAGGGAGATTGTTTATGGAATGTTTGAACATTGGAAGTCCGGTTTCAAAAGTGGATGATGATTTTGAGGATGGTTATGTTGGAAAAGGTGGTGATGATAGAAGCAGTCAGGTTTCGGGTTCTTGTAGTGTTTCAAGTAGTGTAAGGAAAGATATGACGAATCATATGGGTCGGAGGGTTCAAATGAATGGAGAACAGAGGTTTAGTAAGAGTAATGTGATGAGTAGCTTTAAAACTGGTCCAAAGAGTCGATTAATGGTGCATGCACCAGCAAATACTATTGGAGGGTCTGCGTTGGCGTTACATTATGCTAATGTTATAATTGTCATTGAGAAGTTGCTGCAATATCCGCATTTAGTTGGCGAAGAAGCTAGAGATGATTTGTATCAAATGTTACCAACGAGCTTGCGGTTGGGTTTAAAGATGAGTTTAAAGTCTTATGCGAAAAATTTAGCGATATATGATGCGCCTCTTGCGCATGATTGGAAAGATAGGCTTGATGAGATACTTGCTTGGCTCGCACCTTTGGCGCACAACATGATTCGGTGGCAAAATGAGAGAAATTTTGAGCAACAACAAATTGTTTCCAGAACCAATGTGCTTCTTCTGCAAACATTGTATTTTGCTGATAGAACAAAGACTGAGGCAGCCATATGTGAACTACTTGTGGGGTTGAATTATATATGTCGTTATGAGCATCAACAAAATGCCTTGTTGGATTGTGCTAGCAGTTTTGATTTTGATGACTGCATGGAGTGGCAAACTCAATACTAAACTTCATGGAGGACAAATTGGTTTGTGACAGTGAGTTTTTCTGGTTCTCTGCATTGTTTGATAGAAGTAGTCCAACGTGATGTGAATATCGAAGTTTTTGGCTTTCTAGAGATTTATTGTCAATTGTATGGATGAGTTGTTTTATGTACTTTGTTGCAAGGTATCTGTTTTCGCCTTTGAAGTACATAATTTAACTTGATTACTTGATAACAATCTACCTTCTATATAATCTATAATGTATTTCACTGTCTCATACGCATCTATTCCTATTATTTTTTAGAGGTTGATAAATCTTTTTTCTTTTTAAAATTGATTGACAACCTTTGTGTTTAGTGGTGTTATTGTTGATTTTGTTTTCATTGCATGATATTTCATTTGGTTTACGTTGCATTTTATCAATCCGTTTCTAATTTCATTATTATGTTAGATTATCCAAGAACATGTAATCATGGAAAGTGTGCATTATATCGTTTTGATACTTGAATTGCTTAACATGCTATGCCAGCATCATTGATGTGGTCACGGGACCATATCTTGTCATTCCTAGTTTAAAGAACTTCATTAAAGTAATACATGAACAATATATATTGTAACGCACAACACATACAACTGTTTTTATCTTTTAATAAAAGTGATGGGTCAAGGGACTGGTATGTTGGGTGTGCTGCAAAATGGATGAACTTTTAGTTGCTGGTAATCTTGTGGCAGTTGGTAGTGGTTTAGTTGAAAAGAAAAAGGTTTAAAGTAGCTGAAGCAAGCAAACAGCTTTAAAACCTTTATTGAAGCAATCTAAAACTATGCTGAGATCACATATGGCCCTATCTATCATCTTAAAATCCCGGGTGGGCGCCAACTGTATAGTACAAAAAGAAATGGGTTTTAGTTTGTAAATCTGTTTTACTTACAATGATGGAATTAAAGATGGACCAAAAAATAGACTGAACTATGGACAATGGTCCCATTTTACAAGTGAAATTGACCTTTGGAACCATCATGAGAGCCTACATGTTACCCAAGCCGGGTGCTCAAATTGATGGGAATTTTGCTTACTTTTTTTATTTTTATTTTTTAATCTTTTGTATGATCTTCCCATCACAATATACAAGTTACTGTTATATCTTGTTCTGAATTTGAGATATTCAACAGGCTACCATGGAAATTCAAAAGTTAGATTTCATCATCATTATTATTATTATTATCTTGCTTTTACTGTCGAACAAGGTGACTGTACTGTTGCCCTTTTTTCTAGAAAAAGTACATTATTGCTTTTCTACGTTGACAAACCTGGTTCTATGCTGCAGAGTTGTAGGTTCATGATATTCGTATTTTAGGACTAGAGTTTTTGTGTGTGCGCTCGTATTTATCCTATGGTTTTGCTGAGCCAATAGAAGTTTGGTCTTCTCTATATTG
The DNA here is from genome assembly GCA_028566075.1 of Solidago caesia. Classification (NCBI taxonomy): domain Eukaryota; kingdom Viridiplantae; phylum Streptophyta; class Magnoliopsida; order Asterales; family Asteraceae; genus Solidago; species Solidago caesia. Next base: position 23,790,241 of record JAOXNX010000001.1, on the reverse strand, counting down.
TAAACGAGCAAATAGTGTACCTCCAGTAAGTTTCTATTTTAGAGAACTTATTTCATACCAGGGCCTATATTATAAGTTTATGATTAAACAAGGGACCGAATTACCAATCAAGGTTATACTGCTACCAGCTGCTCAAACAAAAGGTCTGCTGGTAACAGGGTCCTTAATTATCTTGATGATAAATGTATAACAGAGGCCCATAAGTGATGATCTTAAAAGTAAGTTCATTGAAATAAAAGTTGACATGTGCAGTTTGTCTTTTGTAAAGTGAAAATGCACACTTTTTCACTTTTAGTTAATCGTCTTTTTGATCTTAGGATGAGCTTGAAACCCCTTCTGCATCAAACAGTTTTTCTGTTTTCATTCATTATGGCAGGGGTAGGAGCAATGGTGCATATGTGATAAGCTGAACTCACTGTAGTCTTGATATTCTTTCTGCATCCTATAAAAGCGTAAAGCGTAATCCACCTTCTTACTCATTTAATTTGGAAGTCACTTAATATTGTCTCATATGTAATAGAATCTATGTGACATATTGTTTCAGGATTCGGAGCACAGTATTTTTCAGAATGTGGTTTGGTATAGAAGTCGTGTTGGATGAAGCTCATACTAAGAAGGTTTCAAATTGCCAATGTGCTCAAGTGGCCTTTGCATTGTCTACATATTGCCATTCTGTTTTCCAGCTTTATGCCATCTGAAGTTCATTTCTGCAGAATAATCTGGAAGATCTGTACAGTCTTTTGAGCCATAGTGCAACTGGGCCTGGTAAGCAGTTAATGGTGGACCTAAATGGTCCCCTTGGTGCACTCTTGCACCCACATACTATAACCTTCTTGATGTTCTAAAAGAAAAAGAAACTAAAATTGTATATCTAAAATTGTATTTCTAATATTGAATCTGACATGATAGGTAGTATAAAATAGGGCTGCCAATACTCTACCCAACCTGAAACCGGCCCGAAAAAACCCGGGTAGGGTTGTGAATCTCCACCCGCCAACCTGATTTTTTTGGGTCGGGGGTTCGGGTTGACCCTTCGGGTTAACAGGTCGATCCAACAACCTGAAAATATTTTAAATTTATATAAATTTTTTTAATAGGTCGGCCCACCAACCCATTTGACCTATTTGACCTGAAATGAACCCGCCAACCCACAACCCATATGACCTATTTGACCCGAAATCAACCCACCAACCCATTTGACCTGCCAACCCAAAACTCGACCCGCCAACCTGAATTTTTCCGGGTTGGGTTCGGGTTGAGATTTCCAACCCGATTTTGATATCAGGTCGGGTATTTTCAACCTGCCAACCCGAACTCGTCAACCCGAACCTGAACCCATTGTCATTCCTAGTATAACATGATCTACGAGTACAATTTATGACACCTTTTTCTGGGTGATTTATTTTTATATTTTTAGCTTAAGTTTGATGGAGCAAGCTAACTCAAAAGCCTTATGAGAATGGTGAAAAGCGAGGGCTAAAGCTTGTAAAGGCCATTCTAAGGTCACTCATGTATTGGAGAACAAAAGATAAAGAAGGAAAGGTATGACTATGTAGCCGGAAATCTGTGGAAAGGGGTGAAAGTTATACATTGCCTAAAGCTTTATTTTGGGAAGAGAATATTCTTTGATTTATGATTTTATACTAGTACCTTAAAATATCCCTGTTAATTTCACTAAACTATTGTGTGATTTAGGCCAATTCTTATTCTCCCACCAACCATCAGAATTCAGAAGCCATACAAGACTGCTGTGATGCCCTTTCCAATAGATCTAAAGTAAGTTCCATTCATCATTATGATCATTTCAATCACATCAATGTATTGCTGATGATGATATACCTCTTTTCTTTACTTTAATACAAAACAGGTTTACTTTTACGAGTTTATCAGTTTGTAGCACAAGGCGAAGTTCTCAACAACTATAATATCCTCGAACTCCTACTCAAATTAAGACAATTATGTATTACCCATTTCTTGTTACGAGGTCAGAATAAAGTATATAAAAAAATAATCAATTTTATGCTTTATTTTAACTAAAATTCCATCTCATGGTTAGAAAATATACGGATCTATACAAACTTGCAAGGCCTCTTGAGTCTTGACAATGATCTTGATTCATTATAATTCTTGTTAGAAGTTGTTGCCAGAGGTTAGATAGAGTCTGCAGGTGTCCCATATGTTTAGAGTCTGCAGATGACCCTGTGCTTAGTGGTCATACCAGAATAAAGATGACTTTGAGGGAGTTCAGTGAAACCACATATAAAAATTTCTTCAAATATCTTCAAGATTGGTACTAAAATTATCACTAAGTTCGGTATGTTTGACTTCAAGAGTCAAATAATACCTTTCTTTGTTTTTAAATGAATAAATATAGAAAAAGGATGGTCATCATTTGTACCTGTGTAACCGTATTCTGTAACATAATGAATTAAAGAGCATGGTAAATACAAGCTTGTATATGGAGAAAAAACAAGATGATTCAAATGATGAACGAAAAGCATGAGTGTGAGGCTTTCAAAAGAAGCTTTTTCTTACACAGAAAAGCCAAACTTTTTCATGAACTTGAGCAGCAGGCTTAGCCAACATGAATAAAGCATGCTCTCATAATGGTTGCAGCCACACCAACATCATAATCAGTAATCACAATGTCACCAGGTCAGTCCCACAGACCAGTTCCTAGTCAACTCTCACCCACTACTCCGAACATTCCTATCATGCATGCCCACTAGTTCAGTATAATTCCTAAAACTAAGGGTATTTTTCATGGGTACAAGGAATAATTATGTTTACCACAGTCGGTTCAAGAATCTAATTGAACGACATAAAGAGCCTTCGATTACCAACATGCTTCCATGATTGTGTTTACACAATATGCTAAATCGAACAAGATATTGACCAAGGGAAGATAATAGTGTGTAATTTTTGTTTCATATTTTGCCTACCGTGTCGTTGAAGAGTGACCAGTTGACCACACCTCTGATGCATGCCATTATGCATATACTGGATTTGTTTTTTTGAGCTTTAAAGTGCCCCACCCACTAGGACCAAGTTTATTCTGCCTAAACTGTATGCTTCAAATGCATAGGAGCACGTTTACTGAATGGGTTACAGTGTCATATATGCACCTACATCAAGTTGGGTGAGGACCAATTTCTTAAAATGAAGACCATCACTTGGCTATGGGCATGTCACATGTTGCTTGATTTGTCTTTACAAAAAATTAGCTTACTCCCTAGTCCTGATGCTTTAAATCCTGGTGCAGGACTTACAATACTTTCAGGTCCGAAAAATAAACAGATGACTCAAGCACTTGGTGAAATGTATGTACCATTATAGAAAGATAAAATACAAATAATTAAAGATTTTGACCTTTTTTTTTCCTTCCTCTTCAATGTCTTGTTATCCAAACATACTTTTCTCCTTTGGAGTTTTTGCGTCTCTGTTCAGTTTTCTCATTATTTCTGGGCTTCGTGTTTATGTGTTCTTTGTTGAGTAGTTTGACTTAAATTATCCATCCATGTATATACATTGTCTGTCAATGCCGAAAGCAGACTTTAGTATTTGTGACATTGCCGAGCCACACCATAGTTAATACATAAACTAGAACACTGATGGGTATAGATAACCACTATCTGAATTACCATACTTACGATGTGTATTTGTCTATGTAAGTATAATAAGCATGTTTAGGCCCTTTTGTATATAGCAATGGTGTATGCAGATTCACAAGTAATAGAAGCAAACGGCAACACAATCAACTAACAATACTACCCGTTGAATTACATACATCTAGATCATGGCTGGTCTCAAACCGCTCACCACTGGTTCGATAGACTTGGTCATTAGTTATTACCATAATATAGAGACCGCAGATAAAAATACAGTAAAGACCACATATATTAACGTAGTGTACACTAGCTAGAAGACAATGACCTGTTTGATCGAGTTAAATCATGTTATTTGAATACTAAGTCGTATAAAACAAATTATCCATACAATCTCTGATATTTACATTATCTTGGACAACTTCTATCATCTATGCTATCATTAAGTATAAAGAGAAAAACTAAGAAATAGAACTCACCACCATGAAAAATCTGGGAAGATCGACTCAATATTGCAATTGCCAGTCTGTGCAATCATCCAAGTCGAAACTGCTTGCACAATCAAATAAAGCATTCTGTTGATGTTCATAACGACATATATAGTTCAACCCAACAAGAAGCTCACACATGGCAGCCTCTGTCTTATCCCTGTCTGCAAAGTACAAAGTTTGCAACAGAAGAACATTTGTTCTTGACACGATATGCTGTTGTTCGTAATTCCTCTCACTTTGCCACCGAATCATGTTGTGTGCCATTGGTGCTAGCCATCCTAGTATACCATCTAGCCTGTCTTTCCAATCATGTGCAAGAGGGGCATCATATATTGCTAAATCTTTTGCACAAGACTTCAAATTTCTCTTTAAACGCAATCTCAAACTCGTTGGTAACATTTGATATAAATCATCTCTAGCTTCCTCACCAACCAAATGTGGGTATTGAATATACTTCTCAATAACAATTACAACGTTCGCATAATGCAGCGCTAAACCCGACCCACCAACAGTGTTCAGAGGAGCTTGTACCATTAATCTACTCTGGGGGACACTTCTTAAACTCTTTATCAAACAACTTTTATGCCCTTTACTACCTACGCTCAAAGGAGCCCGACTATATGAACCCGAATGACTCAACACCTCTTTCTTTACGCTACTTGAAACACTACAAGAACCTGAAACACGGCTACTTCTATCATTACTTATTGTAGCAGAGCCATCTTCAAAATCATCCATTGTTGATACTGAAGTGCCTATACTTAAACATTCCATAAACAATTTCCCTGGCCCCAACCCGCAATCAAATTTAAACACTTGATCTTTAAACTGATTCATCTCCACCTTTCGTGTTTCAACCTGAGGCCTAGCACTAACTGCTTTCTTCTCCACAAAACTCGAACTATCAAATTTTTTCCCCAAACTTCTACAAGAACTACTAGAAAACATCTCTCTCCTGTCAATAGCATCAACAAAAAGAAAACATAATCGCACATATAGTGTACACACACTTCTTGCCAGCATCTCAACAATCTTATCAAACCTTTGATTCCATAACGAAACGTCCTTTAAATGCCTAACATCTTGTAATTGCCACATCAACTTCTGCTCAAAAACTTTCATGCTTTCTTCATGCCGATTTTGTTGAAATTTTTTTGTAGCAATTTCTAACTCATTCAAAACCTGCATTTCTCCATATAACTTAACCGTAGAATAAACAAACCGCTCCATCTTTCTCACCATTGCATCCATATCCTTCACTATGACCCCTAAATCCATCACATTGATTTTTCCATCAACTATATCTCCATACACATGTTCAAATCCTTGAAGATGTTGCATGGTACACTTTTTTCCTAGCCTTGAGACCGATCCGGCTATGAAATTCAACTCTTGTAGGTTTTCGGATAACACAAGGTCTACAAGATATGTTTCGTCCGAGGATACTAACTTTTTGACACCATCCGAGGTAAGAATTTCGGCTTTTAGCTTAGCTAGTTTGGAATTTGTTAAAGATTTGTGGAACCTAACGGTTTTTGACATTAAATTCGCGATTTCAAATGAAAGGATCCCTATTGTTTCTTGTGTTTTGGTGGACTTTTTGTTGGATTTTTTGGATGTTACATGGTTTGTGATTTTGTGTAACCATGGTTCAGCCACCATTGCTAAATGAATATGTTGTGAATTAGATTACCAAGTTGCAAATTATGCAAAAGTTATAAAGAAAAAATATTGACAAAAATTTGTAGACATATAGTCATAGGTTTTAGTAGTTGCATTGTAATAAAGGTCGTTGAAACATGTACATAATTCAACTCATTTGACTTTAAGGAAGTCAAAGATATATGTGTGAAAACAGAATTATAATGGAATTGTGAAGAAGAAGAAGAAGAAAGGAAGATTTGTGGAAAAGTTGAAGTTGTATTTGTTTAATTAATTTCTAAAATGTGATGGAGTGAGAGGGAGAGAATATTTTTAAAGGAGAAATGACAGTTTGAAAAATGCCAAAAACAATAATATTTGTATTAAGAACTAAGCTATCAACTCATCTACCACCACTATCATTTTTGTAACTTATAGGAAGTTTGTTTTAATGCATCTTAAGTTGGTGAAAACCTTCTTCAATTAATTAAAACCTCTTAATAGACAAACTATTTGGTATGAATATAATCCCTAATAGTGTATATCATAATTTTTGTTTTATTAATTTGTATTCTCTTCGTTCAATTTTTATTGGTTATTTTATCATTTTTGTTTCTCTTAAAATAATTGTTTATTATATATCTACAAAGATACATTTATTTTACTCGATCATTTACCTATTATGCTTTTAATTAATTATTATTACTATTTTTTAAAGTTATATGTGTATTAAATGTATGGATAAAACTGAAATTTTATCATCTAAAGACTTTATTAACCACACCTATCTTCTTTTTTTGAATGGCAAGGTATATTAAGGCCGTTCCCTAAGGGCCATTCATGGCCTCGTCATTTTGGTCGTCTTCAACGACGAGATTGACAGCCACTCATTCTTTCTCGTCTTCGTCATGTCTCGTCTTTATTTGGAAACGGTTGAACGAGCTGGGGTGGGGCCCAACGTGAGAGTATATATATGGTTTATTTGTTTTTTATTTGGGGATGAGAATATGTTTGTGTGTTTTTAATAATTTTTTATTGAGGATGAGGTGAGGATGAGTGTATGATAGGGAGGAGGTAGTTTTTGGGTGTGTCTTGGGGAGAGAAAGTTGATGTGGCAGTTAAGACGAGATGATGACGGCGTCAGGATATGAATAGGCCTAATGATAAACTAGCAAGGAGCTAAAGAGTACAAATAATACGAGAGCCTTGCTAGTTTATCATTAGGCCTATTCATATCC
>JAOXNX010000001.1:23725524-23739910 GCA_028566075.1 Solidago caesia | reverse complement strand
TTTTCAAAAAATACCCACTAAATCGCAAAAGCGCAAGGAGGTCTTGCGGATCGCAGGGTGAGCTTGCGGATCGCAAGCTGTGCTTGCGCATCGCAAGCTGAGCTTGCAGATCACAAGGAGAGCTTGCGGATCGCAAGCTCAGCTTACGCATCGCAAGCTCTCCTTGCGATTCGCAAGCTCAGCTTGCGATGCGCAAGCCCACCTTGCGATTCGCAAGCTCAGCTTGCGATTTTGACTTTTGTTGACTTGTTTTTACTTTCTGGATAAGGATAAGATAAGGTTTTTGGTCAGATTTTTTTTACTTGCACAACCAGACATTATTTACCATAATTCTTTTCAACCACCATTCATTTTGGTAAAATTAACTTTTTATAAGTTAACTTTTTTAACACGTAAAATTAACTTTTTATAAGTTAACTTTTTAACGGGCAGTTGTGGTGAACGACTCATAGGTAATGGTGTATACTGTAAACTACCATTTATATTCTCCCAAGACCCTCCATAACACAAATCTACCAAAATATTGGTTGAAAAGAATTATGGTAAATAATGTCTGGTTGTGCAAGTAAAAAAAATCTGACCAAAAACCTTCCAGAAAGTAAAAACACTGCTTGCGAATCGCAAGCTCTCTTTGCGATTCGCAAGCTCAGCTTGCGATGCGCAAGCCCAGCTTGCGATCCGCAAGCCCTCCTTGCGCTTTTGCGATTTAGTGGGTATTTTTTGAAAAGTCAAAAAAACTCGGATATTTTGTTATATTTAGAATGGTTTTTGGTTATCTAGGCTATTTTCTCATAGAAAAATTAGCTAATGACCCACAGTTGGAGTGGTAAGGCACCCAGGTTTTATCCATAAGACGGATGTTCAATCCTTGACTTGACCTTTGTGGGTTTTTTTTTACTGGAATTGGTACATCTTGCTGGGCCTGGGTTTCCATTCGGCTGGAATAATGGCCAACTGTAGGTTTCGGCCCACGATAGTGGTAGCCTTTAGTCATTGGGCTATCCCGGATGGAAATCCGGGTTTCATGTTTGTTGACCGTTCAGAAAAAATATACGAATATAAAAACTCTATCTATTCAAAAAGTATTTGATAGTAAAAATAGGAAGACCAATACTGAGATTTAAAGTTAAAATGAGTTTGGGAATTGTGGAGTGAAAAAGAAAACAAGGTTGTAACATATAGCTGAAAACATGAATTATAAAAGTGTGAAATGTGGATGATTCAGTTGGTGACCAGAAATGCAGAGCAGACCAGTGGCCCAGTCTCTTTCAGTCATGCCAATACCAATGACAGGAGGAGGAACCTCTCTCTCTCTCTCTAGTCTCTACCATTCATTCTAATTAGTAAGTACTTTAAAAAGTTATAATGAAAATGTTATTGTAAAACAAAACTGGCAAACAACCATATGTCCTCCTTACATACAAGACTGTTTGATTTTAAAGATGCACACTATTTGTATATCAACTATGCATGCCACCTTTCAAAAAGGAGGTTTTTTTGACCGTTAATCATGTGAATATGGTGCAATGGATACATCATAAATGCCACAAAGTGGAAGTAAAATAGTGCTTTTACCGGTTCTAGTTTTGACTAGATCAAAAGTTCAAAATATGAAACTTTTAGCTATATAACCGATATTCATCATCTATATTTGATAATTATTGTACTCTATAGACCAATGTTTTAAAACCGGATTTTTCGTCGAACCGGTAAGTCAACTGCGAGCGGCCAAACCTGTCGGACCGAACCGTTTGGTAATTTTATTTTTTTTATTTTTTAAATGCTACTAAACTTGTTACAATTCATTCAAAAATAATACAAAATAGTTATAATTAATCCAAAGAAAATATGTGTTTTAATGTTCACAAACAAGTATAAATAACATTAAAGTATACACATCATCATAAAAATAAAAATAAAAATAAAAAAAATTTCAAAAAAAATAATAATAATCAAAACAGGTTGAACCGGTTCGAACCATTGAACCAGACCGCTAAAAAACCGTGTGTTAAAAAACCGGCCTTCTGACCGCGCACCGGTCCGACCGGTTTAACCGGCCGATCCGGTCCAGTTTTTAAAATATTGCTATAGACTAAAATAAATAATTTCATATGATTTCTCGCATGAAATACAGCATTAATAAAAAGAACTCTAAATGCAAAACTAATTCTTTGGAAAACTAAGGTTATTGTTAACAAGCAAAAAAAGTACGGTATTATATATAAAATTAACTGTCATTTTAAATTGGTGACCACATGTCATGTACACATGGGCGGAACTACATTAAAAGGAGGGGTAGTCCGGGCTACGGGTCCGCTCAACCCATGTAGTGTAAATTTTTCCAAAATACGTTGATTTTTTTATTGGTGCTACGGGTCAACGAAATTCGGGATACCGGTCAATGTGGATAACTTTAAACTTTTGAAAGATTTTTATGACAACAAACTTATAGAGATGTATTATAGTAACTAAATGAGAAATGAAAACTAACAAAAATACTAAAACTCTTATAAAATGTTAAAAATAGCGAAAAATTGTTTAAAAAATGCTTAGAAGTAGTAACAATCTAGTCATTAATGTTACTTTGCATGAATATGAAGTTAGTGTTAAAAATTTTGTGCTATGGGTCACTCGAAATCCTGGTTCCGCCACTGCATGTACAATGTTTTTCTTTATGGTAACTATAACCTTATGGGCGATTAACAAAATATTTTTTGGTATTGTTGTCATTTCTTCCTATCTAGTCTTAATGGCTTTGCATAGCATTTGGAAAGAAGTATGGCATGGAAATTTTGGCGGTGCTTGAAGATTTGTGGACCGAATTGGTTTTTTTCAATTTAAAATTAGACTCTTTTATTCTTATTTTTCAAACAAGTGACATAGTTAATAAAATATTACATATAAACCATCTGATACAATTGTTTTACTTTTTCAAAAAAAAAAAAAAAACCCAACCGATACATATATGTTGGGATATAAAAATCCCACTAACAAATGTCATTATAATTGTGCTTGCTGTATATAGTTCAACGAGTATATGTTGATTTTCTGATTCATCAACAACTACGATTCAAGTAATTTGAAGAAGCACTTGAAAACATGTCATGTCTCGCTGAAGTAAAATAAGCTAGCATGTCATTGAATTAGCACACAAGATAACCAAGTCCGATTAACGAGCGTTGATAAATCACTAGCTGGCCTTTTGCATCTTTAAACAACATTGGGCGGCAAAAAGGGTTATGCAAGACCGTATGTAAAAGACAACAAAAGGAATATGAACAGTCATCTCGAGCCTTGTGTATAACTACTCTTATTGGTGAAAGTTGGTGAAGATACCGATAAAGCATTGACGTGTTCCTGTACGTTGAGTGACATGTGGAATCCATTTACAACCACCAAGAAAAATGTTTGTCTATAAATAAAAAATGTTTGTCATTAATTTATGTCTATTAGAATCACAACAGTATTCGAGCATTTGTCATTCAATTAGGTGTATTTAAGTTTTGTATGTCAAACTTATTTTCGTGTTACACCTTGTAATTCTTTAATCAATTAATAAAGAATTATTCATTGAAAGATATAGTTTGTGTTGTGCAATTCTGTTTTGTTAGTTTTTATTTAATAAACCCGGATCTAACAATATTAATATGTAAAAAATCACTCATGTCACATTTATTTGACTTGACGAGCATATCAAGGCTTCTTGAATCCTCTGAAAACTAGTGGAATCATAACTAGAAAAAGGGTTTTTTATATGATTAAAAAAGGTTGTTTTCAACAGTTTTAATTATGTGTAAAAGAATTATATAACTGATGATATCTTCTTTTTACACGGTTTTTATCTATGTCAAAAAGTAAGTTTTTTTACACAATCAAGTTTAACAAACGTGTAAAAAGCTTGTCTTTATAAATAATAAAGGTTTGCATAGCCAATTCCAGTTGTGTAAAACTTAACTGTAAATAGAAACTCAACAAGAATCAATTTGAGTCATTGTCCTTTCTATTCTCTTTCAAATGCTTGTGGATAGAAATTTCATGAGGTGATATATAAAAACCTATGGAATTTCAGTACAAGCCCTATAAGTAAATAATAAAGAAAAGTTAATGAACTTGCAAATTACTCGTTAGTATTTATCGCAAATAAAATCAATCAAATGTCAAAAAGAATGAAATATTTACCATATGTCCGAATCTGAAAAAATGAAAAATAAATTAACAAGTTAGATCTATAAATATAAAGTAAAAATAGATGAAAAAATGAAAAAGGAAATAAAACTATTATGTCATGGCAATGGTTGTGGTTAGAAGTTGCTAATGAAAGGAGATGGGGATAAATAGATCTGATTAGGAAGAAATAGGAAATTACTTTGGGTTTGGTGGAAAAATTACTTTGAAAATGAAGAAGAATAGCAGCGGCTGAGACTTTAATATGTAGAAGTGTACATTTTGCACGGTTTTATCGAACAACTAGGCCTTCTGTTACATGATTTTTTACACGGTCTATATAATCAACCGTCAAACTTTTCAAATCAACTTTCTTACACAGTTGGAAGTTTTCAACTGGCAAAATTTCTTCTTTTTTTTCCCCTCTAATTTATACGTTTTCATTATACATTGTGTAAAATAAATATAGCCTAATAGCCATTTTTCTGGTAGTTATAAAATATATGATGGGTGTCCATGACAAACTTCTCTTTGTAGATATCATCTCTCATTTTCAATGATAGATTATCATGTTACAACAAGATGAATCCAAAATTTTGAAATTGTCTAATTCGAACCATACATACCACTTGAAATAAAAGAATGAGATATGACAATAGAATGATAGATTTTAAGAAAATAAAAGCAAAGAAAAGGAGGGGAGGGGAGGGGAGGGGAGGGGCAGTTTGGATGAAGTGTGAGTGTGAAAGGCACAAGACATAAACAACAAACAACAACAATAAATAAAATAAATGACATCTTCTATCTCTGTGTGTGTCTATAAATCTCTCCTGCATGGAACGTCAAGTCGTTGTTGGATTTAGAATCCCGATATAACACACACACACCAGAATTCCACGCCTTCTATTTACCCTCTACCTTTTCAAACCTTTTCTTTCTTCTTTTTTTTTTTTACCCCAAAGAATGTTATATTTATATGCATGTATCATGTAGTAAAAAAGATCTCCTATTTAAAAAATAAAAAAGTTATAATCAAAATTTGTGTGAAAAATATAAAATAATATTTCAATTCCTTTTATAAATTTTTTTAAATTTTTTTTAAACTTTTTTTTTTTTTTTTACATATATCTCTAGTAAAAGTAAAAAAATAAATAAAGAAAAAAAATGCTAATAAACAAAGAAGAATAATAAAGGGGTCAACGTTGGTATTTGTAGGAATGGGAACCAACAAGGCCTTTTTGTGTTGATATTTCCTTTTCTGATCGATCTCTTGCAGACGTGGAATTCCCTTTCTTTCACTCATCCATTACATTAATTATTACATTACAATATTAATAACACACTAGCTTCCACTCCTTCAATACACGCATCAATAATACATCTGTAAGCAAAATATACAATTTTGTTTTACTGATGTATTTTAGCGTATTGCCAAAATCATATACTCTAAGTCTCTAATAATAAGTATCACATATATACTTAAATTAAATACTGTTTGCACAGTGTAATTATTTCTACTCTTTTTTTTTTCTTTTTTTAAATATACTCCTCAAGATACAATAATTATATACACAGTGTACAATCGTTTATTGCGCAGTGAGAAAATGTATTTATGAAAAATGAGGTGAAAATAAATACCCACCGTAGAAGTATACTAAATTAAACACATAGTTTCGTGTTTTCATTTTTTCTTACATGGTCGAGCCATGGAATTTATAAATAGAGAGTTTTCATGAGCATTGTCATCTCAATGACTAATAAAATTTGAAGATATACTTTGCAATTATTTCATAGATCTTATTTCTGCTGTGTGTCCAGAACTTTTTAGTCAACCTGGTCGATCAATCACTAAATTTCCCACTAATAGACATTAATGATTGTACGTCTACGGTGTTCACTTTTACTATATTTGGAGTATGTGTTTGAATACAAATTTAACTTTCCCAAGTGACCTACATTCACACTCAAGGTTTTCTTCGTTATTTTTCAAGTAGTTATCCCATAATTTTAATCAAATTGATTTAAAAAGTAAGTATTAATTAGTAATTATAACCCATTTATTTACACATGTACATTTGTTTATTTACAAGAAAATAAATCATTTTATAATTTTTTTTATTGAGTATAGTTAGCTACTAAAATAACGGCGGACAACTTTGCCGGCTTTTTGTGATGGTGTCATTGTTTGTGATGTTAATTAGAAAGGAATTATAATTTATCGTATGAACTAATTTTTATTATTAATTTTTATTTTATTTAATAAAATATGTAATTTTTAATGTATTAATATGAGATTCTTCTTAGACAAAATAGTCAATTTATTGTATTTCAAAGTTTAGATAAAAAATGGTTTATGATTATGTATTATAATCAGTAAATATTAAAAGTTGATTAAGCTATCTAACTAATATATAGCAAAATAAAAGACGGATACTATACTTATGAATTCGTAAAGTTTGTTTAAATGTTCCTGTGTCATTTTTTTTTCTTATCGTGGTGATAGATTTGGTTTCAAATGGTCGTTATCATATGTTTTAAAATCGGTTGCAGTGAGTTTATCATTTTAGTGTTGATATAACTTTTAATATCAATTGATACTTATCTTTATTGTTGTATATAAGTATTTGTCTTTCAAGAAAAATATAAGACCATGAAATTGAAACTCCATATTAGAGTTGTCAATTAAGACCTTTTATCTCAAGTATAGGTTGGTTTATTGTTCATTTGAAAAAAAACTTTTTCTTAAAAACCAATAAATACATCTCAGTCAATCATTTTTTTTGAACTAGATCTAATTCCTCTCTTCTTCCTTTCTCTTCCAATCTTGTTCCTCCCGTTCTCTCTCCATCTCCACCACCACCATCCATCGTTGTCACCACCACCACCACCATTCGTTGTTGCCGCCACCACCACCACTATCTTCGAGGGTGGAACCCACACGGCTAAAGGTGGAGCCCATAAGATAGATCACAACCATCACTAATCACCCCTATCACTGATTACCCCCAACATCTACCCTTTATTAATATCCTTAAAAACGAAGCCCGTTCTAATCACCGTATTTGAATCACAATGTGTTGGTAGATTCCAATGTGATTGGAATCTACAAACACACTACGATTATAGTTTCCAATCACATTGTAATTGGAACTGTTGGTCCAGCGAATTTGTGTTAACCAAATGAACACACAAAAAATGGAAATATATTTGGAAGCACAACACTTAGATATTCTTTTCAATGGATAATTTTTTTATATTTAAAAAACAATGAATTACAAGTTAAGCTGCGGTATTAAGTTCGACACATGATATTTAAACTACACCTAATTGAATGACATATAGATACCCCTAGCAAAGTACTTGAACACACTTAAAGTATTGGCTTAGACTCCACGACCCCTCGTTGATACGGGTCGCTGGTGAGTCTGAGGGGTATAAGGGAGATGAGGACTTGGATGAAAACAAATAAGCCCTATGATCTACTCTCTCTCTCTCTCTCTCTCTCTCTCTCTCTCTCTCTCTCTCTCTCTCTTCCACACGGATCTCTGTGGAATGAACGTCTCTATTTATAAGCAAAAACTTTTCATTTGTGCTTGAGTGGAGTCCATGTGTCAACAGATGAGTGGAGGCCAGTCTTGTGCATTTAATGTTTGATGGGAAACCGACAAGAGCATTTAAGGCTTGATGGTACTCATCCATCAAGTGTTATTGCGGCCTAAAGAGCATGTCAAGTCATACGCAGATGCTTCAGTGCTTTCTTGTACATCCAGTTTGCCACCCATTTCTTGTCGTAGGTCTAGAGGGGTCAGAGTGTAATTTGTCAACACTCGCTGACCAGAGACTTGAATGTTTTGTTCTTGATTTAGTATCATGAACGCTGAGACCACATCATCGAGACACGATATGTCTTCTTGAAATCATTAGGACCTCTCGAATCTATTTTGTTTCAATAAGAGGAACAACTGTTTACTCGATGAACTACATACAGCGAGCACTACTTTATAATTACATTACTAGGAGAGATTTTGATCCCAACGGCAACTTACAAACACAATGTGATTCAAACACATTGCAATTGGACGATTGACGTCGATGACGATTAATGACGAATATAAATGATTCGACGGCGATGGTGATTATCGACGGTGATGTCGGCCGGCAGCAATGGCGATGGCGATGGTGGTGGTGGCAGCCGCAGATGGTGGTGGTGGTGGAGAACGAGATTGGAAGGGGAAAGGGAGAAGCGGGAAACTAGATCTAGATCTAGAAAATGAATTATTGATATGCATTTCTTGGTTTTTAACATTTTTTTAGTTAAATTTGATTACAACCTTGTCAAACAAACATAATTTTTAAAACGTTAAGACATGCCATAAAACTTGATAAATGGATCGAGTGAGCGGCTAATCCGGCCAAGATGTATATATTCACATGTTTATTACCTCTAAAATCGTTCTATTAAGAATATCATATTTTGTTTTATTGGTACGTTTTACAATCATGTTAATGATATATAAATCGCACATTCTCAACGAATACAATGTCTCAATCCAAACCACCTTGGTATTAATCTCATTTCAACCTAAACTAATAACTTCATATACATTATCACCAAACTTATTTGATACATCCATTTTGCCAGCCATACTATAGACACATACTGCAATAAAACAAATGGGGAAAAATGAACCCATGGCGTATTAGACACTTTTCAAATCCCTAAGTGATTGAGAGGTACTATGTACACTATTCTATATATCTATCACTCTCATTAGCATCCCTTTTGCCCCCCAAATAATTCACCAACACATATACCCGGCCCCTTTCTTCAACATCCTCACATTTTTAGATATTATACAACATATAGATAACAGGCTAGAACTAGCTAGCTAGAATGTGGATGATGGGTTACAATGAAACTCATCATGAAGATCACTTGAACATGAGCATGGTAGATTCTTATACTAATAATGGCACCCGGAAATTAAGACCACTAGCTCCACGACCGCCCCCTCCCTCGCCCACCTGCGCCACCACCACGTCCTCAAACCGCTTTCATTCAACTCCTCATGATCATCTCCATCACCTGAATCATCATCATCATCATCTAGGTGTGTATATATATAAACTTATTTATAACTTAACAATTATTCTTTTCTTTCTAGCTTGTTTGTTTTTCTTCACTTTGTAATGCTTAGTTGTTAACTTAATTAATATGGGCAGTTGAACAAAACAAGAGTAGAGAATTTAATTCACAACAAATGGTGGTTGTGAGCTCCAGATGGAACCCTACCCCAGAGCAGCTACAAACTCTAGAAGAACTATATCGTCGAGGGACACGAACACCATCTGCTGATGAAATCCAACATATCACGGCCCAACTTCGTCGGTTTGGAAAAATCGAAGGAAAGAATGTTTTTTACTGGTTTCAAAATCATAAGGCACGGGAACGCCAGAAACGACGTCGTCAGCTTGATAATAAGTCTACTACAAATCATGATCATATTCACCAACCTACAACATTCTTTTCTACTGATATTAACCACCTTGATCAACCCATACAACAAAAGAACTTCGGTAACTAACTTTCACTACCAACATTTTTTGTATGTTTATCTACAAATATTAGGGTACATTTTTGTTAATATTAATTGTTGTATTGTTATGATGATCATTTTATTTGCAACTTCAAGAATAATACATGAACATGAAGAGTATATATGAAATATAATATATGATTAAGAAACATCCCATTTTTTTTTTTATAAATAAGACTAGCTAGAAAATAATGTTATTTGTTTTAGTTATTCCTTGTTTCTTCTTGCACAAAGATTCAAATCTTGCTTTATGTCTATTTAGCCATAGTGTTAGCTGTTTTATGTTAGTATTGAAGCAGTCGATGAGAGACTGATAATGATCCATAGTTATTATTTGGTCATTATAATTTGATACATCATGGAAAATTGTTGATTTCAATGAGCAGAAAGAAAGAATCAAGAAATAGGAATTGGGTGGTCTGCTTAGAGTTTTTGTTTTTGTTTTTATGGAAAATGATGGATGGTTGGGAGTGATTTTGGAATCTGTGTTTGGTTGCAGATGTTGAAGAGACCAGAAACTGGGCAATACCTACATTTTCAGAGGTCTGCTGCTTCTTCTTATTACCTTTCTTTTCAATTCATATTTGCAATTTTTCTATTCTTGTGCTAAATTATATTAATAATAACTTCCATATTTATACATAACTATTAAAATATTAGTATTATGTAATGTACATTAAATTAAAGGCTATATATATATATATATATATATATATATAAATAAATTAGATGTTATGTATAGATCTTTTACGTCAATGACTTGTGACAGAACTTAGGATGTGATTTGACACATGAGATATGATACATGGATCAGATCAACGTAAATGTTTCATGAAGATTAACTTTACTATCCATATATAGATGGAATATAAGTTATATGTATTTATTTATCTACCAATATATTAAAATAAGATTGAAGGGTTTTTAAAGGAACATGTGATATTTTATTTGAACGACACGTGTCTTTTTTAACCAATTTTTTTAAGTACCATGAATAATTAAAATTTTTAATTTTAAATATATAGATATAGATACTTTATAAGTTTATATAATTTAAACTCTTATATTAATAATATTATTACTATGAATATATATTTTCTGTTACCTTTCCTATATTTCGTTTTCATTAAATTAATTAAATTTAAAAAATAAATAACTAAGGTTTATATAATAGAAAAAATGTTAGATTAAGAATTTATAAACAAATCCAAACAAATTACAACTCAGTCATCTAAAATTTTAATTTTATGAGATAATCCATAAATAACTATTAGCTATCTAATTATTTTTCTTTTCACTTATACAAAAATTAATCGTATGATAAATATAGTCAATCCGTATATCGTACGGGTATTAATACTAGTAATATAATAAATATCTTATTACAAGTATAACAAATTTTATTTTTATACTTTGTAGAATATAAGAAAACGTTTTGCAAACTCACATAAAATCAAAGTGAAAAACTTTTTCATATTGGTTAAGAGTAGTTATTAATATTACTCTCTTTTCAAAATAAATATAAAAAAAAATACTATCCAATATTTTTAATTTTTGGCGTTTTTAAAGTCTAGTACACCGATAACTTTTACTAATACATTTACTAAACTATTATATTTATATCTTTCTTTCTTTCTTTCTATTCTAAAAGGGGTATGGTTAAACAAATGACATACTTTTCTTAATATAATCAGTAATTTGTGCCGAACAGACCATCGAAGAAATTCTACTAACAATCTTTACAAAATATAGACATGCATGTGCTCAATTTTATGCATACTATAAAATAAATAATTGGGTTCTTACATGAATAAATGTTAAGTATAGTTATTTTTGCATGTAATAACTTTTTAAACATATATAAGTTAATTATGAAAACTTCGATGGTATGTATAAGTATTGAAGTTGTTTTAAATTATAACCTTAAAAAAATCACCTATGGTAAGATTAAAAAACAAATGCAAAATTATCTAGTTTAAACTTTTGAGTTTTTTTTTTTTATAAGTCAGAGTTTTATCTTTAAATTTATTAAAAACTTCTTATTTGGTGACCTGTTTATGTGAGTTGGATCCAACCAAAAGTTCTTGACCACACAGGAACACAGTAAATGTATAGTCAATATATATAGTGACCGACCTTGAAATTCACTTGAGTGGACTATCATTGACCTAATAACAACATTAGGGTTTACAGTAATAATATGAACATGATTGATCGAAGAAGTGAAGTAATTAAAAAACCATAAAATAGCTAGGAAAGAAGCAAAAAAGGTTTTCTTGTTTCTTTATTTTTTTCGGGAAATACAAAAAACCTGCATTTTAATTCTTCCTTTCTGTCTGTCCCCTCATTAGGATTTTCTCTTGCTTTTTTTATTTTTATTTTTTCTTTCATGAAAGTGTACATACATATACAAATCACTTTCATTAGATTAGAATATCTATTTAGTGTATATACTATGAACTCCCCCTTTTCTTTTCTTTTTTTTTGCCTTGTGCCCAAATAAGCCAATAATAATTAAGTTTAATCAATTTCAAACATCTAATATAAGGCAAATTAAAGTCTATATAAAAAAATGTTACAACTTTTTTGGTAGATAAATGTAAAGTCTAAAATAGACACAAGTTTTTTTTATTGATATAACAAGTAACCATTACATGGTTATCCACTTATCCTTATCCCATTCATCAAGAACATGCATGAACCATAGACAAAATACAATCTATAATTCTATGCAACTCTTTGACATATATTGCTAGCTAGTTCAATTCAATGTATATACATGTATATATATAATACATGTGTGTGTGTGTGTGTGTATGCATGTAACTATATAAGTATAACTCATGTATACTTTTGGAAAAGACTTATAATTTGATGAAATGAACAGAAAAATGTGCTAAGAGAAAGAACAGGAAAATCAGAATCTATGATGACAAGCATAGTAGACGCAGCAGGAAATCATCAGACGACATGGATCCCTGTTGAACAACAAGAAGAAGAAGATCAAAGAAATGATCAGAATGTGTTGCTGCTCCACCGTAGAAGAAAGAGCTTCCCTGCCACGTGGAACAACATCATCCAATCATCATCTTCATCTTCGTTTCCAACCAATAACCATATAGCAACCCTAATTAACTCAACAACCTGCTGCACTACCCCATTTCCCAGTACTTCCAAAACGACATCGTCTCTTGTCATTTCATCTCATGCAAACAGACATGATGACTTAGACGAATCATATGAAACATTAGAGCTTTTTCCAGTCAACAGAGAAGTGCAGCCGGAGAAATGTTTTAGTAATCCGAGAAGTGATCATCATGTCAGCAGCCTTAGTCCTAGAAGACAGTTCATTGAGTTTCTTCCTTTGAAAAATTAGTCAAGTTACTACTAGCTAGCTAGCTAGCTTGTACTACTTTCTAAATTTTAATGCATGCTAACTATGTCTTCTTGTTCCTTATTTTGTTTTACTATTTGGCCCTTGTAGTAGCCAGTCTTCATGTTTTGTATTTTTGTTTCATTGTTACTGAACTTCTTACTGAACTTCTGATAATTTTAATTTAATTGGGCCGTAATACATGTGACTTTATTTTTCCCTTGCAAGTGTGTAACTCAATTCTAAAATTAAAGTACACTAGTTTCACGAGGCTCCTAAATGAGTGGGTTTGGTGACATTAGCATATATATATATATATATATGCACAATAACATGAAACTTGTTGGTTCATATATATTGTAACTTGTACAATTCCAAGTTTGATTTACGGGTGTTTAGGATTTTGTATATTTGGTTTTTGACATTTTTTAAATAACGAGTAAACAAGGTTTTCCTTGTTTATGAAATTATGATACCAGGAAATGATGAATCTTTTAAACTCGCGTGTGGTTTAATTGGGATATCCATGTGACCGTTTCCTAATTATTTTCCTAGTTACCCCAAGATATTATAACAAATTAACAAGGTTTGAACCTAAATTGAAAGGTTTGTACTTACGTTAGAGGGTTTTTTTTTGGTTAAGTATTCAAAATAAGGATTCGTGACAAGTTGAATACATTTATATATATACTCCGTATTAATTATTTTTCAAAAAAAAAAGGTTAATATATACTCCCTCCGTCTCTTAAAAATTGTCTACCAATAAAAAAAAAATTATAAATTAAGATTGACGTATTTAGTTTAATAGTTGGCTAATAAAAAGTTTCTTTTATCCTTACATCTAAAACTAGTTTGATTTTTGAAATAAAACTGATAATAATTAACAAGGGTAAAATAATGAAACTAGCCTCTATTTAATGAAATATAACAATTTTATTGGGATAAATAAAAATAAAAGAAAAGAAAATAAAAATAGAATGGATGAAGTATAAAAATAGACTCTCGTGTAAGGCGGACATTAATTGTTCACATGACAAACTTCCATTCTTTTTATCTTAGGTTTGTCAAACTAAAGGACTCTTGAGGAGAAGACCAATATTCAATACATGACATTGATACTTTTTGATGTTTATTAGATCGTTTAGAGTTAGACAACCTTATGAGGGGGCAACTTCGCCATGTAACGTCACACCATCTTTGGGGGGGGGGGGGGGGGGGGGGGGGGGGGGGGGGGGGGGGGGGGGGGGGGGGG
>JAOXNX010000001.1:23702593-23725424 GCA_028566075.1 Solidago caesia | reverse complement strand
TCATTTCTTAATTGATTAGAAATGATGATTTGGGGCTTTTTATAGCCGTTTACAATTCAAAGTTGTAGTAACAACTTTGTAACCGCCTAACATATTACACAAATGGTCCTTACTGTTTCCTTTATTACAATATAGACACTAAACTCAATTCGATATGTAACAATACATCCCTCCTATGAGATTTTTGTCCTCAAAAATCAAATTGTTCGATGCTCAAGCTGATATCAGACAAGCTGATATCAGATCAATGACTACAGTGACCAAGTATACTCAAGCTGATATCAGCTCAAGCTGATATCAGATCAGTTTGACCCAAGCTGATACAAATCAATGACTGCTCAAGCTGATATATCTCAAAAATCAAATGAGGGAAATCTCAACTTCATTTCATCCAAATATTCCCAAGAAGCTTCTTCAATAGGCAGCCCTTCCCAATGCACCAGCACCTTGACCACAGCCTTTCCTCCCTTCTTCATTACTTGCTTGTCCAGAAGTGATCTCGGTGTAAGCCAGAATCTAGGAGCAGTGGGTAAAGGTACACTTTGCTGAATAGGTCCATTTGCCTTCTTAAGAAGTGACACATGAAAAGTGTTATGAATTTGTGCAGAAGCAGGTAGATCAAGCTTATAGGCCACTTTACCAATCTTCTTAAGCACCAAGAAGGGACCAAAATATTTGGCAGAAAGTTTCCTGTTGTGGTGAGACTTTAATGAATGTTGAGCAAATGGATGTAGTTTAACAAACACCCAATCACCCTCTTGAAACTCCCTATCAGTTCTGTGGGCATCAGCTAACTGTTTCATTCTGTTCCGAGCACCTTCCAGATTGTGTTTTAACTTTTGAATCATGAGTTCCCTATCCCTGTGTATCTCTTCTACTGCTGCTATTGCAGTATCTCCTGGAATATATGGGATATGGATGTTAGCTTTAACACCATAGAGTGCCTCATGGGGTGTCATTCTTATGGCAGAATGCCAAGTGGTATTATACCACCACTGGGCTAAAGGCAGCCATTTAACCCATTGTAATGGTGCATCCATACACATGTTTCTCAAATATCCCTCCAAGCATCTGTTCAGAACCTCTGTTTGTCCATCACTCTGTGGATGATATGCTGAAGACATTGCCAATTCAATCCCTTGTAGTCTCATAAACTCCTTCCAAAATTGGCTCAGAAAAATAGGATCCCTGTCACTCACAATAGTAGCTGGACACCCATGGAGCTTAAAAATGTTATCCATAAACACCTTAGCCACAGTTGCAGCTGTAAATGGGTGGCTCAAAGGAATGAAATGGCCATACTTTGTTAATCTGTCCACCACCACCAAAATGGTGTCCTTCCCATTCACTTTTGGAAATCCAGAAATGAAATCCATTGCAATGTCAGAGAAGATAGACTGAGGTATTGGCAGAGGTTGTAATAAACCAGGATATGCCACTGCTTCATATTTAGACCTTTGACACACTGAACACTCCTTGATAAATTTCTGCACATCCTTATAACAGCCCTTCCAATAGAATAATTCTCTTAGTTTGGCTAGAGTAGGTACCATTCCAGAATGACCACCATTAGGAGAAGAATGACAGAGTGTCATAATATCCTTTCTCAATACTGCATCTTTAGCCACCAGTATCTTGTCTTTCCTTTTGAGTACTTTACCATCCCATGATCTGTGAGGTACACTATCTCCCCTTTCCAATCTACCAATAAGATCCATTGAACTTTTATCCACCTTCCAAGCATTATGGATTCTATCCCATAGTAAATCATTAATAGAACTTATTCCCATTTGCAACAATGTTGAACTTGGTACCCTAGATAGTGCATCAGCCACAGTATTGTCAGCCCCTTGTTTATATCCAATTTCATAGTCATAGCCCAACAATTTAGACAGCCATTTCTGTTGTAGAGGAGTTGCAATCTTTTGTTCTAACAAGTATTTCAGACTCCTGTGATCAGTTTTGATTAAAAAATGAGTATGAGCCAAATAAGGATGCCATTGCTTCACGGCCATAATGATTGCAAATAACTCTTTTTCATAGACTGACCACCCCTGTTGTCTTTCAGAAAAAGCTTTGCTAATGTAAGCCAAAGGGTGACCCTCTTGCATCAACACAGCCCCCATCCCTTTGGAAGAAGCATCAGTTTCTACCACAAATACCTTCTCAAAATCTGGTAATTTTAGCACTGGTGGGGTACTCAGTGCTTCCTTAAGGTCTGCAAATGCTGATTGGGCTTCCTGAGTCCAATGGAATCCATCTTTCTTCAATAAATTTGTTAAAGGTTTAGCTATAATCCCAAAATTTCTGATAAACCTTCTGTAGTACCCTGCCAATCCCAAGAATCCTCTTAACTGTTTGACATTAGTGGGTGTAGGCCATGCTTGAATTGCTACTATCTTGGTAGGGTCAGTTGCCACTCCTTCTTTTGTAATAATATGCCCCAGATATTCCACACTATTTCCTGCAAATGAACACTTAGATTGCTTTGCTTTTAATGAATTAGACCTCATGAGTTCCAAAACAGTTTGCAGATCCTCTAAGTGTTGATTCCAGCTTCCACTATACACCAAAATATCGTCAAAAAACACAAGTGCACACTTCCTTAGAACCTCCTTGAAGGTATGATTCATGAGTGCTTGAAATGTGGCAGGTGCGTTTGTTAAGCCAAAAGGTAGAACCAAGAACTCATAATGACCTTGATGTGTCTTAAAGGCTGTTTTATAAATGTCTTCCTCTGCCATCCTAATCTGGTGGTAGCCTGACCTCAGATCCAATTTAGAAAAAACAATTGCACCTTGTAATTCATCCAACAATTCCTCTATTAGTGGTATAGGAAACACGTCTTTAATGGTGGCCTCATTGAGTCTCCTGTAATCAATGCACATTCTCCAGCTACCATCCTTCTTTTTCACTAATACAACAGGTGCTGCAAATGAGCTAGTGCTGTCTCTTATAACTCCTGAATCTAATAATTCTTGTGTCATCTTCTCTATTACATCTTTCTGCACCTTTGGGTACCTGTATGGTTTAAGATTGATATCCTTTGTACCCTCCCTTAAAGTAATTCTGTGATCAATAGGTCTAATAGGAGGCAGTCCCTTAGGAATATCAAATATATCAGCATATTGAACCAACAGGGAATCCAACTCTTGTTTAATCACCACTGCACCTTCAGCATTCTTGTTTACTATGGGCTGATATGGGTTATGATCTTGTGTAGAGTCATATATAGCAAACAATTGTGATTGAGCTACCCTATGGTGATCAGCCAAAAGAGAAGTCATCTTTTCCATAGAGCAAATACTCATGCCAGTGTGTTGAGTGCCCTTCAACATACATTCCTTCCCCTCCACAGTAAACCTCATAGTCAAATTCTTGAAGTTCCACACAATGTCATTTAGAGGTGCTAGCCATTGAACTCCCAAAACCACATCATAGTTGTTCAGATCTATCACTAACATATCATCAAAGTACTCATTTCCTTGCATATACCAATGGAATTGTTTACAAAGCTTAGCACAATCCATGTTATTCCCATCTGCTACAGTTACTAGGACATTTGGTATATGAGTAATGGGACAATGTAACTTATCAGCCATGGTTTTACTTAAGAAGTTATGAGTAGAACCACTGTCAATCAGAATATGCAATGTTCTGGTACCCATAGTGCCTATGATCTGCATAGTGTTATAAGAAGGTATTCCCAAAATTGCATTTAGTGAGATTTGTGGTGCTCCTTCTACACTCAATAATTCTGGTGTCAACTCTACAAATTCCTCCTCCTCATCTGGACCTTCCTCTACTTCTACCAGGAACAACTGTTTCTTTCCCTTACAAACCTTATTATGTCCAGCCACAAATTTTTCATCACAATAGAAGCATTCTCCCTTAGCTCTTTTTTCTTCCATAAATGTGTTTGTCACTCTCTTAGGTACTAAGGCATTAGGTGCAGGAAGTTTATTAGCAGGAGTAGGGAGTAGAGGCTGCTTAGCATTACTAGTGAGAGCTGCAGTTCTAGTAGTCTGAGGCTTATATCCAGAATATGTGTTAAAACCACTAGATCTTCCCAAGGTTTGATTAGCTAAACTTTGCAACTTAGCTAAACTATAGGTATCCTTAAGTGTTTTGGGCTTAAACATCCGAATTACACACTTAATCTCAGGCCTCAAACCTTCAATGAACAAACTAATCGAATACTCTTCACATATAGTAACCTTATTCAACAAAGCATCGAAAGCATCACAATAAGCATCGAGATCACCTGTTTGAGTGAGTGCTTTTAAGGCTCCCATCGCGTCTTCAATTAGAGTCTGAGCAAATCGAGCAGTGATGGATCTAGAGTACTCATCCCAACCGATTTCATCAATAGATTTCCCACTGGACCTTATGAAGGCTTGGTGCCATTGTAAGGCTCGTCCTTCCATGTGTATCGCTGCATAACGAACTTTCTTGTGTTCTGGTGTGTTATCGATTGAGAAAAAGTGATCGCATCGATAATTCCAGCCTTCCACGTCATCGCCGTCAAATTTAGGGAAATCGAGCTTAGCTAATCGATGTGTATTACTGCGTTCATCTTCTCCACGGACAACTAATTGTCGTTCCGTCACTGTTCTTTTCAATTGATCCATAGATGCTTTCAACGAAATAATCGTCTCCTGTGCAGTAGCCAATTCCTTCTGCATTCGCTCCATATCCTGAGCTTGACGAGTACTAGTCATTGCTAATTGATTGAAATTTGTGAATTTTATTTTTTTTTTTCGAATAGGTCACCGGAGATGAAAGGTTCGCCGGAATTGATGATCGGAATCAGCAGCGGCGCCGGAAAAGGAACCGAACGGCTCTGATACCAATTGATGCTAAGAATTCTAGAGAGATATTAGAGAAAGAGAGAATTAGGGCAAATCATTTCTTAATTGATTAGAAATGATGATTTGGGGCTTTTTATAGCCGTTTACAATTCAAAGTTGTAGTAACAACTTTGTAACCGCCTAACATATTACACAAATGGTCCTTACTGTTTCCTTTATTACAATATAGACACTAAACTCAATTCGATATGTAACAATATATAGCATATATTCTGTAATAATTAACAATGTGGTATGTAGGAAATTCCATTTGAATCAAAAGGGCTTCATGTTATTGAAGTAACTCCTAACAGTAAGCTCCCTTTGTGTTTTTTTTTTTATTCCTTCATACCCATCACTATTTGACTTGTTACAGAGTTTATTTTCTATGTACAAACCTAAAAAATTCACGCTAAATTGAATAACAACGTATCTTATATTTGACCATAAAACACACCTATACATTTTTGCACGCAAAATAGCCATTAAAATCGGCTAACACACTGCCAACAGGCAAACCCGAAAAACCTGGGTACACCAGTCAGGTCACACTTACGACTCCTCTCCCTTTTCTAGAAGTGATTCCGAACCATGACTACTTCCCCAAGCTTTCTTCTTCCATATCGTCTCTACTTCCTCAAAAGTCAACCCTTTGGTCTCGGGTACAAACATATACACGAACCCAAAAGCCACCACAGCAATAAAAGCCAAAATCAAGAAAGTCCAATCAGTTCCAACAGCATCAGCAACTGAAAGAAAACTTTGAGCTACTATTAGGTTTGATATCCAGTTTACAGTGGCTGACATTCCGCTACAAATTCCTCTATAAGACTCGGGATATATTTCCGAGTTCACAGTCCAAGGAACCGGGCCCATACCCGGAGCAAAACATGCAATATAAAGGGCTAGACCAAGAACTGCGATCCAGCCCACATTGGCAACACCTGATGATTCAAGGAAGAATGCTGCTGAGAGGAGTATTAAAGATAGAATGACGCCGAATAAGCTGCTCAGGGCCAACTTTCGGCGGCCGAAATGGTCAATTAGATTGATTCCAACGATTGTGCCTGCTGCATTCATTAATGCAACAATGAGGGACAGCAGAAGGGCTAATTGGTTTGAACTGAAACCAGCCATCTGAACTATGGTTGGACTGTAATACATGACCGTGTTAATCCCCGTAAACTGTTGAAATGCCTGCAAATCGACAAGTATTTTAACAACTATATCTAGTACAACCAATTAGTATATTGGCAATTTGGCACATTCATAGAGGGCAATTTCAACCCATTTACTTATTAACAGGTGTTTTTATCTTCAACGGGTTAAACATACAAAAAGTAATATAGTTAAAATGGAAACGGCTCAAAAGGGTTGCAAACAGGTTGAAAGTCAAAAAAATTATTTAGAAGTGATAAAATCTCCTGAATCATTCAAAAATATTTCTTGAAATAAAATATTTTTATTAATCCAATTGGAAAGCTATCATTTTAAAAAAATTACTCCCTTTTTTGGGAAAGTATTTTTGGTCAACCCAACCCATACCAAATAATTACCTGTTTTGAACCAGCCTATTTTGACTCTTTACCTACCCGCCCTTTGTGCCAAATCAATAAAGTACTATATATTTTTACACCTCTCTAGCATACCTGAAGACCAGCTCCAGCAATAAATGCAAGTCTTATTTCTTTGATTCTGAAAACATCCAAGTAACTGATGGCAATCTTGCGTTGGTTTTCTTCTTCTAATGCATTAGAAAGCTGGTCAAGTTCCTCATCTAACCGATATGGATCATAAATTTTTGACAACACGACAATGGCATCAGATTTGCTCTTCTATATAACATGAAAAACACCATTAGATATGAAGTATAAAAAGAGGAGAGAAAAAATGAAAACGGGGTAAACAGAGGAGGTGGTCTTCCCAGTTCAGAAGCTGCAACCGAGTCGAGCTTTTAACGAGTAATTCGAGATTTCCAAGTCAAGCTCTAGCCATCTTATATCATTATCGAGCCATGCTCGAGCATGCATCATGAAGGCTTGTCGAGCTATCAATCCGAGCTTGAGCTTAGCCCAAAACATTCAAGTCGAGGGGCTCGAGCATCGACTAGTTTGCAGCCCTGGTTTAGATCCCATGACCGTTTCCTAACTTAAAGATGAAACTTGAATGTAATTTTTTGTAACTTTACCTTCATGTACAGCCAGCGTGGAGACTCGGGCAAAAATAGCATCAATAAAAACTGAATAATAGCCGGCACTGCAGCTACTCCAAGCATCCATCGCCATGTCCCGGGAACCTGTTTCAGCAAAAGTCTAGAATGAGAAAAGAATGTTTTATCTAAAATTATTCATGTCATTTTTTGAAAGGTATTTAGGCAAAAAGACATATGTGGGCTACCCTCTTTTAGGCCACTTATTGATTAAGATTCAAGCAAGCTGCCCTTACAGGAGAAAGAAAGACATGGCAGGAAACTTGAGTCATTAATTCATATGATCAGAAAACAAAATCCCAAAATCTTTTCCTTAAGGTTAATAGGCAGAAAAATATTCCCTTCGCCCCAATACAAATGCAGTGTTCTCTTTTCATCTTTTAACAAAGTCTATATATTGAACCACCTTTTTGCATATTTGGTAATGGCTTATATATACTAAAAGCATATAGCATATATTTTAGTTCAGAAAATTCTCTTTGTGAACACTCCCATTTACTTATGTTCATTTATTCTGGGATGGAAAAAGTAAATGATAATTAAATTAACGACGCAGGCAAGAGTTCAATAGCAAAAAATATCAGGCGGAAAACTAAAGAGTGATTTTGCCTCCTTGAGAAAACTTTATTATGCAAGCAGGGCCCAGCTCAACCTTGAAGCTGCTTCCTTGAAAGTTGAAGCTGCACAACCAAACCTTGCCTGTTTATCAAAACAAAGTTGAAGTGCATATTTCTACACAAAATTTCTGATGTTGTGATCGAAAATATCACATTAAGAGCTAGTTGATCAAAACTTTGGATCAAAAGTTACAGAAACTCTGTTTCAATATTTGCAACCTTAGCCTTTCAAGATTAGGACAGATGTATTTCAGTAGTTAATATGTTCTGCAAATCTGAAAAGGAAAGTACAATAGACCAAACTGTTCAAAAGTAGTTGTCAAAGTAGTTTCATACTTTCATGTTCAATTAAACTTTGCCAGAGGACTCAATAGGCAGTCTTAGAAGGAAAAATATACGGAAAGCCAGAATTAGGTTGTGATCATAACAAAGAAAAAGTCAACAAGCACGGTTTGACAAGACATAATTTTCCAGAGTTGGAAAAGAATGAAAAATGTATTTGACTAAATAAATGCATACTCTGTTTCTAGCTGTGAGGTCTCATATTAGTCATCTTATGCCAGTTTCAGCATATTAGCATGCTTCATTCTTATAGATTTCACGAGATATGAAGGGGCAAGTGGTAACAACTCAAGGCTATGAGAACCGTAGAGCTTTGAGATTGCCGACGATGATGTGAAAGGGGGGAAAAGTAGACATCCCGGCGGGTTGGGTAACGGGTAAAAACAGTTGACTTTTATTTTAATGATCGTGTCAAATATGATTACTATTTTAAGTAATTCCAATCGCAATTGATTGAATTAAATGATTTAGGAGGGTTTATGCAATTAACATAAATTCGAGCAATTGTCAACCCGTTTCCATTTTAGCTATTTTTATTTCACCACTTTACCCATCTGAGATAAAGGATTACTACCCAACCATAAGTGGGTCAAAGTTGCCACCTGGTAAATTGTCAAGTATTAAACTATGATAAAGCGAAGAGAATCTGACCTCTGTGAAAGCAAGATTAACAAGGTAAGAAAGAAACTGTCCACCAGTAATCATAAGCACATTGGTGCTTACAAGACTACCCCGTATTTCAGATGGGGCTGCTTCTGCAATATACATTGGAGCAGTAACCGACGCAACTCCCACACCCAACCCAACTAAGAGCCTCCCAAGTATAAGTACATATGGGTCCGGTGCAGCAGCCATCACCAAAGAACCAACAGCAAAAACAACATCTGCAAGAAGAGTGGCTCGTTTACGCCCATATGCATCATTTATCCACCCGCCAGCGGCAGCTCCTATCATTGAACCGACTAAAGCCATGCTAACAATCGTCTCCTGTATACACACAGAAAAACTATCTATGAAGGAAGGTATTTGATAGACTCATAGACATAGAGGTGGCAAGATAGGTGTGGCGGGTTGAAAGTTGATTCAAATGAAGTTATATTTTGAACTATTCAAATTGGTCAAACGGGTTGAAAGTTGCTCAATCTCACACAAACAATTTAGAAACCAACAGTTGAGGATGATAGATAAACCAAGTATTGGGGAGCCTATCAATTAAACAGCACAATGATACCATAAGCCAAGTTAGCCTGTTTATTTATGAATGAATTTGATTTAAGTAATTTGTTTAGCCAGATCAAATGAGTTGAAAATTTGTTTATTTATTAAACAAATGAGTAACTTGCCCATGAAGATCGAGTCTATCATCAACATATACACTATTTGAAAAGTCAAATAAAACGCCAATTACAAAGTGATCAAATGAGTTATTACCAGATGCAGTTATTACTTTCCTCTCACTCCAGTTTATAAATAATAATCAATTCTGGTACTACTAACCTCTCTTGTATCAGTCACCACTTTTATCAAACTCTGTAGCACAACACAAATTGCAAAAATAATAATAATAATAATAATAAAATACGATCTGGTACTACTAACCTCTCTTGTATCATGCCATTTCGATCTGATCGATGATAGCAGCTTCGATCTCACCAACCTGCTCCATGCCACTTCGACCTGATGTGAAGATCAAAAATACATCTAAATTCTTAATATAAATTAAAGCCCTAATCAGATGAGAGCAGATTGGTGAGATCTGTAAAGATAAGGGACCGTGTAAAGATAAGGGAGCGATTGTTGATGAGGAGAGAGGTTTGAATGATAATATGAAACCCTAGATCTGTAAAGATAAGGGAGACTTTAATTTATATGTAAGAGAGGGAAACAAAATTATAACACGACATCACGGCATGACACGCAAATGAAAGTGTCGCCCGCGTTAGCCCGCGTTACACGACTTTTTTTATGACACTTCAAATGCGTGTCATCTAGTGTACAATTTTTTTTAAACATGACACCTTTTTTATGACACTTATTTTTGCATGTCATCATGGATGCGTGTGTCATAAATTAGGTGTCATTAAAGGCCCTTTTTCTAGTAGTGTCATATATCTTAAAAAGTATTAATATCCGTACGATATACGGATTGAATATATGTGTGAACCAGCTTAATATTTTTTTTTAGTGATCGATGTTCAATGAAGTTCATTTAAATTTATTAACAATTTTTGAAAATACTACCTTTTATAATTTAGAATAACTTAATGATATATAATATTACTTTATCATACAATATATGGTAGGTTATATTTGATATTAAGTAAAAAACTTGTTAAATGTAGATTATCCAAAATTAAAAGATATAATATTTCATAAATCAATAGGACATTTGTTGATAAAAAATAAAAGGACATTTGTCTATCAAGGAATGTAGCATATGTCGTTTAAAAAATGTTTTAATCTTGTTTTAGTTAGTTTGATTGATATATATAAACTCGTATATTTTTCATGTAAACTTCTTTAGTCCTATAAATATGCTAGTGTATTTATTCTCAGTTAACACAGGAGATCATACATAATTAAGTTGGTTGATCTCAAAATATTATGTGATATCGTTCATTTTGAAACGAGTTAATGACGATCAATAAGGGAGGAGGGTGTCAACATATACCAACTTAACCCAAACCAACCCCCAATATTATATTGCCAACTTATTTCTACCCCCAAACCAAAAATCCACTATTTTTTACAAGGTGTCAACATATACCAACCCAAACCAACCCCCAATGCAATAAAACGGCTAGTCAATGTATCATCACACTCGATTTCACAAACCTATTGACTCCATACCGAATTGAAACCAAATGGGTGGCGGTGGTGTGCTTCCCAAACCGACGACAAACCGATCGCCACCCTCCCCCCCTAAGAACAAAGGCTCTAGCTACTTCATTCGTTATAAATGTCTATTTGAAAAAACACAAAGTTTTTGAAGATATATAATTATTGTATAATATAATGATAAGATTAGATTATTGCTCTTATTTTTAGCACAAACTTTTAGAAATCAGTTTTTTTTTAAGTTATATCAAAAATAAAATGGTAAAGTTAACAATTTTTTTTTATTTTAAGCATTTATATTGGGAGAAACTATAATAGAAAGATAAATACTTATTTTGAAACAGATGAAGTATTATTTTTGAATTTGAACTTTACTTTATATATCACTTAAGGGATTAGTTTTTTAGAATGTAACTAACTATGACCAAATGGTCATAATAGGAAAGAATAAAGATGTGCATTTAAGTAAGAAACTTTATAAAAATGTTCATTGTAGGAAAAAGTGTATACGTGGCAACCATATGAGCTGTCACTTGCAAGTTTTTGATTGGTCGGTAACATGATTTGAATATTTTTACAAAATTTCTTTCTTAAATGCACAAGATCTTTGTTCTTTCCTACTATGACTATTTGGCCATAGTTAGTTACATTCTCAGAAACTAATCTCATCACTTAATTGCATACTAATTGACCCACATATATGGCGCCTTGATTCCAGTTTTTAAAATAAATAAAACATATATAAATCTGAATTAATTAAACGGGTTCCAGCTACATAAGTACATTAAATCCGACAAAAATTTACATCGAACGACTTGTTTTTAAATGATATAAAATGACTACCTTAAAATCCATGAAATTACTATACAACTAACGGATTTGTCTCATGCTCCAAGAGCCTTGTCTTTAGTCCATGTTTTGAGATCAACTTGATTTTCTTTTGAAAAACCAAATAAAATAAGGTTTATGTGAAGGCTATAAAATCTTGTATCACAAATAAAATAAAGGTTTTTCAAGTACATACACATGATAAAAGACAACACTAGTTGTTATTTTAACATTCAACGTATTTAGACTAGATATGCCAAATTAATTAATCATCATTAACTCATGTACCAATTCCTAACTTGGCAGTTGGCATGGATCATGTTTTACTTTTTAAATGGTTTTATTCCCTGTTACGCTTATAAAATGGATCTAAGAGTACATGTTGTTTGTATTCGGGCGCTCTAACTGTCGATCTATATTTATTTTTTCATTTTGACAAATCTATTGAACTCTTACATTATACCGAATAATCCTAAATTATCCGATGCTAAAGATTTAACCATAAACTTCATCTCAAAAAGCAAAAACCTCTAATATTGGGTTATGTCAAAAACTTAATAGGTTTGTCATACAAACCAGTTGTTTTTGACATATTTTTATATTTTATTTTATAAAAAATAAATAAAAGTGTTGTTTAATTGAGAAGGTGAATTGTATTAATAAACAAAAAATATTTACACATAACAAAAGAAGTACATGAACATCCCCAAATATTCTTTACCAGCTCAAAACATTAGCTAAACTAACTAATAACTTCCCAATACTATCAAACAATACAATATATCAATGAAATCACCCAGAAATTCAAACCATAATGCCAGTACTTCATATACAACAGCAACCTCAAAATAGAGTTAGAAAAGAAATCAAGTAGCTTCATCTTTCACAGCTCACTATTCCAAATCGCAAACACTATTCAAGGTTAAACCTTAAAATAAAAGTGTTGTTTCTTTCTATAACTTGACTAATTTTCAATTTCTCCACATTTAATCATACTTAATGTTGATCTTTAGATCAAATGAATGGACGTCTCTAATTGATTTGAACTCTTCGTATTTTTTTGAATAGTTCCAAATGAACTCTGCCTAAATTTTATACTTTCTAATCATCTAAAACAATAACTTATCTTTCTTTAGAATTCGTTTAAATATTTAAATAATTAAACTATTTTTAAGGTTTATGAACTTGATCTTAACTAGGTTTTTGAACCAGGTATATGATAAATATTATATGAAGTATTCTAGACTTCTAAGCATTGTGTCTAACTTATTATCCAATATTTCGTACTTTTAATAATGACATAAAAAAACATACATTATTGATCTATTATTTAAGCACTTATCCTTTCAAAAAATTACATCATTTACATGTGCTAGTTCCACTTATTTATCAAAGTAATGTATACCGTGGTTTCAAAAATTTAGTTAATAACAAACTCTTAATTAACCATAAAATATTTTTAATCAATGAAAATCTGAATGAAATTTTAAGAAAATAAATTCCTTCAACAATCAAACCTTTATTTTTTATGTCACTTTTTTAGTTATCAATATTTTCATTTTTATTTCTCTTAAACCATTGAACTTAAAAAAGATTATTAATTTAAAATTCACCTTGTACACTAAGGGATTGTTTGGTTTAATGAATTTAAAAGAATTTGATGGAAATAAATTTAAATTTCTTTTATTATCATATTAAGTTAACATAAAAAATTTCAAATTCATTTCAACCAAATTGCCTTAAATTCTTTGAATCAAACAAAACCTAAATATATCATGTGAAGCCATGTCATCAAATTTGACCGGTCAAAATGGGCATCAGGTTACTAATTACAAGTGAAGCAATTTTTTAAAAAATAATAGTTATAATTGAAAAAAATAAGAATGATAAAAAAATAATCAAATAAAAGATTAGATTTTTGTTCTAGATAATTAATCCTTTAAACTATCATATATTTCTAAATCACCAAGTAAGACACTAAAATAATAATTAGTAATTATACATAAAATATTATTTGTCTATTATCTCCCCTAAAGAGTCTTACATTAGTAGAGATTATGCAGACCAGAGACCAAAAATTTTCACCACTAACTACTTGATTTATTTTAAGAACACACTTGTAAGAAAACTTCCAATAACTCAAATCAATAATCATGCTCATTTAACAACAATGACAGAATTTTCAGATAGCTTAAATAGATAAAGATATTCCAAGGATCGACCAAACTTCACTTAACCAAACAAATTAAGCTAACTACGTTTTCTTTGAGCCGTTAACAAATTAAGTAACTGAACGGATCCGCCTTAACATATTAGCATGAAAAATTGGAAGTTGAAGGCTTCACAACACAAAGCTTGAAGTTATTCACACGTCGTCTCTAATAAGACTTGAACTAACTATCTATCAATTGATTGATCAATATAAACGAAAAGTCTAACTATATTACACAAGAAAATTTTTGACATCATATCTTTCATTAACAAACTATCTAAAGGGTCAGATCTAGCTCGACAAATAGGATTTTGGAACAACCACTTGATTTTATAATACATATGAAACGAGTACTGTCATGATGCCGGCCACAACTCCAATTATTGTCTGTTGTTCCAAAAAACAAAAACCCTGATTATTGTTTCCTTCTCTTCGAACTCCTCAAGGCATATCACACAATCATCATTCTTGTTTCATGGTAGTCATTGATCAAAGCACTGACTAAATATTATGGTTCAAATAATTAAGAATGTTTTTTTTTTATCTAATTACGTCATGCATACCTAATCCTATAGTTTGTGTCTTTTCTGAATATTTAATTTTTTTTTTTTTTTATTGAATATCATATCCTTTATTTTTTTTGATAAAGACAGTGTTAAAATGAAAATAATAACTATGCATTGAAAAAAAAAATAGAACTAAGAATTGTAAAAGTAAAACATTATCTATTATCATATCTTATGGTTTCGAATTCGGCTTAACGGGCTAGGGCCCAACAAATATATCCTTAGAAAACTTTCATAAGGAGCAATACTAATCAAGATTTATAATCGACTCTTAGATAGAGGTGCACACAAAAACCGGTTAACTGAACCGAACCGCTTTGTAACCGATAACTGAAACCGGTTAATAACCGATACAGTACAAACCGGTTATAGGTTAGGAATAACCGCCGGTTACTAGTTGATTAGCATTTTTTTGCCCCAAACCGGTTACTAACCGGTAACCGGTTATTATGATATATCAAAAACTGGTTAACCGGTTTCTTCTCAAATAAAAAAAAAAACCTGCATCTTACCCACCAACCCTTACCTTATGTCATATATATCTTCTTCATCAGAGTTTGACTAAAACCACACCACACCACATATATTTATCTAATACTTCCCTAAAAGAATGAGAAGAAAATCCGATCAAGAATCGACGACTTCCATCTCCGATCGTCATAAAAAAAGGACCACCAGCTCCGATCGACGACATCCACCATCCCCGATCTGCTGCTCCCGTCACCATCTCCGATCAAGTAACCGATATTTCCTTGGCTAGCAACAACAGAATCAAGAATCTTGGATATGGTGAACTGATGTTTCAAAAATGGGTTTACAGGTATGTTAAAAATGAAGGGAAAAAAAAAATATTCAGAGAGTTATATAGATATATATACATGATGTATATATATCTATATATTTACGCAGAAGAAAAGGAGCAAAAGAGACCGTTAAAATGGGGCCACACCCTTTCTCTTTCCTCGGCATCGTTCACCGCCAGACAACTTCACCGCCATTCACCGCCTATGATGCGGCGGTGTTACCGCATAACCGCCCTTCACACCGCCCTTCACACCGCTCCACTCCCTCCCCCCTTAGAGTAGTATAGAGGGGGGAAAAAAAAGTTTTGTCAAAACACAGAGAATTTTGGAAAGGAAAATGATTTCTGTTGCGTTAACCAAGAAATGAATTACGAGGATTATATATATATATATATATTTTGAAAGGTGTGAATTACTTGCAGATATCGGGAGGTCTAGCATACGTTGTCTTAACCGGGTCCGCGCTAGAAAGCTCCATCGCATAATAGATTCCCAATTTAAATCCCTTCGGTGAGAAACCCCTATCACCCAGAGATCTAGAGGGAAAAACTCACATAGGCTCACCATAAGTGGAAATTAAATACCTGTGGGTCAACCCAAATATACCTAGGGTAGGACTCGAACTTGAGACCTTTTATGAGGAAACAAGTCTCCTTGTCACTAGACCATTTGGTGATGGTTACGAGGATTATATATACGTCATGCTACTAATTAAGAGTAACTACATAATTAATCCTTCTGTTTACTAAATATGACAGTTTAGTCCTTCTAAGTTACATATTTACATAAACTTCTACAAGGCCAGAAGAAACATGAGATATGGTGTACGATGGAATGGGGTGGTTGACAGATTCACTAATCCACTCAAACATTTCAAATTAAGGCTTTTTATCAACTCTTGAGTTTTATCAAAGCAGTGCTAGATACACTTCCACTTTACTATTTTTCTTTATTTAAACTGCCAATTAAAATCATCAATCTTCTTGAATTAATTCAAAGACGAGTTAGGGATTCAATGAATATGAAAAAAAAGACTGTTTGGGTAAATTGGCAACCAATTTTAAAAATTAAACAAGCAGTGACTTTGAGTGTGAGATGTTAATGGGCTAAAAACTTCGGCCTCCTGGGCAAATGGAAGTGCAAATTTCATAAAGCACAAATGCACGATGGCAAAAAGATAAAATTGGTCAACATTATTGACAACTTACTGTTGATATTGAGCGACAGGGTATCCCCTTTATGAATTCCATTGTCAACAAAGTTGCTGGTGGAGATCAAGTGAATATCTGGGATGATGTATGGTGAATGTATGGCTTTAGAAAATGGACCATGGGTTTGCAAATGGTCATGGAGGGGTTTGGAAATGATCAATTGGTCATGGAGGAGTTTGCCTCGTGGAGTGGAGCTATCGACTTGATCTGAATCAATTAGCTCATTAAGGCTTGTGCAAGGGTGGGCAGACAGTTGGAGTTGAAAGTTTGATCCAGATGGGCCGTATACAGTCAAAAAGCATACTTGACAAATGAAGATCATTATGCTAGTGCAAACATGAGACAAATATTCATCAAACATGGAATTCTTTGGAGAATATTTTCATTTGGCGTACTTATTTGTATTGTCTTCCTACTCGAGAAAACCTATCTTCTAGAGGTTTGAGTTTGAATTCTTTGATGCGCCATTTGTGCGATAACACTACAGCAAGGGTGAGGCGTTGCTTATTTGACAGCATAAAAGGTTTAAGGGAATCTGGGCAAAGCTTTGGGTTTAGAGAAGGTCATCACAAAGACATATTCCGTGCAAAGGCTATGCGTGCTTTGGCTTTCACACAGGTGTCATCGTATGCTAATCAATCCAGCTTTATCATTACTGGAGATTAACTCGACAAGAGTTTGGAGTTAAGACCATTTTCTATGTATTTATTGGTGAAAACTTATTTTTTGTAGCTGTTGAATCACTTTGGTGTATTCTCGGTCCACCTTTGAGCTCAATATCTGCTGCCTTATTTGTACAGATTCCATTTTGGGTTGATTTAGCTTAGCGTTTATAAAAATAATAATAAAGTACGATACAAGGTCATGGTCCTTACAAAGCGAAAAACACTAATACCCACCTTCAATATCTTACAAAATCAATTCCATCAACACATTCTAGCAGTTGTCAAATCGACCACATAGTCAATATAGTGCATGCATAAACACCAACCATACAGTCATTGATCTAAAAGTAGGATTGTACTACTACTTTATTATTTTTTCTTGTCATAGGCTTCTATGTTCTGAGGCTCGCATTCAGGACTAAAAAGTCGGACCAGTAAAGCGGTGCTTGCACTTACAGTTAGAGCACCAGTACTTGCCCACCTTAAACTTCGAGGGACATGCACCCTAGGACCTGCAAACACGACCCAGAACAGCAATATTAATTTTGACTAAATTACAGATGTCCCAAACTTCACAAGGATATAATGATACGGTTACGGAAATGAGCATTATTACCATCACAAGTCACTAAAAGTATTAATACTTATATAAAAGATCCTTTAAGGATAAATACAATATAAACCCCATAACAAGTGAACATAACATAAGCTCTTGATTTTGGCCCAACAGCATGATAGTGCCAATATCCTCATGAAATGGACATAACCAAAACCAAACGAAGACGAAATAAACCCTGAAAATGGACATAACTGAAACTAAACAAAGTCAAAATTGATTGAAAAGAGAACTCTCGCTACTACATTGCTGCAAGTGAGCTGGACTTCTAAAAATCCAGCACCAAGTCCTCGCACTCAAAGTCGACAATAAATCTTTGTTGTCAGCATCCCAAATAACCTATCATGAAGATACACAATGATTCGTATTTCTTCATGATCAATGCTCTCGATCGTCACGGTTTTTGGCAAGATTTTACTGTACCAATTTCGTTAGGGGTTTCACTGGACTCGCGGTACTGTCACTGGTGTGGCATTTGGATTCACTATTGGATTTTTCATTGACGATGAAGGTTTGACAATTCTACCAACGATTACAGCAGTGATGGCTCATGACATGAACTGCATTTGTTGTTTACAATCGGAAAAATGTATCATAGTAGAATTTACTCAATTTAGTATAAGAGTAATATCGACTAACCACCACCAAGGTAGCCTAGTGGTCAGGGCGCCAGGTGTCTTGTTTCCTCGCAAGAGGTCTCTAGTTTGAAAACCCCCAAGGTAAACATCTTGGAAAATGTCGGAAACAGTCATGGGGATGCCCTGGTTAGGCCACGTACATCTGAAGTAAAAAAGACTCGTCATCCTCATGTAACCTGAACAGGGGAAACCTCATCCGTTTACCCTTTAGTAATATCAACTCACACCTTGTATAGTTGTATACTTGTATGCATTATCGTTTCCAAGAAACATCATTTTTCTTACTCCTCTAAGAAGCGAGATTTCCAATAAAGAACAAGGGTAAAAAACCAACGACCAAAAGACAAGATGCTTGAATCACATAAGCATAAAATCTAAATTGCAGCGCCCAAACAAATGGTATGAAAAACATACTTAAAGTCACTAAAGACATTCACGAAAAGACGCAACATCAAGCATAGAGGTTGGTATTTACTTTAGGGAGACTAGTATGTCCTTCTACATCATCAAGAACCTCGAGTACCAAAGACATAGAAAGATGAACATATGGAATCTAGCCTGAAACAAGGAAGTTGTTCAGCGTGAAATCAAGTGTGGAGGGTGTTAAGGCCCAAAAGTTTGCAAGACTTACCCAAAAGGATCCACTTTGTGAGATATCCCTTCAATTATTTGTATTCTAGAAGCTGTCGATGTATATTTGTTCGGTTGCTCCTTCATATTATGGGAAGACCTCGACTAAAAAAGGCCTCTTTTTTTCAGTTGTAAGCATCTTCTGGCATAGCAATAACACAAGTGTTCCTCGCATTCTCCAAGTATTCTAAGCCTCTTGTATGTCTTCAAGGCTGGCTTAAATTTATTCATAAAGATCCCCTTAATTGTCTTACTGGTTGGTATATAGGAGTATAGGAATATGAAAACTAACCCTCCGTTTCTTGAGGTAACACTTGGCATAACCTCTAAACAGTGTAGAGGTAGTGTTCTTTAATAAGCTTTGGTCAAGTCTTTAGATGATTTTCAAATTCAACAGCTACAATTAATTATCAAATACATAGGATTATATTCAATCAAACCCTTTAAGGTGATCCATTGTTATCCAAAGTTATGGGAGTCAAATCTAAGTGAATGCTCTTTCCAAAATTGCCTCAAACCTTCTTTTTTATTTACGGCTTAGTTAACTGCCTTTGGTTACTTATTTTAATTTTCCCATCAAAAACCCCAATTAATCTCATTCTTAGGTTAGTTACAACCATTTATTTGCCGCGATTCACTACTGTTCCTTAGAAACTGACACTTGGTTAATATACTATTACTACATATTTTTTTCTAGTCCTTAACTTCAGTTTTTAATCGTTTCTTTTAAGACTAAATTTACTGCATCACATATATACCCCGACTTGTGCAGTCCAAAACATATATAGTGAGGGATTGAACAACTCTGGTGACTACAGTGTTTTGTCTTTACAAGATAACTCAATTAGACAACCTACACTATATACATACAAGACTCACAAATACCCATATCATGATTAGCATATCATCATAGACTACCCTCTATTGTCAGCAAAGTATAATGATAATGCAATAAAGCTATCCTATACAATCTCACCCAAAATCCAGACCTGAGATAAAGATATTAAATACCCCGAAATCAGATTGTAAATAAAGTAGTTATCTTTGCATTTCGTAACTCAACAAGAGCAGGTGAAAGTGATTAAACCTCAACGCACTAACCAGTAGTCAGAGCCAGAAAATTAGCAAGGCTTGACAAACATTTTGGAAGTACTATATAACCTACTAATGCGATCGGCTTAAAATTATTGCTTCATCCTCTAAGGAGAGATGGATATACATTTTTATGTCCTTAAATGTTCTCCTTCATACCTTTTTTTTACAGTATTCATTCATGACCAAAGTGTTCCAAACAACGAATTCGGTTGACAAAGAGTCTATCTAACCTCTCCCTCCAGGTTACATCCTATGGACTATAAGCAGAGAAATTGAAAGTGAAAAAGATTGGTACCCAGTGATTATATAACCAATTAACCATAGTCTAATCCTACAATTTTTTCACTATGATTTGCTAAAAAAGTTTTTAAAAAAAAACAAACTAGTGAAGGCCAGGCTATTGTTTTGGAAAGCGCGAGATAAGAAAGGATCCACATGTAACACATTCACTTCGGTCCTATGTAAAGGTAAAGTTACTACGAAACAAATAAAGGTAAATGGAAACGAGGAATCTGTATCTATTGGGATATTAAGTCTGTCTGCCCGGACCAGTTAAGTTTATAACCAATTAACCAGTCTGTATTGAAGATAGGAACAAATTCAACGAAAAATCTCTCTCCCCATACCCAGCTTACCAGCATTTGCGCTAGTAACTAGTAAGCCTCATGTTCATATGTTTAAAGGAATAAAGGGCATTGGCAAAGAGATGTTGGTACGCATATGTGGACATGAAATAGTCCACCATTGCACAACTTCAAACGCAAGAACTAAATATGACATCGGAGTATTCATTCAAGCATAACAAAAAGCATCAGGATATACAAGTTATATAAGAGGGTTTAGAACAAACCATAATGCAAACGACAGAGAATCCAAAATCCTAGCGCTCCTCCAACACTAAAAACCCCAGCAGTGTGCCGCATCAATCTTGAACATGGTTTTGAATCAGATCTCATAAGCTCACCATCAGAAAATCCAAGAAAACGCCTCAATGCCATTACTTTAATGAAATGCCTTTCAAACAGTCTACTGATATCCAACAATACTGATAATGAACTTCCACAAAGTAATCTTGGATCCACCTGTATCGAAGCAAAAAAAACACGCCTGAGAACAGTTGAATATAACATATATAAGCAGCTCTCAAACGAAAACATGGACATTATTGATATGTAACAAATATTCGCGCATGGTATATAGGCTACAGTTAGCTTGTCTATGGAGTTCTGAAATGCAAACTGAAGATATGGAATCTAAAATCATACATTCAAAAGAACGTATCGGCACACATTTTAAAACAAATGGCATTGTAAAATAATAAGCAGTTTACCAAGTTTCTTAAAACATGACAAATTATATAAATTGTCAGTTTAGCTCCTGAGGAGAACTTGCAAAAGCACGTGGTTACTTTTGTTTGGGAGTG
The DNA here is from genome assembly GCA_028566075.1 of Solidago caesia. Lineage (NCBI taxonomy): Eukaryota > Viridiplantae > Streptophyta > Magnoliopsida > Asterales > Asteraceae > Solidago > Solidago caesia. The sequence continues at coordinate 23,703,881 of JAOXNX010000001.1, read as the reverse complement.
TCCTTAGAGCACAAAGATCACTCCGGAATGTGATTGAATAATAAATCAGAAACATGCGGCCTCATACAGATTTCATTTCCCACTTAGCCATTCTCATTCTAGTTTAACAGTGGACAGAATTTACATTCAATTTAAGGAAATTGAGGATGGTCTGCCATTACAAAACATATTTTAAGTGTTCATAAAGATCCCACTTCCCAGCTTCACTGACACGTTGAGGAGAAACATGGTGCTTTACCCTACAGAATTAGTTCTCTTTTACACAGGCACCTTTTATCTTTCAACAAGGATGAATGTAGCACCTCCGGCTATAATCAAAGGCATGTTTATAATGAACATCAGTTTTTTATGAACAAATTTTTTTTTTTAAATGCAGTAGCAATTTCAGAAGCAGCTAAATATTGATTTATGCATAAACAAGGATAGCGGGTATTTTGAAAAGAAACAGGGTAATTTCAATTAAAAACAAAGCAACCGTGAACAGTAAAACACAACAAAAAAGATGGACCTGCTCTTAGGGGCAGCCCTCTCTATATATGTAACATGAAGGTATACCGTATACTGTAGGGGAAACAAAGAATTCGAACTCAGTTTTCATTTCCACATAAGATAGAAGTAGTTTCATTTTAGAGGTACAAGCTGTTAAGTATTGAGTTTATCAACAGGTAAAATGTTTCGAAAGATGCAAAAGCCAGTTAACTAACTAGAAAACCTTACCAATCATGCAATTTGTTCAAACCAAGCAGTATTATCTGAGTTAATAAACAATTAACAAGTTTCTTACGCATGCAAAGTTTACCAAGGTAAACGTCATTAGTATCATAAGATAATCAAGCGAGTGATAGCAACAATGCATAAGACGCTATAGTTCTAGAATGATACCATATGCATTTCAAAGGACACTCATAAAGAGCATTTCGAACACAGGTATTAGCTCCAAATGATTGATATATAATATATATACCAGCTGCCTAATGTTAGCGATTTACAAAGATTTCCTGGAAACTAATACCAAAATAACAAATATATGCCAAGTTATATGCACAGTTAATCATAATTACAGGATGACAATAGCAAACTGATGTTTAAGGTAAATGCAGTGAAAAAAAGAAATGTGGAACAAAAATTAGAATTTTACCAGCCACTAAGAAGCAGAGACTTTGGAATTATGATGAAGGTTAAGATTATTGTAAAAACGTGAAAAACGGTGGCGGTCAGAGGGTTTGGGAAGAGAAGGTTTCTTCTTAAGACCAAATATTTCTTGAACCAAAGGAACGTGAACCAGTAG
>JAOXNX010000001.1:23687219-23699974 GCA_028566075.1 Solidago caesia | reverse complement strand
CAAAAGTTACATGACTACACGCAGTCCATCCTGTTACAAAAGCTACAAACATAGTTACATATTTAGATACAAAAGAGAGCTTTGACAGGTACGCTTCGAAAGACATCCAAGCTCTAAAAGCTAAGGAACTTGACTACCTAGCCTACTGCTGATCACCTGAAAAGCATGATTCAAGTGTCAACTACGAAAGTAGTTGAGTGAGATACAAGTTTTGAGTTCAAAAGAGTTACCGTTATTCGTTCACCTGCTCAGTTCTTAATTTACCCAGTCCATTAGCCAGGTATAACAATTACAGTAATGTTACAGTTCAGATATCAAGTTCAATAAGTGTACAATAAACAGATACACTAATAATATAACCATAGAGATGAGAGTTTCAATTTGACCGAATTTATTCCAACCGAGAATGACAAAACCGAAATTATCCATTAATCAGGACCGAAAATAATAACAACCGAAACTATTAATTTCGGTCCCATGGCTGTTCGAAAATCATACTTTTTGAAACTATAAAATGGTGTTTTCCATTATAAAATGTTAATTTTTCAAGACATTTTGATGTTGGTAATAAAATCTCATGGCTAGAATTTTTGTTATTTTCATAAAGTTTATAGAAAATTTATTATAAAGTTTGTGATAATAACACTTTTTCTTAGCAATTATGGAAAAGAACCATAGTTTTTCTTAAATTTCATACCAAAAGAAAATGGTAATACTTTGTTTCTCATAAAATTATTGAATAGAAATGAAACTAAAAATGGTGGTAATCATAATAAAATTTATGTTCATAACAAAAAGTATCATTCATTTCTTTGATGTTCATATAAAATGTTTTCTAAGAAAAGAGATGTTCATGGTGTTGAACTAATAAAAATCATAGCTTTCTTACCTTTCTTTTGATAATGAGAACCAAAAATATAGAGAGCAAAATGATGTGTGTGTTTTCTGTTTCATAAACTAGTGAATGAAATTATAAATTTTTGTATATAAATGAGAGATTAATGTGTCGAAATGTTATGTTCATGACACCTATCATAGTTAATCCATGCTAAACTTGAAGATGACATGTGTCCCATTACAAATATTAGTGGTAAATGTCACCAAAATCCACTAGCAAAATAGATTCGGTCGAAATTAACTTCGGTCCGTCCGAATCAAGACTTTCGACTGCAATTTGTTTAAAAAAAAGAACAACGATTGTTACATTAAGTTTCTTGATTGGCATTTCTTTGGACAAAATAAACAGTCGTCAACAATTATAGGACTAACCCATTAAAGTGTTAAACTAGACATTAATCTAAGAAATTAACGTGTCAAGATAAAATTTCAAGAATGTAAAAATAACATTTTACATAACGGACCTGAAGACTAAATTAGATGGGTGTCACAATTATTGACACCACTTGGTGGCGCTTATGGTGGCATCGCAATGAAGAAGCTTTTCGGGCAAAAAAAAAAGAAGGGAAACCATTGTTGATTCCATCGTGGCGTTTTCCTTTCTTTGGTATACCAACAGGAATCGTAAGAATAAATACATATGGGATGACTGGCTTAAGAGTCCCCTTCGCCTTTGCTCGCCTAGAGTGATTGGTTGTAACTGATGGTTGGCGTCCTAAGCTATAGTGTCTGCTTGTCGTGTTGTTTTTGGAAGGTCTTTTCGTGTTTCTGTATTTATAGCGTTTCCCAGGACCTATTTGAGACTGTATCAAAAACACTACAGAGTGAAAATCAATGGTGCGTTCTATGTGGGCAGGGGCTTTTCTCCTGTCTCAGTATCGTAATTGACACGAGTTTTTCACCCCTTTTACAGTTCCAGCAGTTAAGGTCGCGGGATGAATCTTGATTATGTAGCTTTATTTGATGTCTAGATTGTAACTGTACTTTTTGCCATTGACATCTTGCTAATGGTTCTTTTATAATACATATTTCTTTCTATCGTTAAAAAAGTGGGAAAAAAAAAACACATATGCTAGATGCGGCAGAACCATTTTTCTACTTTTTTTTTTTTTAATAGTATTTTAACCTTTTAAATTTGTTAGATAAATATGATCATCCCTCCTTTTATTTAATTATATATCTTACTGATCCATATTGTTATTAAATGATATCATTATCGACCTCTTAAGCTGCTCTAATGAGAATGTGGACCCATTTGTATGGTTTCAACCACTTAAGTTTAAAAAAAAAAAAAAATTTGCTAGAGGATTCTACACCCAATTTTCGTTCTTATTTCTCTTATTACTTGACTTAGTTTTTTGACTTTTTTTTTTTTTCATGAAGTATTGTTCACTTAAACGCTATAACATGATCTACAAGTTTGAGGCCCTACATATTCGATAGCCTTATACGTGATCACGTCCATTATACTTAGCCCATATTCTACACTAGTAATGATGTGAGATTTAATTGTTTATATAAATAACATGTTGGTGATTAAAACATAGAGAAGAAAGTGATTCTTGTCATCACTCGCTAAAGTTGTTTATACGTCTTTAAATGATAATTTGAGTACGGGTGTCAATTGTTTTTTAACAAAGAGTTATCTATAAATCACTTGTTTAGTACCCAAAATTATTATATATATAGATATAGATAACAGAGCACATATTTATAAGATTTTTAGAAGGAAAATGAACTTTAAGTTTTATATTAGTTTTGAGTTGATTGAATGGTTGCATGGAATTCTTTGTAGCATTGTCTAGTAATTCATTTAACTTATTTTTTTGTATTTCATCTTTGTTTGACTTTTGAACAAACTTTAATCATTGAGTTCTATCAAAAGAACTGTATTTATAAGATCATTCTTAACCCGTTAATTACTCTCATTATTTACAAAAATTGTTGTTAAGCCATCATCACATTCTCATCACCCCACCTCTTTTTTTTATCCCTAACCCATCATCTTCAAATTACACCTCACATTTATTTAAGATATATATTTTTTAATTATAAACACAATATATCTAAACTAAAAATAATACATTTCATTATTAATTAGAATACAAATACAGTGATAAAAAAATATTACATTAATTAAGAAAAAATGTTTTTTTTAAAAAAAAGACTATTAAAATATACATAAATAAAAAATCAATAATAATAATAATAAGTAAATAAATTTTTAGAAAAATTAGCTTTTTTTTATAAATAACATATACGTTTTACTTTTACATTTTTTAATACCCGACAATATCCAATCAACATATTAAAAAAACAAAAAATAAATAAATTAATACACCACCTTTTCCCACCATGCATCCCTATGAAAGCTACCAAAGAATCAACCAGAATTGAATTAGTAATGAAAAACTAAAATTGAAACTAATTTCTGAATAATGAACAATAACCTATTATATTTATACAAGAGGTTAAATTAAAGTAATGTTTTGTAAACAACCAGTTGCTCAAATACACCCAATATACATGCTTTCATGTAATAACTAACATATAAATAATTAATAAGTAAAAAATATATATATATACACATATTTTGAAAGGTGACAAAAGATATATATATATATATATATATATATATATAGTGAAAAGTTAACAAATAAAAATATATTTATATATAAATCAATGATATTTGTCAGTGTATATGGTAATATGCATCAAATTAAGTTGGTAGAAATAAAGAAATATACAACCAAAATATATTATTGAGCGAGCGTTCGGTCAGGCATTTCATTTCAATCATTATTTTGTGTGTCCCGTCTAATTAAAAGGTACGTATAATATAATTATTAAGACAGAATCACACAAAATGAAGACAGCTAGAAAATGGAAGAGAAGAAATAAATCGACCCTTAATTAAGTTGTCTTAGCCTTTGGAAGCTTCTTCCTGATTAGCTTTCTTGGAGATAACTTCTTCATTTCCACGAAATAGAGAAGTGCACCGAATAGTGCAACGTTCTGTACGTGGACAAATACATATATTACATGCTAATTAAGAAAACACAAAGGGTTTATTTCCTGCTCACCAATGTGGGATTAATCCACTTGGTAGAGGCTTTTGCTTTTTCGGGTGTAAGTCTAGGGATTAATATCATGACATAAGTATATATATTTAAGATTATTTGGGAGTAATATACGTGTTTTAAGAAATTTGCCGCTAATATATATATATATATATTTCCTGCTCTATGCCTCTATAAGAAGTTGCAACATTTTCTTATTTTGTAGTAAATTGACACTATTATTTCTGGTCTTCAAGATTTTGTTAGTTATGTTTTTAGAAGATATTTAAAAACTAGATCGAATTTTCATGGGGCAGGGAAGCTAGCTAGCTAGTAACTTAGTAAAGTTAACAACATATATAGGATATAGAACCTGCAAGAACTCCGCTAGGAGCATGTGACACTCTGGCTCGTGGATTCTGTAGTTGTAGAAATCATATAAAATTGGGGTCGTAAATAGCAAGTAATACATCTGCAAAATTGAATGATCATATATAAATGATAACTAAATCAACCGAATGATCATTTTTGAATAGAATGTCGTAGAGAAAGCAAGGACTTTATTCCCTGGCGAGATTCTAAGGTTGCGTTTAGTTGTATAAAATGTTTTCTAATTTTTCATTTCTAGTTTTTTTTTAAATGAAAGAGAATTTTCATCTCTGGAAAACAAATGGTAATTCTGAAAATGCATTCAAAATTAAAAGATGCTATTTTTATTTTTCATATTAGAAAACTAGAAAACATGTTCAAAATAGGGTAGCGGATCTGAGAGTGTAAAAAGAGTTGGTGATGTGAGTAATTATGTTATAAAATAGAATTATAGGTTTTTTAAATATGGGAAATAGAAAAGAAAGAATAGAAAATATCAAAATGTTGTTTTCTAATTATAATTTATCAAAAGAAAAACGGTATTTTCATTTTCTTAGAAAATTTTTATAAAAAACTCTAAATTGATCATTTTTCTTGTTTTCTATATTTTTTAAAAAAAATAAGGGATGCAATCTACAGTTAAATAAGGCCTAATTAATGTTTTCTAAATATTTTGGAAGCATAAAAATATATAGTAGTATGTTACCAGCAAATAAGCACCAGTGGAGCTGCCAAAAACAAATACAATCCCACCGAGACCTTTAAGGGCCATCGAGGCCAAAACAACATGCTTAGCCTGCATAGCAACATGCATAGCGCAACAGAACAAGTGCATTTAATTTTAATTTAGAAATTAAAGCTCACAAGACTAATTAAATTAAGCACACAAACATTTAATACCATTAAAAAAAAAAAGTTGTTCCTAGTTCACCAACCCTTATTAATTACTTTCATAAAGTAATTTTATTTTTAAATAAGGTTTCTTTAACCTTGTGTCCTAATTAAGCCACACGTTAAGATACGTTTATTGCAATAAAATTCTTAAAGAAAAATGAAAAATACACTATCATAAAAAATAAAGTAATTCAACAATATTCTTCTTTAAAATATATAAAAAAATATATAGGTTACTAATTAATGTATGTTTATAATATATATTTTTAATTTTAGTAAGAATGTTAGTTCAATAAATTAAATGCACCTTAACATATGTCCTTAAGTTAGAAAACTTCCAAAAAAAACATGTTAATTTGTACATCATTTTTCTTGCATTTTGCATATAGACTCATTTTGTCGTTTCAATTGAAGAGTAACCTGAAACTTAAAACAGCGAGTCTTACATCAATTTTTGGCACTCCTTTACCAATCTTTAAGGTTAAAAATCTATGGATGGAAGCCACTTTGGGAGCTATTTCCTTCGCAATAGGGCCACCATTATCACCAAAATCATGGAACCTGGTCGGTCAATAACATGCATATATGTTTTTATATAAACAAAAATTAATATTAATAATAAATATATATATAGATCGACATGCCCTGATCGACTTATAAGCCAAAGCCGTATGTAATCACAATTCACAAGATTTCAGATACTGCAATATATACAATATTAACTAGCAAGAAATACTTCAATTATTATTGCCCATTGGATATGTGACCAATTTTTTTTTTATAATATATAGCATTAATTTAATTATTAAAGAGATAAGAGATTATCACTTGTACTGTTTTTTCAAAATCAAGTTAAATTAAGCTAGGCCACAAGATATACGTACTCCCACAAATTAATTAAATTAATGGTCACTAGACAAAAACCCGCTACTTAAAAACAGTATAATTATTGATGCAGCTTACCTTTTAATTAGTTGAATCTCTTTATAGATTATTTAATTACTTTTTTTTTATTTTTGTAATACTAATAGCATGAAATTAATAAAAGCAATATATATAAACAAGTTTTTAAAATGCAAACGAAATCCTAAATTCCTAATAACATAAAATAAGATAAAGAAAAGATATAAACAAAGAAATCAAAATCTTTACATAACTACAGTCAGTCATCATGTATGTATGTATATTTTGACACGTACAATTGGATGGATCTACAAAAATAATTAAGATACATGTACACATTTGCATGCATGTATTTAATTGTAGGTTACATGAATATATAAATATAAATTATAAATTAAGAAAGATTGAATTTACATACGTTTGCCAAGCGGAGAGGATGAAGAGTGATGCAAAGAGAACCCTTCCCAAGAAGGATACGAAACCCATTTCAATAATTATAATTATAATTATATATATATGTTGCTGTTGTTGTTTCTCTAATTACACACTAATTAAAAATTCCTTTTAATTTTGCTTCAAACCATATAATAGATCAAATCACAATTAAAAAGATGAATTGGTTTGAATTTCACATCATTCGATGATGAACATCACAGATAGAAAGATGAGTTGGACCTTGCAATAAGCGTATATATATGCATTCTATAATTAGGTTTAATGACTTATTTATTTGACCAAATACCACATCGATCTATAATTATATATGTTTTGTCATTTACATTTTACACTATTCAATTCTAATATTTTATGTTTTGCATGTTTTATTAATTATATATTAGTTAGCTAGGTTGTTGACCCACATGTCAATGGGTTAACAGCCCAGTGGCAAAGGAAGTCCCTCCATGAGGGTTTGGCTTGGGGTATATCCGGGTTCGAGTTTTAGAGGACAAAGGTTTTTCCTCTATTAATTGTCGTGTCTTTGAGCGAATTAGTAAGGGTTTTTCTTCCTATCATGCATTGAGGGAGATATTTAGCGTGAAACCAGTTAAGACAACATAGGCTAGACCCGTTGTGACAAATGATCCACACCTTTTTTAAAAAAAAAAAAGGTTGTTGACCCACATTAATAAGAGAACCGATGCCAATCAAGAGACCTTTTTAATTAACGGATTCAAAAAGGTTAAACAAACATATAATGTTTATAATATACGTGATATTCAGGATTAATATCTGATAAATATGTATGTATAATTGTATATACATTGGGAAAATCAATTATGCAGCTGACTGTAAAATTGATAAATGCAGTCACACACACAGATCAAATGAATGATTGATATATTACAAAAATGCCCCCCTGATTTTCAAGGTAACTGCATCAAAAAATATGCAGTCAACTGCATCCAAGATAAGCCCATATACATTATATACATGATGGTATGATATCAATTAAAAAACATATAAACAACGGTAACTGAACAATTTATCAAAAACGTAAACAATCGAATTAACAAGATACATTTTCATATTTGTTTATTTTACTAACATATCAAATTAAAATTAAAATTGTTCATGTTCTCATGTAAACTAAATAAATAAAAGTCGTGTTCGTATCTATTCTTTGAAAAATGTGTGACAGTACTACCAAAAGTTAGACATTTAAGGGAGATCATTCTCGTATGATAAGTGTAAAGAGCGTGTGAAAAACATAAGACCATAATATGTATGGTGATCCCATAATTTGATTACAAAGTCGATGGAAATTGTTTGTTCAAAGGAAAAAGGTTAATGAAAATATCTAAACACGCTTTAGACTCTTAATTAAAATACAAATATCGACATGTGAAGACGATTCAAATATCGACATGTGGAGACGATTCAAATATGGACATGTGGACGCAAACATGCGGTTGACCATTGTGCTCAATTAGGTGAACATAAATCATTATATCTAGACATGGACAATGGATTTTGGATGTGTACACCTATTTTAGTAAATCAATGGATATGTGACAATTGATATTAATATATAAATATAAATATAAATATAAATATATAATACACATATATATTTTTTCTTAGTAAATCATGTCTATTTGAGATGAAATAGCTCATTGCTACTTTGGCCCTTTTCATTATCATAACTTCTCAAGTTAGTCCCGGCTTACGGAAGGTGTGATGATTTAACAACGTATTAATATTACTTCTTATTTTAACTAGGGATTGATAACCCCGCGTTATGGGGTTTTAAATATCGTGATTGCGTTTGTTATTGATGTGGTTTCACAACTTAGAAAAAATTGACCATAAAAAAACCAAACATCATAAAGAAATAAAAAGTCAAAAAACCACACCGAAATCATTATATCATAAATATGTTTAATGAGAAGTTTGTCATATGAAATTTAAATGTATTTAAGAACAATACTTTAAAGAAACTATTATAATGAGAAATAAAACTTTAAAAATCAAATGTATTTATATAATCAATAATAGAATCAAAGAATAACAATAATACCAACACAAATCTATACTTAAAAACATGTTAAATCAACAATTTAAATAAAAATATGTTTAATTTAAAATGTTAGGTGTTAATAATCTACAATATATATTAATTCTATAAAATATAAAACTTAAGAGTTATATATGTAAAGTTTAAAAATCAAGAAAACAAAAATGGAGGGGCTAAAATGCAAATTTCAAAATTTAGGAAAACTCAAAAAGAGGTAGGAGTCTAGATTTGAACCCCAACATCTTAAATGAAAAAGGAGTGTTGGATCACTCCTTCCAGCCAAGTATTTGTTTTATTTTTTCATAAGTCATGTATATATACTAAACGGGTGGCCCAAATTATAAGCAGACCCATTACTATTCATAAGCATGCTCTTTAATTATATATAATGGAGTAATATCAAGAATGATTTGATTCTTGCTTAATCCCACAAGTGTCGAGTTCATCTATTCGTGACTTATTCAACTATTTCCTAAGCATTTAGATTTATTACAAGTATTGTGATTCAAACCAAATGGTTTGTATTAACCATTTAGAAACTTTACAACGGTGACCAATACTGGTGGGTACGTGTAGTTTCCTTGTGTATGCAGAGTTCAACTGAGCAACCAAATGTACATATTATTTTGATCTATATGCATAAGCATAATGCTTACAATCTGATCCATGGGTTTGGTTTTAGTTATAATATTTTGGCATATATAACTGTTAAATATTTTGAAGTGGCATTGTTGACTGTAAATGAAGACATCTTTTTTCACACTATCGTCCTCCGATTGTTGTGAAATGAAACACCTTATATATATACAACCAGACTTAAAGTTGTAACCTGCTATTTAAGGTAACTACCGATGTCTTTCTCTCAAGTGAAGATGATAAACTCTAAAAATCCATAATCAGAAGTGAATAAAAAGAAAGTTAGTATGTAAACTAATAAGGGTTTGTTTTTCAAATTATATGAGCTAATTATATTTAAGAGTAATTATTAGTAATCACCTTGTGGTTTTAATTAAAAAAAAAATCAGATTATAAGCACAACCCGAGTTATTGATAAAATTTTCATGATCAATATAGTTTTTTAAAACGATGTAAAATGATACAACCAAAAAGAATAAAGGGATTGTACTTGTTTGTATGAATAGCTAAAGTACTTGACTTAACAAACAAAAAATAGACAAAGGACTTAAAAGTAATGAGAGGGACCCCAACCAAGCAAGATTTTCCCTAAAGAATTCTACTGGTATTTAAAGATGGGGGCGGGTCTTTTGCAGACAGTCTTCCTATATCTATATCTCTGATAGACGCAGTCGCACCACTTTCAAAATTCTTAATATATCTTAACCTTGAAAGAGCAGGTGGTGTGCATCAATGGGGTTCATATCTTTCCTGGGCCGTGTTCTGTTTGTATCTGTGTTTGTTCTATCTGCTTGGCAAGAGTAAGCTCTTTATTTGTAGATCTGATTTTTGACTCCATGTTGACTAGTGTTTTTATATAATATACATACCTTTTGTTGTGTTTCTTGTTTCTGGATCTTGATGTTTGTTAAAAAAAAGGTTTTGAGGGTTAAATTAAGTGTGGTTATATATAGATTGGCCGTCTTTATTTTTATGTACTATTATTTAGTGGTTAGACGTCCATATAAGAGTTATAATAAGCCTATATATGTAATGTAAATATCTTGTGGGTGGCTATAGGGAAACGGTAACTGGATACCTGGGTTAGGGCAGTCAAAAAGACTCGTCATTACCGGGTAACCCTGAACACGGAAACCTTCTAGTTTTACTTAGTTTATTAATTTGGAGGTACTTGTTTAGTTATTAGGTGATACTTTTGTTAAAAGAAGATGAGTGACTTGAGAATACTTCTACATGATGCCTTATCAAATATCTTTTTTTTTTTGTTAAATATACTATAAAGAATGTTTTGATAAAGTTATGTTTAACATGTTATAATATGATTTAAATGGTTATATATTAAGCATAATAATCATCTTTGAGTTTTGGGTACAGTCGCTATTGTATGTAGCTCATAAGCTATGTTCATCAAAAACCATTTGAAGAATTTTTATTTTTTTTTATTAGTTTTTTTTTTGTAAAATGCCAAATCTTGGTGCTTTATTTGTTAAGATTGGAAATTATATAGATGTAGTTGTGAAAAAATTTAGAGAAATTTTATAAAGTTTGGGTCCACACCCTTTTGAATTCTCTTTTTCTTTTTTACCTTTCTCTTTCCAATTTCAAATTTTGAAATTATATTGACAGCCCAAAATATATTTAAGTTCACATGATATGCAAGGGATGTGAAGTGAAAAAGTTTTCCTACAAATCTAATTACCACTTATATAATACTGTTACTAACATATATATTTGCATAAGAAGATTAGCAAACATTACTAGTTTGAAACAAGGACTTGTTGGGTTTGTTGTGCCAAAATCAGTCTTAATCTATATGCACTTTGTTGCTACACATTATAAAAATCAGTAGGATAAGATTAAGTACGCAACTGTAGTTTCTTAGGACTGACGACGGAGAAAAAGGCTTAAGCTTTTGTTTCATTGATGCTTGATTATCTATTAAAAACTGTAACGGCCGTTTGTAATCAAAAGTGTATTGTAGTGCTTTTCGAATTGAGGTTTTATGAGTATTATAATTGAAGTAAACGTCTGTCAGAATTTTGCGAGTGTTGTACCTTTTTATTGTTGCTTATTCATCCCTGTAGCTATTCAGATATTTATATATATAGCACTGCATTATACAAGGTGTCATGATCACTTATCAATGTGATAGTTGCCTCCTATGGTTGGTAGTTCTCCCAGTTTTACCTTGTGACTTTTGGTGAATGCAGGTTTAATGAATTCGGCGTTGATGGTGGACCTGCAGCAAAAACTATTGTTTCTAAGTTCAGTGTGTTCTCAAAGCATGTCACCACACATACTGGCTTCCAAGTGCCAGAATTTGAGGTAAAAACAGCTTCACTTATTTCTAAATAGGATAAAAAGATTGTGCTTATTAACCATGAAAGTGATATAAATTGCGGTGATATGTCATTTATAGATCAAACTCCTGGTTGCTGGAGCTTTAGTCTTGAAGGGAATCGGAAGCCTTCTTTTCATCTTTAACAGCTCACTCGGCGCTTTTCTTTTGGTTAGTATTGTGACTACTGATTATTTAAAACTTTTATTTCGTTTATTATCTCTCTGTGTAAAAGGATAATCACGAAACCCTTTGTTTTCAGATTGTCCACCAGCTGATTACTACTCCCATCTTATATGACTTCTACAACTACGACACCGAGACAAAGGAATTCACTCAACTTTTTATCAAGTTTACAGAGGTTACAACAATACATCTCTACTCTTTGTCTGATAAATTGTTTCTAGGGTATATATTGCAAGATTTGGTTTGAAACTTTATTATATATATAAACAATGAATGTGAATTTTGTAGAATTTGGCATTGTTGGGAGGACTAATGTTTTTCATCGGGATGAAAAGCTCTACTTCAAGGAGAGTGGTGAACAAGAAGAAGCCTTCTAAACCAAAAGCACACTGACTGAATTTGTTGAGGACATAATTTTGTATTAGATTGGTGGCTGCTGCAACAATGCAACTTATTAGTACTTGTTTTCCCCTTTTTTTTCCTCCTTTTTTTTCTTTCTTTTTTTAATTATTATGTTAAATTTGTCTGTTGCTTCAACAGTTTGCCATCCATTGCATCTCCTGTAATGTTTAGGGATCATGGGATTTATTAGATTTTAATTTTATACATAATTGGTTTTCATCTTGGATGTTCCGAAACGAGTGGTTCTTGAGGTATAAAGTGTAGGAGGATGGCACACCTGATCTTTAGACAATGGTAGTGCACATGACTTTACTCTTTGATGCATCCGATGCACTTGTTTTAGGTGCATCAAAAATATGCATCGACAAGTAAAGTCGTGTGCCTTAATATATATATATGAGGTTTGTTTAAATGTATCCTTAATTTTTTTTGGAAACCAAGGGACAAATCTCAGCCACACATTTTCTCTCATTTTTCTTTCTCCTCTATAAATCATTAGTTTCAACTAATTCATTCAAAATCTTTTATCTCAAAAACCGTACATCGATAAATTATA
>JAOXNX010000001.1:23653915-23665641 GCA_028566075.1 Solidago caesia | reverse complement strand
GTCTAACACATGTATATAAAAATTGTATTTGTTGTTATTGATAAAAATATATATAAATAAAAATTGTTATGTAAATCGATATATATATATATATATATATATAATATATAACATAAACATTAAATAATAAGTTAAAAATGGTAATGTTTAAAAATTTTAAATTTTAAGACACTATGTAAATGCTTTATAAGGTAGTATAGTATAGATATAGATATAGATATAGATATAGATATATTAATGTTTTATTTTATTTGATTTTAATTTGTTTTGACTAATTATATTTGTATTAAATGTTATTAAAATATTAAATACATGTACTTAAAATTCAAATTAAAGACATCACATAAATTCTTTATAATGTAATATAGATATATTATAAAAAAAATTTTGTTTAATTACTTAAGTTTTGAATATCCAAAATGACTAATGTACCCTTAAAAACTTAAACATTAGTTTATGTATTTTTTTTTTGTTTAACATTAATTTATTTCCTTTCTTATAAGACATTTAATTCCATTTTTAATTAATTTATAAATTCAAGATATATATAAAATATTATTAACTAATTATAATTTTGCTTATTATAAAAGTTTTGATTTATTAATAAAAGGAAATGATGGTTGTTGTTGCCTGCTACTTGCAGTCTGTTGCCCCCCGTAATCAATTCATCACGTGAGTGAATTAAAATTTATAAAAATTATGCTTGCAACGCTATGTCACCCCTAGTCCCCTATTAATAAGTATTTTATAGAAAACATTGAATCTTAATCATTTTGATATATTACTGGAAAGAATCATAGCATGTGATATATTACGATATTTGTTTTTTTACACCAATCCTGATAGCAAAAGGCTGCTTCCAGTCTACCTAAGGTAAAAATAAAATAAAAAAGAATAAATTACGGAAACCGTCCCTATGTTTTATTCATTTTTTCACTAACCACCTATCTTCGAAAGTATTAACACTATCCATCCCTATATGGTCATTCTATTAACAAAAACCGTCCCTCCTTCAATTAAAATGACTAAAGTGCCCTTTATATATTAATTTCTATAGTTCATATTTTGTTATTTATCTATGTGACAAATCTTGTTGGTCCATTTTTTTTATTAATCTTTTTTAAGAAATTAAACATAATTAGATATCAACAATATACTCATAAGTCATAACTATTAGTATTATACATTTTTGAAACACCCTCATATTGTCTTCTACATTTGTATTATACATTTTTTGAAATATCGGATCCCCGTTTTTTGTATTATACATGTTTTGTTAGATGTTGGGTAGAAACAAAAATTAAAATTGTTACATGATGATAATGATGAAACTGGTTGTTAGGAAGAAGATGGAAGATGATGATTATGATTGTATCTGTTTATAATATGATTATTAAATAAAAGTTTTAATATTGGAAATTAGAAAAGTTTACAATTAGAATTTGACATGTACAGAAAGAAAAGAAAGGAAATTATAATGTTAAGGATAAATTATAGACATTTTAGTTGGAGGAGGGATGGTTTTTGTAAATAGAATGACCATGTAGGGATGAATAATACTTCCGAGTAGGGATGGTTAATGAAAAATGAATAAAACAAAGGGACGATTTCTGTAATTTACTCTAAAAAAAAAAGAAATAATCATCGAATTCTTTATCTATAGAAGCAAAGATGTTAACCACTCAATCGAATTCTAATAGCCATATCAAAAAAAATTTATTATTGTAAAAAATTATAAAAATTAATAAATTTTTGGTCTCGCTATTTATGAAAGTTCTATTCTATCAATGCATAACAAGAATTTTTTTGGTAACCCAAAGTACACAAACAATCTAGAAATCTCTATTTGCATCACCGACTAATCTTTCAGTAACTAAAACAAACAATTCTTCTATCATCATCATCGTCATCATTCAAGATCTACAAAATCCCTTTTTGGGTTTGATCAAGGTAAACCCCAGATCCAATAAATGTTTATAAAGTTTCTATCTTTATTATTTTTGTAAATTATAAATATGGGAAAACCATTGTTTTATGAAATTCTTGAAAAGCCTGCAACTAGTTGTATTATAGGATTATGCACTTTAATTTGGTTTTATATACAGAAGAAAAATATTGGTTACTCTCATGTAGGCTTAAGTTATGAAACTGCAATTGAAGGTCATCATTGGAGAATTATAACATCTGCGTTTTCACATATAAGTGTTGTTCATTTAGTTTTTAATATGAGTGCACTTTGGAGCCTTGGTGCTGTTGAACAATTAGGCCATTTGGGATTAGGCGTTAGTTATTATCTTCGTTATTCGCTTGTGTTGGTTGTGTTATCGGGTTTGCTTGTTTTGGGAAGTTATCATGTTTTGATTAGTAGGTTCAAGATTGAATATTTTAGACGGGTTACCGCTGTTGGGTATTCTTGTGTTGTGTTCGGGTGGATGACGATACTTGCAGTGAAGCAACCTTCGTCAAAGTTGAATCTTTTTGGGTTTCTTTCGTTGCCCATTAGTTTTGCTCCGTTTGAGTCGTTGATATTTACTTCGATTATTGTTCCACAAGCGAGTTTTTTGGGGCATTTGTCGGGGATTATTGTTGGGTATTCGATTGCGTGGGGTTTGATTCATGGGATGAATGATTATTGGGCAGTTTCTATGTTGGGATGGACAGTGATTGTGTTTGTTATCAGTTTGAAGCAAAGTGGTGCATATGATTTTGAGTTTCTTGAGATTGAATCCGTTACTGATCCTACATTGCCGGGTACTGGTCGAATGTTGCAAATGAGTTCCCTTTTGGATGCTCATGATGAACTTGTATAGTTATTGTGAAGAGGCATGTAATTCTTGACTATTCGCTTTAACATTCTGATTTATTATTATAATCTTTATGTTAGTTTCGTATATGTGCTTAAAGAAGTAGTCTTGTTGGTTGTTGCTACAGTAGAACTTTGGTTTGGACAAGTTTATGAGGAAACTGGCGTTTTTGTAAACTTGTACATGCCTTTGGATATATGTACAATATTAGAATTAGTTATTTATTTATGGTGATACAGAATAAAATTTTACAGCTTGCTCTGGTGTACCTCTCCCTGCATAAATTTTTCAGTTCATATGTTGATTTCTTGTTGACTTAATGAGTGCCTTACTTAGTTTTCTTATAAACCGGTGAGTAATCATAATTGTTTATATCTTTAGGTCAGATATTAACAATTGATAAATGTCCTTTATATGTGTCGTTACACCTAGAATTTTGCATTATGCAGATTTTTGCTGCTGGAGCATCTTCATCACGTCAGGAATGTAGGAAATGGTCTTTATATGTTGGAATGCTAGTCTAATAATAAAATTTAAAAAAAACTTGAGATAAGGCCAACATGGGACATTCGGATACCACGATAACTAGTTTGAAGTGTTGGACAGAAACGTTTTTCGTTTTCTGATATTGAGGTTCAATATATCTAGATTAGGATGAGCAGGTAAGAAGTTTCTTATAGAATACTGAATATTGAGATAAATTTGAAGTTACCTAATACCTTTACCACCTGATTATCCCTTGACTCTCCATATTGCAATGATCATTTTGAAAGCTCACTTCCAGTCAACCTCTAAATGCTTGTTTGTGAAGAGAAGAATGAAAATCTTGCATCAGGTTATTTCAAAATGAGGAAAAACACACAATTGAATGTTGATTGCTGTCATAGCGTCAATATCTGATTCATCAAATGTAGTGAAATTGTTTAGGCTTTCCCGTGAAGTGTTGAGCAGTTCAGTGTAAAGCACTAAAAGAATTCCTCACAATGAATATTAGAACCTTCTTCCTCATGTTCAAAATTAGAATAGGCGGTCCTGCATATATATTGCGGTGTTCAAGATCTTTTCGTCTTGCTATAATAGGGTTTGCTTTGCATTACAGCTGCGACAAGTTTCCCCTACAAAGTTTTATGTATTGACCCAAAAACGAGATGTTAGGATTCTTTTGCCAACAAAATGCAGTGGTAAGTCTGGCTCTGGCTTCTGTTACTAGAAGGATCACTTGAAATAACTGTAATTACAAAGTATATCATGTCCAAAAATTGCACAATGGGGATGATCAAAATCCATACTACAGTTTATTAGATTATAAATACTTGTAATCTTGACCAAAGTTTGATTCCCATGATGATTTGATATCATTGGTCTTACTAATCGTAATTCTGACTACAGAGATCAATTTTTTTATGTCGTGCACTCGGATAATCCATTGATTCCTGGAAACTAAATGTTCTTAAATGCTTGTTATGGCTACACCGATTTACAATTTACTGATCATCCAAAAGCTGGTAGGATAGTTCTGAAGGCTGCTTTCTGTTTTATTTCTTTTTAAAGCATCATTTTCAAAAATTATTCTAGAAAGCACAAGATGTTTATGGGTCACTAAAGGTAAAAACGATAATAAATTCATTACTTTGTTTGATTCGATGTTAAGAATTTTCATTTCCCCATGGGATATATAAAATGAAAAGAAAGATTTTACCCAAAAATTTGGTAGATCACATTCTCAGTACAAAGAAGTGGAACATGAACAAGATATGGATTGAGTTGGAATGCAGCTTTTCAGAGAGCTCAAGAATCAGAAGATTATTTGTACTTAATAGGATTGGAGTTTGGCACATAGATGATAATGCTATATTATTAAAAATTAAGATATTATACTAATTATCTGAAATACAAAAAAGAAATTAAGCTGGGGAGATTGAAAGAATTATATATGTTTCGATAGATTTTGAATGTCGTTTACGCTTGGGAGATTTAACCACCCCCAAGATGGTTTAGTGGTTAACGTTCTTGGATCTTTTGAAGAGGTCTCAGATTCGAATCTCACAAGGTACAATTTTTGGGTGGCTAAGGAAGGGTTCGGAAACGGTGACGGAATACTCCGGTTAGGCCGTGTATATTTGTGTCACGCCCTCACCGGATAACTCGAACGGTGAAAACCTCATTCATTTTGTTCACTTAAAGAATGTACTTCCTTTTTTGACAATTTTTTGGAACTTATAATATTTTAAAACACATACAAAATTCACCTTTCTCTTCTGACATGTTAAAACTGCCTACAGATTCAGAATATGATGTTTTACATTCGTATTTATCTTTGAAAGCCAATACAAGGTATCGTTCCAAAGAAAGAAGAATAATTGCCTTGCATAGTTTGGAAGCGTAACCACGTCATGATATAGCCTTGCACGCCGTCGCCAGCATTGTGGGCATGTGGCCTAAATGTGGTAAACACGACACTGCTATGTGTGTGTGTTTTATTCGATTGTTAAAGTGTGGTCAGTAAAACTCTACAAGTAAAAGGTTCATGGTTTTCAATGACAAAGCAAGATTTCAGTGTTTGTACTTACGAGTGACAACATCATGTATTCTAATATATCTGATCAAGAGCGTGTTATTTCCCAGCACAAATACAAAGCTTATCAAACATGTTAATTGTAGTTATTTTCATGTGACAACAGTGTGTATTCTAATATCTGACCAAGAGCTGTGTTATTATTTTACAGTACAAACTCAAAGCTTACCAACATGTTCATTGTAGTTACTTTTGTGCAACACCACCGTGTATTCTAATATCTGACCAAGAGCTGTGTTATTTCCGGGTACAAATTCAAGGATTATCAACATGTTCATTGTAGTTACACAAATATTATACATCAGAATAAAATTTAAAAAAAAAAGGTAAAAAAAAAAGCCCAACAATCATCATATCCATTTCTAAACCAATTCCTTTTACCATGATGTTCACAAGCTTTGCCCTCCCAAATACCACTAAATTTCGTCAATTTTAGGTAACAGAACAATCAACTTTTATAACCACAACCATAATCAAGTCCTCCGCCTTATCCTCCTGCCATTTGTCTCTCCCCCATCAGAAAGTTGAGCACAAACACTTCGTGATTTTGCTCCATCGCCACCACTGCTACAGTCATCTTCACAGCCAGCTACCATCTTCAGAATTTCAGACTGCAAACTCGGGCAGTTCTCTTTGAGATACTCAAACCCGTCTGATCGCATTACAGCTGTATAGGAAAAAGTGAGAATAAGAAAGCAACAAAGAGAATTGGTACATATATAGCAAGTTGTTTAAATCTGCATGTATATATGCACATTATAAGTTCCACATATACTAGCAAACAATAGTGATCTAGATTCTAGAATTGCCTTTAAACTCCAACCCACAAGTGGGGACTAAGTTATTTATATTATAGGATGGTTGTGTGTGGGCAGCTTCTTCAATAAATTATGAAAATTTCCGTGTATATAATGTGTGACCTCGCATTTCTGGTTCCCAAAAGAATACTTAAACCTACTCACCTTTTTTTCTTTTTATCTCTAATCCTGAACTAAGCATTTACTCACAATTGGTTGCTTCTTCACATCATTCTCGTTTATATGACGCTATTCACATATACGAGTAATCCCTTCTGCAAGCCACATCTTAATGCTAAATGAACAACGTGTAGTGTTCTTCACTGTATCCCATAGCTAATGTTATCCTCTTTCAAGGAGATCACTTCAATACATACGAAGGTCTATTCAGATCACTTCGATCCATATGAAGGTTTATTCAGATCACTATCTGCACGGCAATATCCCTCGAGACCCCAACCAAGGTTCCAGACAAGAGATAGAATTGTTCTTAAATTATTCCTCTTACCCATACGAGCAAAAGTCTTCAAATATTGTCCATGCAAGTCCCAACGTACTCTTTTGCAAATCTTTATCTCCACTTTCAAGTCACTCCAGTCCTGTGTTTCATTATGACTTTTGACGCACTTGTCACTCTATATTTCACCATAACACACCCAATTGTAACTCGGAGTTTTTTTCTTGCCTAATACAAGTCTTACTATTGGTGCTTCCATGATCTATCTCCACATCACTTATTTAAAATTTTCTTTAGATAATATCTTATACGAACCTTTGATGATAATTAGGTTATCAAGGTTTCCAAGAAAGATTTTGGAGATGGCTGGGAAGTTTTAAAAGGAAATTTAGTGTGAGGGTGAGTATTTGTTAATGTTTTAGTTTCTTTTCTAATAGCCAATTGGTAGGTCCTGAATTTCCGTTACTAGCATGTTCCTCAGCTTCACTTCGCAAATTAGGGGATAAACATCTAATATCAAATTCATGAGACTTGGTAAGACTTGTGTACCTGCCTAAATCTCAAATCAGGCTCAAACTGCCTCGACTACAACAAATCTTGCAAAACCTCACATTTTTAGGAGCTGATTTAAGATCAAGAATCAGTTGAGACCTATTGGAGTTGTGATCAGAAACGAGATTTATATGGGTGGAAGAACTCAAATTCAGATAAACAGGCTTCCTGCTTACTAAAGCAGAAGACAAAGTTTGTTGAAAGGAGAACGACAACACATTTAACCTTTTAAGTTGATAGAAATCACACAAAGACATATTTCAATGGTCAAAGATCTAGCTACCATCATCTTGGCTATTAGATGGATCTTTGCTAGAACTACTTTCTCCACAAATGTTTTAGTACATTCATTTTGAAATAACAATGTTCAATAGCATGCATTTACTTCTTTTGGCCACATCAATATGATGAGGTATTCAGACACAATCTATCCATTTGTTCCTAACACTAAAAACTAAGATATTGAAGCTTCATAGGTTTATCTGGTTTTCCTATAATAGTGACTAAGTAGGGAGAAAGTTGAACAGACATCATGAAATACATCGCCAGAGCTAGCTTTTAGATAGGAAGTCATGATAAATGCAACTCATTTTACGCTTGTTCTTAACCTCTTTAGGTTTCTGAGTTTCTTAAGTTCTGCCTACATCAAGCAGTTGGGATATTAAACTTATAGAACTTTCAAAACTAGATTGTAGTGACTGAACCACTGAAGATCAATTAGAAAAAGTTGATTAAAGTTTGGTCAACATGTCAGCGAATATAGCCTATCAAGTTCATATGTTCAATAAGTAATATGATTAAAACGTCGCATATTTCACGAACATAGCATTTCTCCAATTGAAATGCTAGTGTATAAAAAAGCGCTCAAGCAGTCTTCAGAGATACCAGACACCACCGCTAATTATAATCAATAATAAAGATGACAAACAAGTACCATAATTGCATAACTTACTAGTAACAAAATACCTCATTAATACTGGAAACCAGTATCATGTGACACAAATGGAAGAAGAATTAAAAAAACATAGTGAGTTTGTTTCAAGTAGTGGTTAGGTCTTGCACAAATAATTGACCGGATTGAGGAGGAACAATAACAGAAGGGTGATGAAAAAGAACCTGCAAGATTTTCAGCAGCAAATCTAAGGCAAACAGCTTTCAATTGTACGGCATGATGACGGTCTGCAAGCGCAAGAGCCCTGCCAACAGAGTTTACAGATATATCCTTGCAGAGATGAGCCTCACACATGCGTCGGAGTCTGGCCAAATCATACTTATCAGCAGCACCTAATAACTTGGTTATTAATGTCTCAGAAAAATTGGATTCACATGGAGAACTATAAGTAGCCAACTCGTCTTCCATAAGCGCATCTCTATAAATGAAGTGGAGCACAGCCTGTTGCATATGATATATTTCAGGAAAGCTGGACAAAAAAAAAAATTGTATTCCATTTGAATTTTCAACCAAGGGTCATACGATATTTTTTAACTACAGTTTATCAAAGAGGCCACAAAAAGAAATAGTGCAGCAACACAAGAAAGGTTAAAAGTATTGGAAATAGGTATATCATTTAAGGAGCATAAAAGGAACAAATTGTCCCGTAAACAGCCATTATTCATCAGATAAGAGTATGAGACTAGATCACTAGATATGATACCAAAAAAAAGAAGACATGAAGCAGTAGTTTGAAAGTACTTGTAGAAGTTTGGAAGTACTTGTGAAAGAGCAAGTGCCTATATGTATTCATTAAAAAGACATAACATTAACCCTTGTTTAACCTATAATCGGTCCAACTAAATCCATTTGACACAATTTTATTCCTAATTTCATATATACAACCATAGCAATGCAAGTACGGTGCAGTTACCTTAAAAACCTTTGGTTCTGTATCAGTAACAATAATCTCCTGGTCATCTCCCTCTTGTTTACAAAATTCAGAACGAAATACAGGAGATCTAGCAGCCAATACCAACTTATGGGCATGAAACTTTTCTCCAGCCACATTAAAGATAACATCCGCACCTTCCATATTTTCCAACAAGCTACCAAAATGCGATCCAATATCAGACTCTGGTACTTTGATTGAATGTAACCTAGAGCATTCTGTTGCAGAAACAACCACTCCTACAGTACAGTTAATTTTCAAACAGTCATCCTTGAGATAATCTGAGCTTTCTAGCATTGCTCGCCTGTAAAACCGCTTGTATCCCCTGGTAAAAAGAGCCCAAAAATGGTAAGCTGGATTCGATTTTTAATAATCTAAAAGTTCATGAAAACTTGTAAACTGTGGCAATATCGTGAACTCCTTAAAGAGTGCTATAATCATTATATCAAAAAAATTAGTAAGAAATGAAAACCAGAAAGTAAAAGAAAGAACGGCATCGGAAGTGAAACCGTTTTAAAAGAAAGCTTTGAGTTCCAACGATGTATATTGTGAGGGAAAAGAATCCCTTTTAGGGTTCTTGACTGCATCCTTTAGAGCCTTGACTGGTTAGATCTTAAGTCTAATGGTAAAGATCACGCCTGTAGGTCTATGTGAATACAACACGATTGTCTTATTTTCTATTGATATAATGATTGTATTTTTCGACACAGTATTTAAAGTGAAATTTTGATATTCAGGAAGAGGCATCTATTTTTGCAATTATGAAGATTCTTAAACAGCCTGAAACACGCTCCATGATTTTCTCACGTTTCCATCAAGCACCAAAAAGGTTCATGTCAAGGAGTCCCTATATAATTGCATTGTTCTGACAAAACAGGGTGATATGATTGTTGTAAGGTTTTTAGTTGACATTACCATCATCAGGGATGATAAAGATGGCTTACTACCCTAAAGTTCTACATCCCAAGAAAATTTCTTAAGCAGTGAGGTAAAATCTCAATATGCATTAATGCATATTTTGATAGAGAAAGTATGTTCTTGATATACTAGCTAGGGTAGTAATACTAGATAACCAAATAACCAACTTTCTTACAGCCTCAACACTAAAATTTCCTCTAGATGATGGGAAGTTGCTCGATAATCCATGAAGACACCAGAGACTAGGCATTCATATTGATATCTCTCAGACCGTGGTTCGTTGGACTGGTCCACGTGCAAGTAACTAGCAAATACTAAGGGGATACTTATTACAAAGGTATCCTGTACAAAGCCAGAAACATGCCTAGGTTCTGGATATTGCAATACTTGTTATGCAGGTGGTATGTATCGCCAAATGTCTTCTATAGGATGGTACATTCTCTCTAACACTGCATTCTCGAGTTTTTTTTTCAACTCGAGAATGCTTTTTATGTATACAATTCTTTTCATTTTCTATCTTTTCCATTCCTCTCCCTGCTTTTCTTTCTATTTTAGACTCGAGAATGCAGTGTAAGGGAATTGCAACGTAGAAACCAATATGTGTAATGGGATTATGCACTTGTATCATTAATTTATGACATAGTAAGTTACAGTGTTACACAAATGTGTAGCATTATAATAAAAGAAAATGATTACTGCGACAGACCAATGTGTGGATCAACTTGATTCACTAAATTAAAAGGTAGGTGGTGTAACTAATCAATTGGCATATAATAAACTTCCATGTCACTTGGTTTCGGCATTTATGACATTTCAAAAGAAATACACGCTCTAGACAATCCCATGCTCGAGTCTGATAACAAGCAAGAAAAAAGGAGAGAAACATAAAAGAAGCATGATTACTATTTGATATGTGCTCTAGTTACAAAGAAATGACAAACATGATATTTTTTGTGAGAGTTGAAGATGACAATTTTACATAATTATCCTTAAAGTGTATAAATGCTTGTTTAAAAAGAGGTAATTTGGTTAATTAAAAAACTTCAGAAGGATTGTTATTGAGACAAAATCATCATATATATTCCATACTTCCTTTCTCTTCTCTCCCAAAAAATGAACTAGAGAACATAATGTAAATCCTACAAGTGATCAATCACTAATTCTCAAACTGGACATCCGTCCCTCATCTACCTCCAATCTATGAACCTTTCACAATTTCCTCCTATAAACCTTAAAGATAAGTCACTAAGCTCCGCCACTACTTATAAATCAATCAAGTGACTCAATCACATCGTAATAGGAAACTATTTTAACAGAATATCGTGACTAAAATAATATGAACCCTAATCCGAAGACAACCCATATTGCCCAATAAAAATCACAAGCAATTTCCTCCTTCACACAACCATAAACGCACAAAACCAAATCCGATGTTATACTCTATACTAACCACACTACCAAACAAAAAAACCAAATTTAATCCAAACAAAGATAAATTCTATCGGCAAATGACATACTAATTTCCTTATCCATTAACATAAAATAACATACATAACTTAGCACATAAAAAAGACTAAAACTTTATCAAACCAACATTATAAATTAACACTAAAACACTTCATAGAAGCTACAATATTTAATTGGGGATATCATCCGTATTGCTACATTACGCAACCTTAGGTACTGCGCCTCTCACATACTGGGGATTTAATATGTACATTAATAAACTTCAGGGGGCAA
>JAOXNX010000001.1:23626643-23638800 GCA_028566075.1 Solidago caesia | reverse complement strand
TAGATGTACTGTACAACTATGTGATGCATGAAATTTTGTGTATGGTAAAAAAAAATTGTGCATAGATCATCTCCCTTTAAGTTATGACAAATTAACAAATATTTTTCTTAATTTTCTAACGCCAACCTTTCAAGCAATACATAAATTTTTATTTTTTTTTAATTTTTTTTTTAATTTTTAACGGGTGGATGTTACTCTACTTTTACTATACTACCCCAAATAAAACTTGTCGCTGTCCAAGTTTAAACATGGGATTTCTCATAAAAACAAAGTAATGGACTAATGGCTGAAGATGTAATTCTTTTAGGACTTATATTTGAAATAATAGCTGAAGATGTAATTCTTTTAGGACTTATATCTAAACTACTTTATAAAACAAATGCCGACCGTCTTACTTTTTGAATTCTTTCAACACCTTTTCATTTTGGAAATGATCGTTGTTTATTATTGACTTTAATTGGCATTGACTAAAACTAACTGGAAACAATCACGTATGGATACAGCAAAACAAATAGTGTTGACTTACCACAAAGTGTCTTTTTTAACAACAAATCAATATTAAACATAACCAATCTTACAGCCAATCAATATTAAACATAACCAATCATACATATTTACCGCCAATCAATATTAAACACAGCCATCTATATAAACCGACTGTGTTTTTTTGTTTTTTACCATTTTCATCATATTCATATTCATAAAATACAATAACTTTCATCATAACAACTCAACTCATCTTCATCATAAAAATGAATCCATCAACAAACTTGAACAATGGTAATGCTTCTCCTGCTCCGGTTCCTTCTCCTGTTAACTTGTGTTGTAGAATTCTTAAGAATAGCGGTAGCATAATGGGTAGGCCAGGCTGGGTGAGTAGAGGGTCAAAACATTATGTTTATTGTATGGTTCTGATTGACCCAAAAGAATTTTGCTTCCCCAAATTTAGATTTATATTTTTGCTACAAGTATATAGAGTGTCATGTTATCTGCTTCAAATTTTTTCTCTATTTTTGACCAAGTTTTACTTCTTATGTTCAGATGATTAACATAGGTGTATCATGTATGAGTTAGAGACAAGCTACTTACAAGACTCAAGCAATTTTTGTAATATGTGGAAGACATACGAAGGCTTTCTTTCTTCATAAAAAAACATCAGTAAGTATGTCTCTTTCTCTACCCTTTCTCTTTTAATTGTTATTTTTACTTCCATGTTAATTAATTATGAGCAAATGGATATCTTCGGCATCCACTTTCGACTTTAAAAACCAACGTGTGGGTCTTGATCATTATTCTTTTTAACAAGTTATTATAATATTATTTATAAGGTTGAATTATAATAATTTTTAAATTGTAGTAAAAACTTATACGTGTGATATACTATAAGTATAATTTTATCTTTTATGTAAATATATTTTTAATTTATTACAACCTTAAACTTATGATAATTGCTATATAATAAATCTACTAGATTTTTGACCCGTGTATATACACGGGCAGACACAAAATATTATATTTTAAAAATTAATATTTCGTTATAAAATTCATATGTATTAGATGAGTTTTATTACATGTTAAATGACTACATGTTAAAGTATTGTATATTTAAAGGATAGTAAACATTGTTATATCATTATTATTTAATTTACTTATTAGATTTTTGTCTTGTATGGTTAAAATAATTGTATTAAATTATTAAAAATAGTTTTATACATATTTGCTATTTCCAATTTATATACTCATTGAAAATGTAAGTTTTAATATTGTATGAAAGATAAAAATAGTTAAAAATAATATGTTGATAATTTTAAAAAGTTTTCTCAATAATTATAAATTAAGTATTTAGTGAAGAAATTTCTTTTTAAGGGCTAAAAAGTGTAAATTATTGATGGAAAACAAAAAAGTGTAAATTAGTGAGACTTTTTCGATAAATATTAATATAAATACTAATATACTAATATATTTGGATAACGATTATTAGGATTTTTAATATTATATTATAATTAGATAAATAATGACATCATCAATGTTCAATTTTGAAGAATGGAGAGCTATGATTGGTCAATAAGTAATTAGGTCAGTTGTCTTATAGTATATATAAAGATAGTTAAACACGCAAAACTATGTACAATATGGAGCCAAGAGTTCGGCCTAGCCGTGTCGGCACTAAAGTCTAACTCGGCAGCTTCTAAGACTATCACGAGTGATGGCTCTTGATGAAAGTCTTCATGGGGGCATCTCCTTACATGTGGCCTAGGTAGAGGGGATGTCCTCACTTTTTGACTCTTTTTTTTAATTAAATTATAAATTAATTATATTAAAATATATAAAACTTAATAAAATTAAATAAAACTTAAACAACTAAATAAAAGTTAAACAACTAAAATAAAGTTACATAATTCCATTACAACTGCATAAAAGTTAAACAACTAAATAAAACTTTAAAAAATTTAATAAACTAGATAAACTTATTTTTCCCGAATTCGTCGTTTCATTTCCTTCACCACTTGTTTCTCGCCTTCCGGAAGGTTGGACGTGTCGATGACAAACGTTTTACAATCTTAATTGTTTTTCGCTTTTCATTTCAGGCTTTTTCTTTTGAATATCAGGACGTTCCTGGTTGAATTCGACCCGTTGCTTGCCGACCTCCATCAAGCCCTCCAGTTTCGACCCTAACGACTCAAATTCATTCGAATACAATCTCTTGGGTTGTAGTATGGATACATTTTTTAAAGAAATGATGGTGAAAATTTATAAAGTATATAAAGAAAGAAAGAAAATATAGTAGAAAGAAAGAATGGGGTAAAGAAAGAAAGAGATGAAATATGTATATAAATAAAGGGTAAAAGGTAAAAAAAACAAAAAAAACAAAAAACAAAAAGTTTTTTTGGTCAAAGAGAGGTTATACGGCTATTTTTATTTTTTTTTTTTTGAATTTCGAAATTTCTGAGCGTCTCATTTCAGACGGAGACCGCGTTTAACCATCATGGAACGCCCCACGGGGCGGTGTGGCCGGCGTTTTGGCGGCGTCCTAACGGGGCTTAACGCCCCACTCCGTGTAGTCTAACCAGTCTCTCTCATTCCTCCTCAACCCCGGTTTTCTCTATAACTACATTCTAAATCCGAGTCAAAAAGGGGATGTATGTATATCTGTGTGCGTGAAGACGGATCAAAGATATATATATATATATACACACACGTAGACACACGAAGCCAAATCCAGAAAAAAAAAATATACCTCAAATCAAATAGTAAGTGGCGGATCCCTCTTATGACTAGTTCGGCCTCGGCTGCAAGTGAAGGGGGAGTCGGGTAGGTGCCCGGGTTGGATAGTGAGTGAAGGGATTCGACAAAGGCTCCAAATCCGGAGTAGATAAAGACCCAATCCGGGTCGGCGAGATTCAATCTGGATCAGATTTTTTATGCATTGTAGGCATATAAATCCGAATGATAAAATCGGGTCGAACAACAGAGTAGGATCCAGACCCTTCCCTTTTCTAGTTGAGCTGATCTCGACTCTCTTCCTTTTCTCTCTTTTTTCTTATGGTCGAGACTCGAGACCACGAGATCTCTTTTTCTTTGGGAGTATGTAGAACCAGATAGGAAAGGTATGTGTTTGTAAGATTGAGCCTTAACCTCCATGAGTTCTTCAAATAAATATGCATACGGACTCGGCTGATCTCCTTAGACCAAGCCCGGTTCGGATAGATATACAATATGTTTCCGATCATATATATTTAGCTATACAAAAATGTTTACTTTCTCAACTAAAAGTTATGCACGAGCCCGACTACATTTGTAATTGACGATAGTTCGAGCATTCTCTAACTAGATGCAAGACGACAAAAGCCCCATGCCTATAATTATCATAGTCACATGCTTTTCAAACGCTCTCAAATCACATTCACTCTTAATCCTTATAGAATACCGAGAAGTACAATTTTCTCATTCCAGGGCAACTATCGTCATCTTAAGTTTCGCAAAGAACTTGTTAGGTTTGCACTATGAATTCGAAAGACATGGTGATTGTCACAGTTATATCATTCATTGTCTCCGAATCTATCGTTCCATGCTCAAACAAGTACTTTCAGATATGATTATGGTCTTTTTTTAGGGGGTATTTGGAATTGCGTTTTGAAACTAGATTTTGCGTTTTCAAAACTGCGTTTTCTCTCTAATTAAACGCAAATAATCACTTTTATATCCAAACCCTTTTTTCTGATTATTTGCGTTATGCAAACGCAATTATCAAATAGTTCATTCAAAACACAATTCCAAACACCCCTTTAATCTACTTAAATTATACATATCATATAACATACTTGGAATTTGCATGTAGTTTTTTAAAATATATTTGATATTTTATACGAATTTCGACACCCAGGAAAAAAATGGTTGTCAAAAGTCAAAACTTCTTTTACGAGTCTAGATAAACTATACATCATGTAACATTTATGTTTTTTAAAATTCATAAAGTGTTAAAATCATATGAAATGAACTTATGAAATTCAACACAAGGAAAAAAGCAATGGACATTTACAAAGGAATCATATTTCCACCTTCTTTTTCCTAAATACAACATTCAAAGTACAATAATTTATGCAAAGTATACAACTATTTATTACACATAAGATGGTGAATTTGAGAAAAAGAAAGGAAAAATAGATACCCACAATCATAAATCATATAACCATTGTGTCAAAATCACATGTGACATTAGATAACTGACTATAACAAGGTTTGAACCCTTAACATTGATATATTACAAAACATTAAGATATCGTTAACCTAGAAACAAATTAGTTGACCTTTCAAATGGGACCCGGGACTCTCGAAAATCCCCAATCCATCCTTACAAATGTAGAAGGTAAGATTCAAATCCCGGTGGATTACCTCAAATATGTAATGTAATTTTTATGTTTTTAATGAATAAAAAGTCGTATATAAAGTAATTTGTGTAATTATGAATATTTAAAAATTTAAATTAAAAAAAATGATGTCTGACAACTATAATATGAGTAAAACTGATTTGGTGCTGATGCAGTGATAAAAACCGATACTCTTATTGAGTATAATATTTGGAATTTGTAAATCAAACATATAATTTAGGAAGTAGAAAAATGGGATTAGTGTGTTTGTGAATAAAGGGAAAACATCATATATACCCTTAATAAACACCAAAATATCATATTTACCCAACTTAAGTTCATAATATCACATATACCCACCTTAAACCTAAATTATGTCATATATATCCAAATAATAATATTAACTCCAATTAATATTCTAGAAATCATAATAATAATCATTTAATTTGTTATTGACTATTATATCCTTCTTCTCCCACATTAAAAATCCCTAATTTATGTGTTTACATTTCTTCATCATCTGACGTTACCAACCTATAAAAAAAAATACATTGTA
Organism: Solidago caesia; assembly: GCA_028566075.1. Classification (NCBI taxonomy): domain Eukaryota; kingdom Viridiplantae; phylum Streptophyta; class Magnoliopsida; order Asterales; family Asteraceae; genus Solidago; species Solidago caesia. Next base: position 23,633,376 of record JAOXNX010000001.1, on the reverse strand, counting down.
TTGAAACAAACATTATTGGGCGATTGTCTCAAAAAATAGAAATAGTGTGACTAATGAACATTGTATTAAAATAGAATCACATACATGATAGCTATTAAAAAAGTTATTTAAAAAAAAGAATTATATGCCACTCTTTCAATTCACGAAGCTGAAAGTACCACTTTGTTTTGGACATTTTTTTACTCGTTATTTTGTTTTATTTAAAACCAATCCAAGTAGATTTAGAAACTGAGTTTGCGTATTATAATTTGAGAAGGATCATAAACAAATAACATATATGATAAAAGAATAACAAGGGTATAATTGTCCAAAGTAGATTAGTTAATTATTATTATGACTTATAAAATATTATTAATTGTTGAAATTATTATTTGGATATATATGATATATTTTAAGTTTAATGTGGGTATAAATAATATTATGAACTTAAGTTGGGTAAATATGATATTTTGATGTTTATCAAGGGTATATATGATGTTCTCTCAAAAAAAATCTATGAGCAGTTAGATTGAATAAATGGGTATTGGGCCGTTGTAAAACGGGTAGCCCAAAGCCTCAAACCGTCAAAAATAACATTTGAAATTTCTCCGAGGCGGCAATTGTTTGTGCAGGAAATATATATATTATATTATATTAATAAAAGAGTAAAGGTTCATTCATAGATCATCATCATCATCTCTAATAATTTTTCATAATAATAAAGAAGTAAGGAAATCGGGCTTTGTTAAATTGATTGTTTAATATTTTATTTGTATAATCTGGTGGTTGGTTTTAAGAAATCGTACATCAATACACTCTTTCTTTCTACTAATATAAAGGTAATTCATTTTGTAATTTTTTATTTTATTTTATATTAAATCTTGTTTTAATTCAGTGATATCGAAGTAAGTTATATATATATGTATAAAATCTGTTACTAATTGTGTTGCAGAATCAGTATCTTGGATTTCACAGTATAGTGAGAAACAATGTCAACTCCTCTCGTTCGACAACGCCTCGTCAATCAAAATGAGAATTCAAACATCATTCCAAACAGTATTATTTCTTTCTATTCTTTTTCATCCTATCGCCTTCTAATTTCTTTCATTTTCTCCTATTATTTACGGTACATATGTTATATTTATTTATGGTATTTAAGCTGGGTGCCCTAGTCGTTAGATCTCCTCACAAGAGGTAGGTAAACATTTTGGGGGTGGCCAGGGAAAAGGGATTGGAAACGTTCACAGGGATACCCCCATTTGGGCTGCTGCGTACCCTCCTCACCCTTTTGTATTTAAGCTCTTTAGAATATGTGCCAAACAGTATGATCTTTTTCTTTTGACGTATCTTCGTATTGAATAAAGGCTGGGTTTTGTTTTTCAGAAATGATGACTACTGAAATAAGAAAGAAGTCTAAGTTGACTTTAGGAAAAGGTGGATCAGGGTTAAAAAGCCGTAAAGTACTTGGTGATATTACAAATAGACCGAAGATTAATCAAGAAGCATCAACTCGGAAAAAGAATTTACCCAAGGAGGAGTTCAGTATTCTAGAAGAGAAGTTTTTGCATGACCACAACAAGTGTATCGAGGCACAGAAAGCAACGCCAGAATCGGAGTTTTTGGACATAGTTCTTCCTGGACGTGGTAATTTTCTTGCATCCCTTCATTTTTCATCATTATGTCATATTGAAATATCTTATATTTGTTGAATATGTTCATTGCTAAAAGATTATCTTAACTAATGGATCTAAGTGAAAGATTAAAATGGCTTAATATAACTGCCAAATATAGTAACATGGTTGTGGGTTATTTACTGACTTTTCACTGTACAAATCTTCTGAAATTTCATGGGTTACAACTTTTTCATATGTACATAGTTTGAATTTAGTTTTCATCAGATTTGAGACAACATATAGTCATGAAAGACAAGTAAATGATATAAACAGCTGATGTTAATATGATGTGTCCATAAAAAAATGTTTTTACCATGCTGTAAACTGACCAGGCAGGCGGGCACTGAACTGCACAAATTTTTTAATCTGAACAAGTAAAGCTTTATTTCTTTTAGAGAAATGTGAGTTAAAGAATTTAGAAACCGCCTCACTCCGGATAGCCTTAGACCCCAGGCTGCAAGTAGGTGTAAGATTGAGAGTTTTGCCATAAGCGGTTGAATTATACAACACTTTAAGGTAGGATTCACTGAAGACAATGTGAATCTGTACTTAGATAGTCAACCTTTATATCTAAAGGTACAAGTACTCGTACTCGACAGTACAAGTAAAATTTCCAAAAGTTATGCTATTTGAGAGAAGCCTAGGGGGAGAGGAATCTGAATACATTAGCTGCAAAAGGAATGGGACAGGCACGTTGGGTAATCACTAATGAGTCAAAATGACCAGCTTTGGATTGGCCTGCCAACACAACTTTTTTTTTTTTGTGCTTTTATACAATTTAGTTATCAGTATGATTAACTTTTGTAATCCTATGTTTTGGATTTACCCGTTTGTGTCATTTCTGTCTCATTTTTATCTTAGTTGTTTAGTTTTACCCTTTTCACCCATGAAAGATAACCCAAAACAATACATTTTTGGGTAAATAAGTAATTGCCACTTACGGGATGGGTAATTCTCGGGCATCCCTTCATTCATCATTCTTATTATTCACTGTTGAATGCATAACTTTTAGTTTTCTAGCATTTGCATTTTCTTTTATTTCAGAATGGGGACAGGGGTAAGTATACATGTTTAAGTTCTAAGCATCACATAATCTTGACAAATTGATCTGATGATAAGAGCCACAAATAGCACTACATATAATATTTCCAAAAGTTATGCCACCTTAGAGAGAGCGAAGCTTAGGGGGAGGGGAATCTGAACTCATTAGCTCCAAAATGAATGGGTCAGGCACATTGGGTAATGAGTCAAAACGGTTCAGCTTAGGTAGTTAGGTTAGAATGACCTACCGAGTACCGACACAATTTATCTTTTTTGTTTTTGTATGTTTTTTATATAGTTAATGTATCAAGTTTGATTACTAAACTTATACTGTTATAATAATCTAATGTTTTGAATTGGCTCATTCAAGTCATTTCTATTTCATTTTCATTCAAGTTTCTTAAATATTTCCCTTTTGACATATGATAGATAACCCAACTCTTAGGGGATGGGCCAAAGTCCCAATTTTGTTCACTCTTGACAGAGTTACTAAAGAATTCATCTGGGAAGTCATGTTAAGGAATCTGTTCATCACTTTAAAACATTTGATCAACTTGGCTGTAAACAGTATGTTGACCTCTTAACATTCGATCATGAAAAAATAAATTGGCAATGTTTATCCTCTTGGAATACCGCCAAGCTTAAATATTCATGTCCCTTTTCAACAGTACAGATTTTCATGGAAACCACCTTCAGGTATAAAGCTATTTGACTAATTGGCCAATATCCCAACACTTGCAAAGAATCATGTGTGAAATCAAATTTACAATTTTTACAGGGCAGTGTAGAGGCCTAAATGTATGCTTGTTTGTTTAATTTGTGCTGATATGTCATTTATATATAATCCAAACTTATCTCACTTGCAGGTCCTATGCTTTCTGAGTTTCCGGTATCTGATCCAGCAAAGGTTCTCAGTCATCTTATCTTGTCAAAAAATTACACTCGTTTATGTACCTTTATTTCAGTTCAAATTTCTTGTTTCTCATCCCTCTTGCTTCTATGCAGATTGATCATGACACCTTTCCCTGTTACCCAAAACATGTAGAATTGCCGATGCCTGAATTCTCTGATTGGTTGGGGTCTACACCTCGACCGGACTCTCCATTGCATATGGATTCTCCTCCATCTTCCCCTCGGTCATGGATATTTGAAGTTGTTGAATACCAATTGAAGACTGAAAGTGATGATTGAATTTGGTTTCCTACTGTTCCATTCTGATATGATATGGATCATGAAATACCTACTCTTGAAGACGATCCTTGTAGCAGTTGGACTTTGATGTGTTGCTAACAACTTGATTATTTCTTCAATGCAACTTTGCAGTCTAAAATTTGGCCTTTAGATATTAGATTTTAGGTCTAGCTTTAAGCAGCATAGAAGTTATAACTGGTCAACTCCATTGTTACTGATTGGTCTTGTATGGATCGGTCTTTAGATATTAGATTAAGAGCCTGTTTGTTTATAACTTAATAGACTTAATAAAAAAGTACTTATTCCATTAAGTCAATTAGGAATGTTAACCTACTTTAGGGGATTGCCATTCTTATGCATATTTTTAGAAGATAGATTTTATAAGGTGGCATATCAGATTCTCATACGAATGATTTTTATACATAGAGCTATTGCAGAGAGCAGATTTATAGAAATTGAATTTTCAAAGACTCACGATAGCATTCATGTAGTCGAACTTACAAGCTGAAAAGCTTTCAAAATCATTTTTGAAAAGGGGAAAAACACATTAGCAGAATCATAAAAGACTAATGATAGCATACATGATACATGTAGTCCAACGAAAAAGAACAAGAAAGAAAGAAAAAAAAGAAGCAGCTACCAATGAAAAACCCTCTTTTAAAAAAAGACATCTCTACAAAGAAACAAACATATACATGAACCCACAATCATTCAGATCGAATACATCAACCTGTCAAACCTGTAACCAAAATTTCGAATTTTGCATTTTCTTCAAATATCACCAGTTTTGGATCTAGTATAGAGGTAACAGAAACACGAGACTACAAATTAAAGAGAAGTGAACTAATTTGTATGTTTTGTTTTACAGAGGTGGGACATATATTACTTTTGGTATCAACATTATGAGAACGATATTACATCACATGTCATATGTTGTCATTTCTTGCGAGATAGTGCAGCTGCTAGTCCACCAGCCAAAACACCAACAGCACCAACAGCAGTAGCAGCAATACCGATGCCAATCATTCCATCTGTGCATACAGAAGAAAAATAAGTGACAAACCATCAATTGCATTTCCTCAAGTGTGTGTGACATGAGAGAATCCTCCAGTCCTCAAAAACAAAAACAAATGCAGAAAGTATTTAAATAATAGAAGCAACAGAGGTCATTGCGTACCTTTCTTAATACGATCTTCAATTGCCTTCTTGAGACTAATTGCCTGCCTCCAGTCGGGTGCAATCTGTAAAATCCACAATATATAGAGCAATGAATAAATAAAAAGTAGCATAGAATACCTGGCATATCTATGAATAGGAAAAAATACAACCAAACACACCCAATGCCAAGATCAAGTGAAACATACTAAAGTGACCAATCTGAAACGGATAACACCTATGTGCCATCTTGTATATGGAGCTTTACTTAGACAATATATGGAAGGGCAATTTCACAAATCCAATCTATTCTACAAGATCGCAAGACGACAATAAATCCTAAGTCCTAACAACCATGGATGTAGGCAAGTAGCCGAATCACCCAAAGAATCTTTAGTATTAGCTTTCCAGCAATTTCTAATTGTGTTATTGGTTGAATGCACCTAGTCTCATCGGCTTTGCAAGAGGGCTGGTGCAGGGAAGTCTAAGCAAACATGTTCCCTTGCATTTTATCAAGTGTTATCGACCTTAGAATCAGAAACGAGTATCAATTTACTAAATATGACCATATGTAAAAAACGCACCAAATAGTTTCATGAAGAGCTTAAAAGACGAAAGATCATACCTCCAAACAGCGATCAACAAGTTGCCTGCTTCTAGAGTAGTCCCCACTCCTATAATAGCCAACAGCAAGCAGATACATCTTTTCTCTCATTTGCAAGGGGTCACTAGTCTTGGCCATTGAACCTGCGCGAACCGGGTAAATCTATTATACAAGTAGCACCCTAGTCGGAAAATCGCAACAGACGTTGAAGGAAATAAAGGGATATCTGAAATTATTTCTTAGAACTAAAAAAGTGAGAAAATTATGAAACTTGATACTTGTACCACTTATTATAAGTAATGAAGTGACAAACATATTAATTAAAATCAATAGTAAATGAGTTGTCACCTTCAAGCATAGCGATCCCACGTTGGACGTCTTCAGGTCGCTTTGAGTGGACAAGAGACCAAGACAAGCGTAGGCGACACTCATTTTTGTAGTCATCAGAAGCGTTTTCAGATCCAGCAACCTCTCGCTCACAACCCTTTTAACAAAACACGACAATCAAGTAACGTCGAGAGGATTTTTTTGATGGGGAATGGTAATAATAATAATTGTTAAAATAAATAAGAGAAGAAAAAGGGGGGAATGATCGGAAAACATACAACAATAATGTCGGAGTCGCACCAGGGAATAGAATCGCTGCCGCCGGTGAAGAAGTCGCCTATCGAGTCAAACAACTTTCCGATCTTCACATCCATTTTCAACAAGTATTATTATTATTCGTGAATTATTTTATTTATATAATTAATGATCCTTATTCAACAAGTAAAATCCCCCAAAAAACCACTACCTTCTATCTATCAAATATGCGTACGAACGCGTGTATATAATTTCTAATCCGTACGTGTTAAAAAATAGGTTTTTCTTTTCCATTTTTTAGCCTACGTGTTGCACAAGATATTTTATTATTGTATTCATTATTTTTATTATTTGATTCAGGTATATAGGTATTTTATTTGATTTGATTTTCTTATGCAGTAAACGAGTATATCTTGTTGAAAAAGTGTATATAACTTGCATTTTATAAGGCCCTATGGGCTCGTCCTCACCCCTCCATCATCCTCCTCGTGGATGACATGGTCGGCGG
>JAOXNX010000001.1:23600026-23624228 GCA_028566075.1 Solidago caesia | reverse complement strand
CATAAATCGCAACAAGGAATACTTCACAACTTTAAGTATTCCGATTAGAGAGATTTCCAAGTATAGATCACTTTGTACATAGGTTGTATTTCATAGAGATTTCCAAGTATAGAACACTTTGTATTTCATAGATTTCTCGTTCACAATACTTGATAGTTTCCTGAAAACACTAACATATACCATAAAAGCACCGAATGCGTACGAGAGTAGCTAAAATGAGTGCATAAACAGCCAAATTAAGATGTGGGAAATGGTATAAATTAAGACACATCATGCATTGATTTACATTGTCGGTTAACCAACCAGTGATGAACGGACTTGATGGGTCTACCCTTCAATCCAACCGTTCGCCCTAAATAAAATATTGAAAAATTATATTTCTTTGTTAAACAGTAAAATAAAGACAGGTTAGAAATATATTTTTTTTAATGTAATGTTCTTTTTATTAATATTATGTATTATTTATTTATATTATATAATGTTTTATTTAATAATATAATGTTTTTAATGAAAAGTTTTTTTTTTATGATTAATATAATATTTTGTGTTAAAATATTAAAATATTTGAGGATGAGGTGAAAAATAAGACTTAGTAAGAAATTATGCTTTTGGGGGTATTTTTAGAGAGAGAAAAGCTGATGTGACGCTGACGTGGCTGGAAGAGTATGTGTTCTTGGTGTTCTCTACTACAAGCGGCCTTAGGCCCTTTCCTATGGGCTCGTCCTCACCCCTCCATCATCCTCATCGTGGATGACATGGTAGGCAGCCCCCTTTCTTAGCTCGTCGTCATCGAGGCCTGTCGTGATTTGGAAACGGATCGACGAGCAAAAGTGGGTCCGAGGCAGCGTGTATGTGTGTGATTTTATTTATTTTTTAATTGGGGATGAGATGACGAAGGGGGTATGATAGGAAGGGGGTAGTTATTGGGTGTGTCTTGGAGAAAGAAAAGCTGATGTGACAATCAAGAGAGGATGACGAGTTCAAAATAAAAAGAGGCCTAATAATACCATAATTATTGCTCCCTTGTCCGTTTCTTAAAAATGTCTTAAATTACGAATGAATTAAGATTTGATGCAATAATTGGCTAATAAAAAAATCTCGATGGAATACATAAAGAGGCAAATTTATAAAATACAATAAAAAAAAAAGGTGTCTCGAACAATTATATTTGTAGGAAAAAAAAAGAAGCAAATTTATTCAATAGTCAGATAAATATGTAATGGAGCATTATATTAAAAGAGGTGTATCTTGCCATCGATAGAGAAACTTGCATTCTTCATGTCATGTCATGTCATGACAACTAGTCTTTTGATATTTAAGTTCACATGACATGGATATTCTTCAAAACAGATGTAATGAGTGTTTCCTTTGAGATTCAATTGTGGTTTATAACTACTTTGGTTCAAAGTGTTTACAAAAGATTGTAGTATGAATTGCATAGACAGCAGAGGGTTCAATGAGATAGAAGCTAACATTAATGTACAAAAAGTGAAAAGATACAAATCGCCACGATACATGATAGCCTGTATCGTTGCACAGACAGCCCCAAGCGAGGGTGTTCTAGAGACTTCTTTGTTCTACACTGTCAATAATGTCTATGCAGTTCTTCATTAATGACTTGGCCTGCTCGTTCTTTTCAATTTCCCACTGATGAACAAGCTCACTCTTAAATGGTATTTCTGATATGGGTACTTCAGGAAGATCTCTGTATAACTTGGTGAGTTCCTGAAGACACTCTGAAGCTGCAACGTGAACCTGATATATTAAAGAAAAGCAATGCATTAGATAGTTGCTGGCATTCTGCATACTAGTCATGCAATTGGTTTACACTTTTGGAATAGAAAATTAGCAGAAGATCGTTCTATGGTTAAGATTGAAATTTCAGACCTTCTAACAAATCTTTTTCGAGCAACGGGTCCACAGCCGAAACTTTAAGATGGACTAAAATGGTCCACAGCCGAAACTTTAAGAAATGCCCCTAATTGGGGTTATAGTGGGTAATATTGAAAATTTAGCTAAAAGGATGAGTCAAACAGTTTAAAAGTTACCCCAATGTGCAGTCCAGTGTTTAAAACCTCTTGAAGCTTTTTTGCTAACAAATTTTGAGTCGTGTTATCAAGGGAAAATATAAAATAGTTGATATGATGTAAAATCGGTTTTACGATATGACTTATTTATAAAACTAAGAGGTGGAGAAAATGATAGACGGCATCTCTATACTGCTTGATTTGAGTTTCTTATCCAGGCCATATGAAATGACCACAAAATACAACAGTACCCAATCCCGGCATAAGCGGGGTATGGGAAATGACCACAAAATATGAATGTACAATATTTTACCAGCAATTCTACACCTTTTTTAGATGAACCATCCTAATGTTATGCATAAACTATATTCGTTAACTGATTTATATCTGGATGTCGGTCATCCTCTTTTATGTCTTGCCCTAAACGCTCATCCCTTAATGGTCTCACATCTAAGATACCACATTCAACCCTTAGAAACTACATTATTTGATTTTAAAGAAAGTTCAGCTAACAAAAAAATAATAATATTTGTCCAATATCTAAAAAGTAGTTTAATAAAGACAATTAACAAAATCATGTCAACCCACATTATGATGACAGGCAAATTTGTAATTCCATCTTAAATATTTCCAAGGAAGTGTTGTGAAGTCTTATGCTACCAGTGAAGTACTTATTTATCATGGTTTTTTTTGTAAATAGCGTAACACAGCATGCATGTTCTCAATAAACAATGTAAAAGTGAGCTTTATCCGAAAATGAGAAGAAATGACATACCTGGGCAATCTTGACTATGGATATACAATCGATCACCTTCGGTGACACAGAACAAAACAACTGCAGGTAAAAACCAAATTTTTAATAATAATCCAAGACTTGAAAAAGATGGCTGACAATGAAGTTGTGTTACCTCTATAATTAATGCTGACATATCAACATGTTGGTTAGATTTATCCACATCTTTCAATCCTTCATCAATCCTCGAACATAGTTCTTTAATTGATGTGAAAACTGAAACTTTAACTGTTGACAACAAATTTAAGTATAACATCAAAGAGATAACACGGTAAAAGTGGATTATATAAAAAAATAATTAGTGCATACCAATCCAAGGAATAGCAGGTGCAAGGGAATTCGAATATACATGCACCAAGTCCTTTTGCCATTTGAGAATGTCAGTTAAACGGGCAAGAAGGACACATGATGTAATGCAATCAACAATCTTGTCATGGGGAATAGCTGGATTTTCTGTATCTGCCTCTGCATTATAAAAAAGTAGAGATCAATAAACATCTGGGACAAAAGTGATATATGAACAATGCATAACAGCATTTACTATCTGGGGACCTTGACGACAAAACGTATATCTGACCTGCTTTATCAGCATCATTTAGTGAAGACACTTGCTTGGATGTGGAGTTGAAGGCTGTAATGCACATTTCGAACAATAATGGAAACACCACACCAAAGAAGTCTGGATTTTTGAAAGCTTTTAAAACCTATACACACATTGCCAGCCAAATCATTTCACAAATCATTGCTAGAAACAATGAAATACACCTACTAACAATGCATACAAAGAGTAGACATTGTAGAGGAATGACATTATTACCTTCTCTAGACATCGGAAGGCTGCATCACGGAACTTCTTGACTTTCTTACTGCAAGCTGAAGTTACAACACTCAAGATGGCACTCTCAAGAGATGGATCAGCAGCAGAAATTGCTGTATGACAGGACGTACAAAGAGAAGACAGCCCTTCCAATAGATCCTCCTTTCCCTGTCAGATATTACCATTAGTTATCACAAAGTGAACTAACATAAGCTCGTAGCAATGACCCGGTCTGGTGTTATTTAATGTTAATTTTTATAGAACACCGAACATTTTGGTAGCTAGCAGGAATACCAAATACCTCCAAATTAGCAAGACTTTGGTTTTTTATGTGGCATGGAGTTGCTTGCACATCTGAATACTCAACTACGGCCAACTGATATTGCTTAATAGTTAATACCGTATAGGTTTATCCCTTTTCAGGGGGTTTGAAAGAAAAGAGCATCAAAAGAGATATATATGTAAATTTCTTAGCATAATTGCATCAGTGCGAACTACATAACATGTTGGGATCATGTTTTCTATTTGGACATATTCCTAGGCCTCTAGATGCAATGTTTCCTAACTTGTTAATCAAATAACCCATATACACTGTTACTGGAAAGAAGTTTTAGAAATATAAAATATTAATTCTTTATAAGTGAATAAAAGAGAGTAAGAAGAAGCAAGAGAAGATCCTTTTGTTATAGGTGACAATTTTTGTGACCATTTTTCTACACCAAGGGAATCATACATAAATAAACAGCCACATCATAAAAAACGGCAAAAAAATGTGTTAAGGCTAAAACAGGTCAAACAGGAGAAGATCGATCTCAACTGTAGGCTGTAGCACCAAAGATCCAGATAACCTTGTTACGTTAATTTTTTTTTTTTTTTGAAAAACTGTACAATAATTAGTTTTATTAGTGAAGTGTGATGTATATGTGTTAGTATCCACCTAAGGGTTAGTTATAGTTGAGATCGACTTTTCATATGTCCAATTCTAAGGTAGTCAATATTGTAATTGACAATATTATCAAACTATTGGTATCTGATAAGCTCGTGATCCAAAATGAATACACTGTGCAAAGGTTCTTAAGGTATCAGTACATTAGAAATACATGAAACTTAGAGAATGTAAACAGCAACTTTTAAAATAGTCAACAGTACTACAAATAAAGTCATCTTTGAGTCTTGATTAAAAGTAGGCCTTCACGTATGTGGTGATGAGACTAATTCACAGCCACGTAATATGTGATTTTATTCACAATAAAGAGAAAAGTATCAAGGTTTCCAAAATTTCTGTCAACATATGGAGGTTTCCAAAATTTCTGTCAACATATGAGGTTTCCAAATTTATTCAATAACTGTTACTAGCTGTTTAAGACATGTATGATAAGAAGAATATGCACACTAGCGCAATGTGCAGAGTACATAATACATCTTCATGTGAATTTTATTAGAGCAGTACTGTAGATTGGAAATTGGTGTGGGGGTTGACTTACCAGTAATGTGGTAAAAAGGTCGACTCATGGATAGACCCAAAAAAAAAAGAATGGTAACAGAATGCAAAAGAAATGATAATAATATGCACATACAGAATACAACCATGTGCTTCGTATACAGGATGCATTGTTGATTTATACAATTGTAAGTAGAACAACCAGGTAACTCCATATGAGACTCAAAATTATTGATTTTGAGATCATCCATGCAGCTAGCTACACTCAATCTATGTGCATCAAAGGGTAAATGGAGGGTTAATTGTGTAGCCATCCAAAGTTAGAGGCCTGAATATGTTATCACTTGTAGAAACCATGTTTTTGCTTGTACGTAACTTTTGTGCAGCTAGCTGCATGGATGTTAACCTCTACATACATGTTACTGATTTTGCATTATTTTCAGTTGGATGCTTTTTGAGATTTGCACAATACTCTTAGCTCAGTTCTCTATATCTGTCTTTGACTTCAAATGTTATTAAGCTTCTTCTAAGTTTAAAGGAAATATGATATATAATTTCTGAAGAAAAAAACTACATTAAAAGTTGGGAATAAATACAGAGTAATTGATGCTGAAACTGTAAGATTTTCTTTAATTAAATTGGTAAATAGAAGTTTGAAACTCTAAGTCAAAGAAATAGACCCTGGTTCACCTGAATCACCTCTCATCAAAGGTCACTTCAACCCCCTCCTTTACGGTTAGGATATAACCCCACATTATTAGTCAATCCCTTAAAAGATTTGCAGATGAAAACTTTGTCTGGTTGTGAGAAACTACTGATATAGAACAGAAATAACAAAGCACCTAACCTGCTTATACACATAAAGGTGTAGTGTATGGGAAAGTGTAAAACAAATTCCATAACCAAAGGAAAACTAAAGTACACACAAGTATTTGCAATAAACAATCTTCTGCTACTTGCTGAAATACAAGATAAACATACCTCCCAAATACGTCCAGGAACTTCATTCATAATAGATGTGAGCAACACTTGATGATATGAAGAAACAGATTCCCCCAAGACTTCACAAAGCTTTACAACTGCTTTTGCTGCCTACAAAATACATAAAAAGCAACGAGGTAACCATATGAAACTAGTGAAGCATCAAATAAGAATGGAAGCTTACAAAAAGTGAACCAAGAGTACCTTCCTTTTACTAGCCCAAGATGATGATGCAATCCCTTCAGTTATAAGAGTAACAATTTCACCAATATACAACTGAAGGGTGAGACGTTCACTGGTCATATTTTCTTCCCATAATTCCTCATATAGACTGGAGACGTTCTTGTCATCCTCAAACCTGCACAGCCACCAGAACAATTACATATGGGTCATGTAGGTATAGTAGATATCATACCAAAGGCAGTGTGCTTGTATGATCAGAAGTGGTTACAGGTCTGAAATAAACATATTGGAATCAGCAGGAAAAACTAGTCTTTCATCCATTGACTAAAATTTTGTCTCATTAAATAGTTTATGACAAGTAATAGTGTAGTACGGCCATACCAATACACATAAATGTATAAACAACACACATATATACTCTGAATCTGACACCTGAACTCCCCTACCCTTTATATTTCCTCACCTCTCAATGATAAAGCTTTGTCTTGCTTACAATTCTACCCAATAAGCTTAAACATAAACTTTGCGTTGGGGCATTGTCACGTCAACTCAGATGGAATAAGACGCTGATCGTATGATATTTATCAGGAAGGCATTGCCTGGATCAGTCTCTAAGGAGAGTTAACAATGTCCGTTAGAGTCTTATGTTGAGATTTAGTTATGAAAATCGGGCACAGTCACAATAACTATGAGGAGTCATTCACAATCACTAGATTCAGTTACGTTGTTCAACCGTGGGAAATAGGTTATCAATTGACTAATTGTAAATTAATATTAGACCTAAAGAATCCCTTACTGAATCCATACAATTTAAATGTGCAAGCATGGTTAACTATATATTAGAAAGAGAAGTATGATGATAGCATATGCCGTATGTAGATTTCAAGTAACCAAATGAATATGATGATGGTGAAAAGAGAAGTAATGTTTCTGAAACTAACCTTGAAATAAATATAACTGGAACAACTGTCGCATAATATCCTGTCAAGATATCAGAAGCTGTAGATGCAAAACTTTTTAATAGAAACGCGCATGCGATCTGTGAATTTCTATCACCAGCATGCAAAGTGGCAGTTTCTTCAATAAGTTTATGAACTTGGGAAGGAGCTGCATATTTCATAACAAAAGCACAAGAATTTGCAAAGGCACGCTTCGATGCTGCACTTCTCTCCTCCTTCACCACTAGAAACAGGAGCCTCAGTAACAAGCTCGTGAATGGTTTAATACTGTCACCAACCTTTTGAACTAACAGGCTTATAAAGCTTGCAACACCAACCCTATGCACAAATACAAAACACAAAACTATCAATTTGATTGATGCAAATGCACTTCATGGCATGATAAGCCCACTGTCTGACACTGCTGTAATAAACATCTTTTCTAAAGCTTTCTTGCAAACACCAGATCCTTTAGATCTGATCAAACTGAGCTGTATAGTCATATTTGCAAACGTGAGAGACATGTGATGATATATATATATATATATATATATGTATGTATTATATGGAACTACACAAATTAGCACAATACAACAGATAATTCAGTGACAGTAAGATGTACATGTGTTGCTCCAAATCACTGGTATAATATATAAATAACTTGTTCCTATCTGTGATGTTAATAACCAATAGCTCTTTAATACTTCGCATAAGATTGAGTGAAGGCAGTTGAACAAAAATATGACTTCCTGTAAATGTCTTAAATCTAAACATAACATGCTAATATAGGTTTCAATATCTGTTACGGCATGTGAAATTGTGAACAATGAGCTATACCTAGTATTTAGACCAACACCAGATCGAGCCAACTGAGAAAGACGAGGCATCAACTGCTCTAATGATTGGTCATCAACAACCTCTACACACAAGTCAAGTGTTTCCCACAACGGAGAGCCCTTGGCAATTGAAATTCGTAAGTTTTCAAGCTTCTCTTTTTGTATCCCAGCATTTTCTGCATGCCTCTATTGTATAAAAAGAATAGAGAGAGAGAGGGAAAAAAATCGAATTAAGAGAACTGTAATCAAAGAGAACTTGAAAGAGTAAATAATTAACCACTTGTATAAGAGTTGATGGTGGCGTATAATAAAACAAACCTCGACATAATTCAGTCCTTGGTCCTCGAGGCTTGATAAACTTTCAAGCATGCAAACAACCAATTCAGATAAATGAGGACGGATTGCAATGCCTGCACCCTGGAAATATGAAATCAAATTCAAATAGAATATGAGGAAAGCATTCCAGAAGCTGATTTGCTAGTTCCAAAAACAACATTATCATTACTCATGAGAGCAAAATAAATAAGACACTAACAGGTTCCAACCTTGTTATGACTATATTGTACAAAACACTAGTAAATTAGAAATATTGCAGAAACACAATTATAATGTACAAGGAAGCCATGCAAAAATCGTCACAGCAAATGAAAGAGATGCAAACAGAGGACGGTTTTGTTTTCTAAATTGAGTGGCAAGTTGAAAGTAACCAAAGTAGTCCTCATAAGTTATACATAAACAAGAAAAGTAGAAACATCCCAAAAGGAAATGGATGATGACATATCTCCAATTCTGAGGACCTGCATAACAATAACTCAAGGAAAAAACTAAACATATCACTCCTCCAGAAAAAGGTAACATGAATTTGATCAGAATGTACTACCAAAAAATGTTACTCTTATGTTATTGGACTGTCAGCTTCCAACATACTGCATTCCTTTGACAGGCTCGCAGGAGGAGGTGGCTGGTTTAAGGGTTTAAAGTGTTGTTTTGTATGCCTTGGAGTTTAATCCCACAATCAAGGTCCTTTTTTATGTTGCGCAGGTCAGGTTGCACGCTGTTTGTTGGTCTTGGTGAAAGATGGATAGGTTCACTTTTTCAAGGTGATGGTCTCAAAGTAGCTCATGGTTTGACATATTGCAACCTCTCACTGATATTCTCATTTGCATCTATGAGATAGATTATAGATTCATATTGATAAACAACATGAAGTCACAACAACAATACCCAATCCCACTGGTGTGGGGTATGGGGGAGGTATGATGTAGACAGTCATTTTGCTAAAGAAGAGACTTCCAACAAATAATTAGAGTAACTTAGAAAAATAGAACACCAAATTACCTTTGCAAGCTTTGTAACGATTGTGATTGATGCCTTGCGAATATCATCTACTTTACTCATTATTCCATCAGTCAGCAACAAAGGCAAAACAATATCCATTGCTTTTCTTGCATCAGAAATTTCTGTGAGAGATATGTCACATAGCCTCAATGTTAATGTAGTAACAGCACGGCATAGTCTTTCCCCAGAAGTTCGAACAGTTTCCTTTATGTCATCCATAGCACGAAATGCAACTGTCCATATGTTCTTTAGATGCTTGCCAACCTACGGTGAGTTTGTGTTGAGTAGCATGAGTGACATAAATTACACAAAGGAAACGTGCAGAAGGGACCAAGGCAAACCATCAAAGAAAATAGCTGGAAAGCAAGGGAAAGATTAAAATTTTTACTACATGCAGTGAATTATCAATGCACATTCATAAAGACTGACATTTTATTGCCAAAGCCATTCATAAATCCAAAATCATGTATTGCGTAAAAACTAATAACAGGATCAAAAAAACATAAGAATTGGTCTCCGTTTATCCGTATAGCAGTTAAATAGATTTCAAAGAAATACAAAATGATTGGGTGGAACTACCATGCTCAAGAAGATCGCATTTCAGTCTTTTGAAATAAGAAAAAAAGAACAGAACATAAATTGGTCAAATGATAAATCTTTTTATCAAGAATCAAAGAAGGATAATTGGCCTGTATTAATTAAACGTTTGATGTGTTCGGACGAGTTTCTTGAGTTTGTCATTGCCATGCAGTTCCAATGTGGCGTCCATGCAATTATTCAAAACTCCCAAGAGAAACACAAACAATTGGTTAAATTAACTTCTGAGAAAGCATAACTAATAACCTGATCAAATTTACGTCCTTGAATTAAATCTGCGAGAGCAAGACAGGAAGCCTCACGGGAGCGCCAAAGCCTGGATCCACATTGTACCAACAGATCTTCAATGATAAGATCCAAAAACTCATCAATAGTTTTTTTCGAGTCTGCAACAAGTGATTTCCAAATATGTCCCATCGCATCCTACATGGAATAAAGATTCAGTAATAAAGAAACAAATGGCCGGGTTTACATACGATCAGAACATTTTGGTTCATGATGTAACACATTTTTCTGAATACCACGTTATTGGCAAAGAATCATGTGACACATGACCTAAATGATATTAGAAGTTTGAGAAAGTTGAAAAGAACTCTTGAGCATAGACCAGAGGTGGCAGATTCGACCCATTTACTTATAAATTGGTCAATTTGCATTATGTATGATCTCCAGCAGATCAAATGGGTATAAAATTGCTAAAAAGGAAACTATGGGTCAAACAGGTTGAAAATTGCCCAAAGTGTATTCCTAATGCAAACAGCCTTTTATATCGTTTTACTCATATAAGTAGAATATTAGTGAAATAATATTCTATCAGTAATCATATTTACCACACTAATTGTTTGTGTAGAAAATAAAAGCTTTAGATAAATCCTGTTTTGGATCAAGCCATATCCTAACCTATTTTGACCCATTACTCAACCCGTCCGACGCGCTCACGTTGCATCCTCTAGTACAGACACATTGAATCATAAGCATGCACACCTGCACATTTTTGTCAGGATCATATTGGTAGCGTACAAGCCTCGGAACCAATTGACGAAGATGCGGTTGTAGTGCATCTCCTGCTAGCTTGGCAATCTTTGAAAATCCAAAAGCTGCACCTCTCTTGGAATTCAAAGAAGCTTGATGATTGGCCAAGTCCATGAATTTATATATCAAGTCTGGTTGTCCCATCTCATTTGCCAGATTGCACAGCTCCTTGTAAGTACCAAGTTTCCCTCCACTAAGAGTTCCCCCAATGGAGCCCTCTTGAAATACTTCAGTGTCATCAACAAGCTGAAGAACATAATCCTCAAAAGATTAAGTAGAAGTTATTATGAAAAACAACACAAATATGAATAAACTTTGATTGTTGAATATACAGACCTTCACTGCTCTTTTCCTCTTTCCTGAACCAGTCAGTGTGCCAACTAGTGCATTAACCAAGTTCTTCTTCATTGTTTCATCACCAAGTTCATAAACAATACTTAGGCCTTGGGATGCCAGTTCTTGTGTGAGTTCATTCTGCTCACCAATTAGGTGCGAAAATGCTTCCTGCAATAAAGAAGCGAGAAAATGAACACGAATACTTAAAAAACATAAGTAGAGGAGCCTCTAAAGCAGAGCGAGATATATACATGCAAAAACAAAGAAAAATTCTATTAGAATAACAAAATAGCACCGAAATCATATCAGAATCTAACTATCACGAACTCTATTTAACTCTCACTTCAATAGATCAGTACAAAAAAACTTTCTAAAAACCATTCCACATTTTACGTCATAACACATCCCGCCATTAAATGAACATCAACATTATTGATCTCTTGATGCTTTCAACACCGATGGTTTGCTCCAGAAAAAGAGACAGTGGAAGAGAGCGATATTTAGTTAACTCAAAAAAGATCTATAATAAGTACGCAGGTCACTGTGGTGATGTGGGTACTCAGATATACTCCACGATAGCAAGCTTGGGATATAAGAGATAAGAAACAAATCTCAATTTAAGTAAGGATACCTGAATCTCTGGAAGTAATTGCTGAATTGATGGATGACGACCACAATACATTGTCAGGGATACTAACCAGACAGTCCCACTACAGCGCTCTTCCTTTTTGGTACTGTACAATAGACCATCAAAGAGTTTCTTTGTAATCATATCTCTAGCAGTTACATGGCACTCTTCATTTCCTTCAAGACCAATAGAACTTGTTGACACAGCTGAGGATATATCTGCCATCAGATAATTTGAAGTCATAGAGAGCGAACTGTAGTCGGTTTTCAAGATCATATCAGTAGTCACTGGCACTCCTCCCCATAAAAATGAAAGAGCTTCTCCGGCCGCAAAAAGGATGTCCTCAACCTGATCGATCGACGAATATGAAATAAGAGGAGAGAAAATCAGGGATAAAGATTCCATTATACAAAAACAATATGAAATGTACAAATTAAAAGAGGTAGATCAGAGCAACTGAAAGAAATTTGATTTACCTTAGACCGGCCAAGACTAAAGATCAAGTCAAGTGCGTCACCGATGATAGAAGTAGATGATTCCCTCACACACATATGCCCCAAAGACAGAACAATTCTTTGGACTGCTTTGATATCATCACCAGAAAGAACCTTCTTTAACTTTTCATGCAAGAATGTCAACACATCATCTGAAGTTCAAAGAATCATCGTATAGATGGAACCAGCATTATTAGCATTTGATATAGTTCTCTAGTTCCTACAGAGAGTTTATAGATTCACCTGTGCGGGAGTCAACCACCAACTTTGGTAATGGGGCAGAAAGCCCAACATGACCTAACCCTTGCATTGCAACAGAAGCTAATGTAGCAGTCTCTGAATTGACTACATCAACTAGACATTTCAGAGTGTTCTGAAGCATGGAATCTGTGATCTGCAAAAACTTAAGTGTCATATCTGTATCCTTATATGGAAGGTTAATAAACTACAAAGTCGAGCGAGAGAAAGAGAGTAAAGCGAACTCTGATAACATTCAGGGGTGACTTACAGTAGGATTTCTCAACAAACAGTTTGCAGTGACATACCCAAGAGCACATATCATTCCATGCTGAGTTTCAAACCTGAAGAACAATAAGCCCAACTAGTAACTTTATTTTTTCCGACAATTATAATAATAAATACAAGACTAGTAAGCATACATAGTTAATAACATAGTCATGCACAAACCTTGACTTTACTGATCCTGTGATAGATGAAATCAGTTCATGAATAAGATCAGAAGCAGCAGACAAAGGAAGTCCACTAGAGGCAATTCCAAGTAAGCGAGCTGCACACTCTCGTGTGTCTAGGTCCACATGGGCTAGTAATTGCTTTAACCATGGTACTTTAACAGCATACCGAGAAGCTAACATCTAACATTGAGATGTTATATCAGAATTAAGAACACAAATAAAAAACAGAACAGCAGTAGGGATTTCCATGTAGCACACCTCTGGAAAGTGAGATCCAATTTTGATCAAAGCCTTAGAGGCAGTAGCATGCAACTCAACAGAGCCTTCATAGGCCATTGCATGCTCTAACAGTAAGCACATATTCCCTATCGAAGACCAAAACTCGGGAGTTTTTTCAGTAACAATATTTTGTTCCGCATCCGCCTCAAAGCACTGTAACAAAAATCTTATTGCAGCAACATATGTCTGAGATGGGAGAAGCAGCCGCTCTTCCCTAACTTCACTGGATTCTAGCAATTGAGGCTGTTGTTTAACAATGTAATTTAGCATGTCTGCCAGTTTAGGGTGCTTGACATTTTTGTTTCCGTTAGTTGACCTTCCTTGATCTTTACCAAGGAACAGACCTTCCAGTGCCATTTCCCTGTAAAGAAATTCAATTACTGTAGCAATCTTACTATATTCTGAAAATATAACTACTATAAGAAAGTATGTTTGTGGAACATGATACTTTGTCAGAAAGATGCATTAATATAAACTAAAAGTAGAACATGCAACATATCAACTCTACTCTTGCAATCAGCAAAAACATGACTCCGGTCCAAGAAAAGATATCAATGTACAAACAACCAATTCATTTGGCAAAAACAGTTGACCTAAATGAAAACAATCCTAAGATCACACAGAGATCAATGAATCCAGCTATAAGTCATCTTAATGAAAACCATACTAAAATCTTTAATGCAGTGGCCAACATTTGTAACTTACTAACTTTAGAGTTAAATCAAAGAGCTAACGCTAAAGCACAGATCAGGGGCATTACATGTGAAACCTAACATATTATCTATAAACATTATAAAAAAAATTTTCTAATTTTCCCTAGGATTAAGGCTCTCAATTTTCAAATTTGAGACTGAACTGGAAGCCTCAAAATCCAAAGGTGTGATCGTACATCGTGACTAACATTTTCAGTGTAAACATACAAATAGAATAAAGTTAACATACCTTATATCCAATTTAGTGTCTGCGGCACCAAGCATACAGATAAATCGACTTGGGCAATGCTGTGAGTCAAATAAAGTTGTCGCCCATCTCAGTGCACAAAAGCGTACTTCACCTTGTTCCTTGTACCAATAACATCATTATAAGGAAGAATTAAAGGATTAAAAGATTACAAGTTAGTAAGTAGCTTAGCTTGAAAACAATAAAACAATTCGACCCAAAACAATTTAATAACAAGAGATATGAAGAATTATCAACGGAATGTACCACTTGAGAATTTTCCAGCAGAAGCAACTCTAAATCATTTAAGACTGTCATTGGTGCATTCTGACAATCAATTACATAATTAGAACTCACTGCATATAGAGAAAAAAGGAGTAATATTTACATAGATTGACAGTAATTGAAAGTGATACCTTATATGCAACAGCAAGAGAGTTGGTTGCTTCTTGAACAATTAGGCGAATTGCCGGAGACTCGAATTTCAGAGCATTAAAAAGCCGAACAGCCATGTCAATTTTATCTCTGACAAATAAAGTATACACCATACTGTTACTTAATAAGTTAACTATGCTAAACCAAAAGAAAATTGCTAGAAAAGGAAAAAAGAGAACCTGAAAAGTTGAGGCAAGCGCTTCGCTAGCAATCCAATTGCTTGGAAAGCAAAGGTTTTGGTCTCCCGTGTTATTGTATCTATGAGATTTCAAAAGCTCGGATTAAATATTATCAGAGTTTCCACCCAAACTATAAGGATGATTGAAAAGCATGTCAATTAACGTCAAAGGTTCAAGAGATATACCTGATTCTGAACCTGTATAACCATCCAGGGACTTAAGAACGCCGGTAAGTATAACAGGCCCCATCAGTTTAAGTTGATCAATTTCTGCCTGCATAAAGAAAGGAAAATTGAATGGAAAAAGAATGTAATAAAACTTCGGAAAGCCTTTGAATCTCAAGAAATAACATACATCAATATTTAATGAACTAAAGACGGCAAAAAGAAACCATATATTTTCCATTACTAAAAAGCATACAGACATGGATGCAAAGAGAAGGAAACAACCAAAAAAATAGATAAAAATGTATTCTACTATCCAGAACAGCATAACCAGGCTGACTGAAGTAAATTAAAGGATTATAGTAGAATCAACAGCAGATCTCTCGGGTCATGGGTATGTTAAAGGGCAAGAAGAGAAACTCGGTTGCTATATGGCATGGCTGTCTTTGCAAGTGAGTCCTAGTTTTAAGTCGACATAAAGCTAGGAAACCTACAGATGATCCTGATATAACTTTATGGTATTTGCAATTCTTAGAATCGAGATATCATTTGAAATGAGTATATCATTCAAAGTTCCAGTTACCAACTAACTTCCGATCTTATTGCGCTGACATGATCTGGTACATTACTATATATTAATATATATATATATATATATATATATATAAATAAAGATGAAATTTTATTTTATTCCACCAAAAGAACTAAAATGAAATTTTTATACCCTGCAAAAAACGTGACTCCTTATTCCACAACAAGAAGCTTTTTATCCCAAACTAATTGCAGTAGATCAAATTTTAACAAACACTTATATTCAGAATAGAGAGACCATATCATAAGACCATGAAGCACCCTCCCTAATGATGCAGACTATAGATGAACTACAAATGAGGTGACCAAAACCATCAATGTTCAAGGTTCATATGAACTAGTGCAGTTTGGACTACATGTTCACATTAAGGGGATTTAATAGCTTAAGTGTTGTACACACATGCACACATTAAAGTGACTATAAGGTACTAGACTATCAGTGGGTTCATCCAATCATGCCCCTCAAACTGCCGAGGAGATTAGTAGGATGCAAAAAAAGGTAGTGTTATCCATGTCCTGAAAAGCATAGTCCAGAAGATGCCAAGTAATGAAATATGGCATCTTGAAGCTTCATTTTGTTCACTTGATTGCTGACCTTATAAATTTAGAATTTCAAAAAAGGAACATCACTTATGAGGTCCACAACTTTATGATTTGTTGGCCAGCTCAGAGTAGCTTTTAATCTCCTCGAAAAGATAATTTTTTACTTTGAACGGACAAAAATTCTCTTCATGTAGCATCATCCCATAATAATTTGTGTGGAAATATGCAGAACAACCTTTAATTAAATTTGACAAGAAACATTGCACTTACATGCTTAAAAACCCAGACAGTGAACTCCATTCCTAATTGCTTCAACCTTGATGTGGTGCCATTTCCTGGAAGTAACAGATCCCAACAGAGAGGATTTTTAAACACATTATTAACATCAAAAATCCAATAACAGATAGACAATCGAAGTAAACAAAATGTGAGGTTTGACAGTGAAGAAGAAGCGTCATGGTGGTCCAAAACTAGGTTTGCTATATAGTAACAGACACCAAAATATCACATAATGCCATTTCTATGACACTTAACCCATAACCAATTTAAGATTTCAAGTCTAGAGAAGTGACTTTCAGATTGGTTAAGATGAAAAAATGCTAAGAGAAAAAATCTTATGGGCGATTACTAAGCCAATGAAATGGTCTCCAGTTATACAAGCTTATCTCCTTACTACATGATTGATAAAATCACAAAATGAAAACAATACTTAATTTGTATAAGAAGACTGTCCACCGTCAACAGTGAATTCATGACTCACATGCTTAACACAAGAACATTTCATATGATTTCTAGGATGGGTTTTTTTAGGTGGTGGTGTGGGGGTGGTATAAAAAAGCTACAAAGCATGGCGTTTCACTAAAGATGCCTTTACTATGGAAGAGCATAATGGAGCTTATTCCAGTTCTTAAACTTGAGAAGAATAAAAATAGCCCTCACTCCTTTTCTCTAACTTTAAGGGCTTATATGATTATAAAGAACCACCAAAAAAAAATTTTAAAAAATAAATACAAGAGATAACAAAGTCTGTCTATTCCAGAATAAACCATCAATGGTTGCATGATTAACTATGCTGGGGGGTGATTACAGCAAGCCAGCTGCCCCTATTAAAGTCTTGAATGCTTATATTTGTTATCCACAGTTCATAAGATTCCCAGAATAGCAACATCGCTAGACATGGGGGTGTGAATATATGCTTGCAGGTGAAATGTCTCAATTGAAAAACTGCATCCAGATATAGTTTCAGTATAATCCTCCACAAACAAGATCACTGAGGCAAAAAAAAGGAGGGTATATGTGAGCTTTGTTTATGTGGACCCTGATCCAGTGTCCTATATCCAATTAACACAAAAATACACAGCCAATCTTACACTGCAAAATCTAACCACGTATACAGTATACTGAATATCCACATTTACAATTCACGATGTGAACCTAACAAGAACATATGTATGTCCGAGCCTCAAATGTTGCTAGGAAGTCGAAGGAAATCTCAAGCCTTAACAAGGTACAAAGAAGTAAATCCACATAGATGGTCATGAAGTTACCAAAAAGCCACTTTGGATGTTGGGAATATTAAGGAAAATACACATACCATATATGCAGCCAAATATGCACTGCAATGTTGAAGGAAAACTATTTGCTGCTGTGACTGACCGGCAAAAAACCGACATCAGCCTCACTCTTAAAGTAGGATTTCCAGGACTGACTCTTGAATCTGCAGCAATATGTTCAGCTCCAACTGTCCCTACAGGACAAAGAACAGTGTATATTTAAAATTAACCTATAGTGTCTTAATGTTGAAGCCTAAATCTACAAAAAAGTTGGTGTGATCACAAAGGATTAAAACTAGTGATAGTGATGTAGCCAAAAAAAAAAGCAATCGCCAAAGATGATTTTGCACTAGAATACATAGATAACTTAAAAGCCTAAACTTAACAAATCCTGACCCGTCTATACAAATCCTGACCCACCTATACCAATCCTGACCCATCTATACAAATCGTGACATGATGGTCTCGAGAAAGTGTTTCTGCCTGCTAATGAATGCAAGAATAAATATTAATCTTGATTAGATCAACATGCCTCTAATTTCACACTTTCACAGATCATGTATTTGATCAAGATGCTACAATTAACAATACATCTAGACCCAAAGAAAAGTATGCAGCTTAAACATGATGTTAAACAGCAATTATGGAACTGGAGTAACACTTAAGATAGTAAAGAAAATTTTAAAGTGTTGAAGTAGATCACACAACTACTGCCAAAGTTGAAAGAGGCAATTCATGTTTCCTGCTACATACAGATAACAAATTGTTCAACCTTCCATACCATTGAATAGTAAAAACAGCCTATTTATCAGCTTGGGATCATCCAGCTGTACTCCAGAAGTTTTCTTCTTCAATAGTTCCTCGCCTCTCTTAATAACAGGCTCATGTCTGAAAGAAAAATACCAAAAATATAACGAGCCCATCCTAAGCTATAGCAAGCATGCACAAAATACAGAACTCAGTAGGAGCCGACTCAATGAATAAACAACAAACAAGCATGTACCTGTCTGCACATGCAGCAACATAGAGAGGATATACTAGTTCAGCTGGCAGCTCCATGGCATCTAAAACATTCAACAGACCTAACTACAAACGAGCAGAGAAGGGGAAGAAAAAAAACAACAATATAAACACTTGCTATAAAAACAAAAATAAGTGCTAAAACACTGCAGCAGCTTCACCTTTCTAATTAAAAGCATTTCATGACTGAGTGGAGTCTTCCCTATCACACGGTTGCTTTGAGAGACCGAGAGCCCAGGTGGCGGTCCCCCACTGCAAAATTGGGATCAGTTAATAAGGTATGGGGAGAAAATGATGATTTTCATTTTAATAAGAAAAAGTACTACAAAGGAAACTGGATCCATACCTAGCAGATGGGGGTTGATATAGAAGCGTGTGTAGACAAAACTCAACAAATATCTCCCTGTCTTGAGCTCCACTTATTAGTCGATACTTTGCAGCAATCTCATCACTAATTTTACTTGAGTGACAATCACCAATTACCTAAAACCAAGAAAAAGAGTGTAAGCCAGTAGTGGAAATTGCTTAAGTAACACCAACAGTAACACATATGATAGCTAGAAATTTCATAAAACCTTAATTTTCAAGATAGTAAAAGCAAAATCTAATGTCACCGTACATGTTTTTCTTATTGATGATGCATTTCATGGTTCACTTATGTATATATCCATGGTTGATGCTTGAAATACAAACATAATCAAATACACACACAAATGTGTGCATACACAAATGAATGAGAGAACATAAAAGGCCTAGAAGTAGTTGGATGCAACATATTAATGGATGCAGGAGCAAGTGATACAGTCATACAACCATGAGCTCTCATACAGATAAGCAGATTAAAATTGGTGAATGAATAAGTGTAAGGTATATACCGCAGATGGATAGTATGCATCAATCATCAGTTATGCATAGAGTAACTAACTAGAACAGAAAACTGCATTGATGATTATGCTTAGAAAGATGTCAAACATACCTTTATGACTATTCTCAAAATTATATCTTGGTGTTGAGCAGGAAGCTTTGAGATGTTAGCTATCATAGTTGGCGCAATATTTTCTTTTATCTGAATGAAGAAAAGACAATTTTCAGAAAAGTGATATGCAAACATTTACCCAATCCATGAAACAAGCATCCTCAAAGAGCATATATACAGAAAAAATATCAAAACAAACCTCTTTGCTGACACGGTCAAATGCCATCTCCACATACACAATGCAAAAGTTTCTAACCATCGGAGCACAATTATCTTCCATATATAACTGCCATAATTCTTCCAAAGGCAAACCTATCTCTTGCTGGTGTTTCACTCTCTTGTTGACATGGCTTAGAATTTCCATTACCTGGCATGACCAACAAAAACAGACAGTTTTAGCACAATTTTCTCAAAATTAAAAATAAACTGAAAATCAGCCAGAAACATATTAGCATTTAGGGGTAGCATTGTCGTTAACTAGAAGTTTGACTCTCTAATTCCCTTTCGGTGCCACCCTTCAATGAGAAAAATGAAAAAACACAACAAAAAATAAGAGCCAAAGGCCACAACAAAAAAACACCACTAATGTGCATCACGATAAAAGGCCAAAAGGGCAAAAGGTGACATATAAAAACACATGCACACACCCAAACTAATAACTTACCTTGACATTTATAAAACCTGCAAGAAAGAGACAAAAGAAGAGAAAGCAACAATACTGAGTCGTCAAATAAGCCACATTAAGAAAGCCCAAGTTATACACGGTGGCCCATAGAGTGCCCCACCCCAATAGGGCCCGAATAAAAGACCCAAGCCTAAATGAACCATCACAAAAAAAGTCCTAAAAATGGCTTATTTCAATGAAACCTCGATGAAAGCACACATAAGGGACAAAGCACAACAAGCCTACCCATCATCAAAGCAAGCCCCAATGCAAAACTCCTTTTATAGGAAGTTCTTCCATACGTCTTGGATGTCCTTGAAGTCTGTGAGGAAGGTATAATGCTTAAAAGAAAAAACCTTATTCTATATATCCTAACTCTCAGACTTTATCATCACTCTAGAACCAACACCAATGATTAGATAGCGCGCTTCCTCTCGCTTGTTAGAACCTTCCAGTTCTCTTAACGAAAGAGACCTGGCTCTAGTACCGAGTCTACTCCTATTCTAGAACTTGCTGCACAAGTGGGCTTACTATCGCCTTGAACACTGCTTTGTTGGTAGAGTGAGTCCTGAGAAATTGGCTGAGATAGAAAAGCAGGTCAAGGAGATGTTGTTAAGTGATATACAGGACAAGTTTCTTATGCCTTTCAAGCATTGTTTTGTGTGGATTAACGAGCACTCAATGCCATCAACATCAAAGAGAAAATCCCATCTCAATAAATGAGGAACTACTTGATGAATTACATGGTTACAAACAAAGCTTGAATTTAAAAGTGGTTATTATATACACAATATTGCATTTCAAACTCACCAGGACTGAGTTAATAGTTATGCCCTTTGGTTTAACTAATGCTCCAGCCTCATTTCAGGCTTTAATAAATGAGGATTTCATGGATTACATAGGGAAATTTGCTAGTTTTTCTATATGATATCTTGATTTACAGTGACAGCCTAGATAACCCACTTGCAACATTTTGGGATGGTGATAGAAACTTTAAAACAACACAAGTTGTGTGTGAAGAAATCGAAATGCTCTTTCAGTCAGGCAAGGTTAAAGTATTTAGGGCGTGTGGTGAGCAGTGAAGGGGTATCAGCAGATAAAGTTGACAGCATATTGAGCTGGCCAAAACCCACTACTATCAAGGGGTTGAGAGGCTGAAACCATCTGAGATTTACACCCCGCCCTATTATCCCAGATTCCCAGACATTATAGTGGCCAATCAGTAATGATTTGAGCAAGACTTAATTTGCTATCTTAAACTAATCTAAATTCTAGATTTATTATAAATAGCTCTTACTTATTACAATAGTTACTGATATGTTATATATAATAGTCTATGAGATGCAGTGTGATTTTAACTTTTAAACTAGCTCGTATGCAACAATTTCACATGTTCTCTTCTATTTTACTGGTGCAACCTATAAGTCTACCCTTGTACTTCTCTTACTATGTGTAACTGCAAGCAAACCACGGCTCGCTAATTAAAACAACACAAGTTAGCTAAAAGTTAGTGCTCGCTAAAACTGGCCTTTTAAACAATTCCTACAATACTAACAGTACCACCAAAACCTATAATGAGAAAGCAATCCTAAGAACTTGCATGCTTAACCATGATAAGAATAGAAGTTAACATGGCAATCAAACAAAAAACAAATCAACTGCTTCAACGATACTTCTCGATCGAAGACTTACTACATTAATTCAGTTAAATTTTGTCCTTACAATTTACATTCTACATGTTATATATAACCTACACTCAGTATCCTAATAAACCTTAAAATATCAGCTTTTCCATCATTAAAACAATATTGCACACCTCAATGACAAAATTTCATGTTTAAACTTTTGTTTTTACCCCCCCTGTCCCAAAACCATTATCTGCTTGGGGAAACAACTAGATAATTCTGATGAACTTTCCTATAATACCCCTAACTATAATTAATACGAAGTACTACAAAGCTCAAAGAAAGCACTTAATATATATCCATCTATCTATCTCCTGAATAAAAATGGGAAAACATACATTTTATGAAAAAGTAAGCAGCATTAATTACAGTTTTTTTAAACTGTGTATATGTTTTTTGTCGAGTGGCCAATAACGTATTATTGTATCGTAAATTAGCAAATTATCAATCACAAACAGTCTAATAAGTAAAAAAATATGCTTCTAAATATTAAACCTAATTAGTATAAGAATATAATTAACAAGTAACAACGTATCATCAAACAATAATAATAAACAATGAAAAACCTATAGATACAAACTGAATTATATATATATAATATATGATATGATAAATAAAAAGAAAAGATTGAAATTGAACAACCTATAGATATAGATATAGACATACCTTGGTTCTGACGAGGGATGATGGACGAGAAAGTGAGGAAATAGTAAGAGGAAGTAACTTGGAGAGCAAGCTTTGGAGCTGAGGTTCATCGCAAAGTGCCAATCGAGTTAACATTCGATCAAGCATTTCTTCTATTTCTGCATCTGATTTCCCTGAATTCACTGTCGCCATTCTTTTCTTCCAGAGGTTTTTTTTTTTCCTCCTTACAATTTGTGAGCAGATTATAATTACTGTGAAATAACTTAGAGAAGAATAAACAAGGTTGATATGAGTTGGATCGGGTCGGTTTGGGTGGGTGTACAGGGGAAGTCTATGTTTGCTTCCCTAGTTTATTTGACTCAACAAACCTATATTTTTTACACAATGTGACCTAACAATTAATTTGTAAATTTTCATAATTTTGCATGATATTTGAGTTTTTATTGTGGTTGTCAAAGTTGGTGTAATAAAGTCAGAGATATCGTATCATTTGTTTTTTCTTGTAATCTCTATCTCTATTCCCTTATAAAGCAAATGGGGTGTTAAAATTTTCAACTTTTCAGCCTTTGAAAAGTCATAAATACCCCTCTTTTTCTTATTGCTTTTTAACTTACCCTAACTAAACTTCCAAATCTACCCTCCCCTTACCCCTTACGGCTGGTCATCCATCCATCCACACACACACACAAAAAAAACACACACAATCCCTTCTCTCTTCTTCCCTCTCTTCTCCCTGCCAGCGACACACACACAAAAAACACACTCACGCACCCATCTAATTCATGATCAGCCGCCACCGACTTCCATGATCAGCCGCCGCGAATCCATCGTTGCCGCCTTTCTTCATAAATCGAATGTACTAAACTTCCAGTCCCGCCACCGACTTCCATGATCAGCCGCTGCCGCCTCTCTTCATAAATCGAATCCATCGTCGCCGCCGCCTTTCTTCATAAATCGAATGTACTAATTACGCCCCCTTACTTAATTGTCTTTTTTTTGTCATTATTTATTTGTTTAAATCTCCAAACCCTTTATCTTCTTTTAGGATTTTATTTACAGAATTCAATAATTTGTTTTTGATATCACAATTTTCTTATTAATCGTAGATGTCGTTTTAACATGTTTTTGATATCACAAATTTGTTATTAATTGCAGATGTTTCGACTGCGGCCCGGATCCACCATCGCTGGAATCATCATCGCCAGGTATGTTCAAAACCTATTTTATATTTTTTTCAAATCATCCATTCCTTTTTCTTTATCATCAGGTATGTTCAAAACCTATTTTATATTTTCAATCATTATTTTTTTTTGTTGAATTAATTTTTAAGATTTATTTGTTAATATTTTATTTTTTGTATATATAACCCACCACCACAACACCCGATCGCATCCAC
>JAOXNX010000001.1:23582636-23593638 GCA_028566075.1 Solidago caesia | reverse complement strand
GTTTTCATGTTTGAAAGTTGAGAATTTTGCGCGCACCGAACCTGTTAAGACCTGGTAAGACACGATTTGCCAGCCCTGCTCTCATGTAAGAGATAACAAAAAAAATATAGACGTTGAACTAAACAATGGATTTTGGACTAATTTCATTAAAATTTTTAAAGAGAGATGTAACTACGAAAATTTAAGAAAGTAAAAACATATATCCCTGCAGACGCCCCATGACGAAAGCAAATGTCAAAAACAACTTCGTTATTGTGAGAGAGAGAGTTTGTCGGACATTTTTATATACGCCTTTTTACTGCTTTTCAAAAAGCAAACCAAAATAATAATAATAAAAAATAAAAATACTCTTACTCACTCTTATTATCATCATTATTATTTACATTTATAATTATAATATAATTTTATTATATATATTCCATATTTCCCCTAATCTCTCTTTTTCTAACAACAAAAGATCATAAATCGAAGTATTTATTTATTACTTTAGTTCAATTCAACATAAAATCCACCAAATTAGTGTGTGCTCTGTTAATTTGCATCTGTTTACATGTTCTGTAAGTACTACTATCTGCACCTTTTTTTTATAAATAAATTAGGGTTTCATTTGTTACTACTGTTATTATATATGATTTTTTTTTTAGTATTTTATAAATATTGATTTGAATTTTGCCTCTTAGATTTAGGGGTTTGCTATGCGTATTTAAATTTAGAGAACTCAATATTTCTTAAATATATAAATAAGTAGCATTTATTAGATATTATTATATTGAATTAATGAGTATTATTTTCATTTTCATTTTTTTCCAAAAGTTGAGTTGAGCTCATTAAATGCACATAGTCCATTTCCATTGACCAATTTGACCAAAGCAGCCAAGGTGTGGCACTATATGATTACTTGAAACGGATTTGTTGCCTTTGTGTTAAAGATTTTTAGGATACATTTTCTTTGGCAGAGTTATATTTAAAGGAGAAGCATGACGAGGCTGAGCCGTGATTTTAGCTATAAAACCCAAAGAGATGCAGCTTCCCCGGTGTCAGCAGACGTGATATTTGCATCGAGTCGATTTCCGAATTACAAATCTAGAGCAAATAGCAACACATTAGAGGTGAAGGAAGATGCAAAGTTAGCTTCCATGAAGGAAGGCGTTCGAAATGAGACTGCCAAGTTGATAGATCAGGAGAATCGCCTATCTGTTCGTGATCTTGCTAGTAAATTTGAAAAGGGTTTAGCTGCTGCTGCTAAGTTATCTGATGAGGTTGGCCTCTGAAGTTTCATACATTTATTTAAATCGTTTTGTTATACTGAATGTTTTCACATCTGAGGGACAGGCTAAACTTCGAGATGTGGCCTCATTAGAGAAGCATGTGCTTTTAGAAAATCTTAGAGATGCTCTTGAGTCCTTGAGAGAGCGTGCAGTGGGTAAAACCAAGGATGATGTTGACGAGGCTATTGCTATGGTAAGCTTTTGCATCTCTTTCGGCTGATTTTTTATTTTTATTTTATTTTTTAATTTTTAAATTTTTTTTTTTTATCATTTGCCCTTGTTGTTGATGTTACACTATAGACAATACTAACTCCATCATATCACTTTTTGACACACTCTCATTTTCTTGCCTCTTTTAGTTTATTTGTTAGAAATGTTCATTTTTGATGTGTATAGTTTTTATATCCATCATTATAGGTTGATTCTTTGGCGGTTCAATTGACTGAGAGGGAAGGAGAGTTGGTTCAAGAGAAGGACGAGGTTAAAAAGCTTGCAACTTTTCTGAAGCAGGTTCGTACAGACATGAGTTAAGTTTTGTATTATTGATCTCATTCCGTTATTATTCTTATTATTCTGTCGCAGTTCTATTATTTTAGGATATTGGTTGAATATTGTATGTGGCCCACCGGAAGTTATGTGAATTATTTTCGTTTGCACTCACATAATTAAAGGCATTCCATTGTTTTAGTCTTGTACCATAATAGTTTTTTTTCTCTTTTATCAATGCTTTCCATTTTGCTAAAACTTCTATCTATATGTAGGCTTCAGCAGATGCAAAAAGGCTTGTTGATGAAGAAAGAGCATTTGCACGAACTGAAATTGAGAAGGCTAGAGCTGCAGTTCAGAGAGTTGAAGAGGCTCTTCAGGAGCAAGAAAGAATGTCCCGAGCTACTGGGAAGCAGGTTTATATCTATACAATGTTTAGTCCATTTTTAACTAATTGCCATTGTAAAAGTGCAAGCTATGAAGCTAAATTATTGTGACCTTTTGTTTATGGTAATTTTCTTTAAACCAATAATACATAATGCACCTTATAAAGAAAATACTTGAATTCCTGAACCGATTATACGAATAGCTCAACTAAAAGCAAGAACTGCTTGGTCAGTCAATAGTGTGGAATAGGAGCTTTGCACCAGGAATAGTTTTTGAAACTGGTGTACATGAATGTAGGGTGTACATCTAGTGGATAGGGAAATTTTCTGCCTTACGTTGTTCCAGGGAATCCCAGACGTTGTTCCAGGGAATCCCAGATTTTGTAGGATGACAACATGATCTTATGGTTTAACTTCAGCTTCTAATATAAATGATGGTGTTACCATTGCGATGAAGTTGATTGTATTTTAATGTATTTTTTGTTTTTAGGACTTGGAAGAACTAATGAAGGAGGTTCAGGAGGCTAGACGGATCAAGATGCTGCATCAGCCCAGTAAGGTACCATACCTGTGGCCTTCCCAGTGGATGAAATGCTTAAACTATAATGCTGGTTAATCTATGACGCAATATATTTCACTATATTGTTTCTAATCCTATAATTGGGGATGTTTATAGTTACATTTGTACTTGGCTGGTATGTCTGACTGTCTTTTTAACTAAACATTTGTACAAACCCTTGTTTTGCACCTGTGTAATGTGTTTGCTATACTTATCATTCTGATCCTTAATAACAAAGCAAAACTTTCCTCCATTATGTTAGCTGAAAGTGCATTTCGTTTTATCAGCAGTATTAAACTAAATGTTATCCCCACAGGTTATGGATATGGAACATGAGCTCCTAGCATTACGCACTCAACTAGCAGAGACGTCAAAGTGTTCACTACAGCTTCAGAAAGAGGTTAAATTGTTATATTTTTTACTTTTGTGGTCTTTATCAATCTACGCTTTTTAAACAACTTTTTAGTAGCAATCTGTTTCCCCATGAACCATAGGATTAGAAATAAGCATTTAGTGGTCACAGGAACTGTATGTGCTATATAGATAAGGGGCTGTGTATGATAACTAAGTAATAGGTCATGTTGCATGGCTAAAATGCGAAATTGTGAACTGAAGAAACAAGACACGTGTATCAGTCATAGTTGTATGCAGGAAATGAGGTAACATGCTTGAAACTGCTGTTTTTTTCCCCCACAAATCTGATGGTTAGATACAATAGCGATGTTGGAGAAACTAATAAATCAAATTGTGTTGGAAACTAGGTTCAGATAATTTTGATGTGGTCTCCCAAAATCATTTGGATAAGGGGCCCTGTTTTCTCAATATAAATGTGGTATCTCTAACCTTTTCTTTTAAAGCAATGATATAACGTAATATTATTTGCACGGTCATAAGTAGAGTAACACAACCTTCTATAGAGTTTGTACATGGCATTATTTTATGGCAATTGCTAATTTGCTATGCTCTTTGCTTTTGAAATTATTTGACAGTTAGCATCATTTTGTTTACTAATACATATCACCGCATATATACTCATACTATCATTATAGACTTCTTATAAAGATGGTTGCTATATAGTGTCAATTTCCTTCTAATGAGCTTTCATGAGCTTTGGGTTTAGATAAACTTTACCTTAGTTAAAACAATTTGGCCCGACATATATAGGAGCATTAGATACATGTAACAAGTCTGTTATTTGAGTTTCTCATTTTGTTTAAGGTCTGGTTGAGATTTTTCTTTCTTTGCCTATTGCCGCATTCTGTATTCTGTTTTTTGATTATGCTATCCAAGAACTGTTATTACAGTTGTGTAATTATTAGTCTTTAAGCTGTTGTAGTTGGTGGTTTGCTGGAAAGTTTGTTTTAATTATTTCCCCATTTTTATTTCAGTTGGCGATGAGCAAGCGGGGAGAGGAAAATACACCCTATGCCTTTGAATTAGATGGTATAGAGGCTTTAGGTTCGTATTTGCAGATTCTGCCATGTTCTAGTAAAGCTCCAGAACTTCTAGACTGTTCAATCCAGTGGTATCGCTTGGCATCTGAAGATGGAAAAAAGGACCTTATTTCAGGTAACATGATACAAGAATTTCTCAGTCTTCAACTTTAATTTCAAGTGGGACCAAATTTTGATTTTATGTCGATAGTTAAAACTTGAAACCTGAATTACCTATTTGTTAATATCATTAAATCACAGTTACCAGAATGGCATATATCAGTGGTCAGTATTAGTCTGGCAGCTGTGATTGGGTGGAGTAGCAGACAACTGCAGTTATAAATCTTATTCTATCTTGTGTGAACATCTCACCCATGTACCCTGTTTCTCAGAATGAACTTTCTGGATAGAATTCAGAGGCTAA
The DNA here is from genome assembly GCA_028566075.1 of Solidago caesia. NCBI lineage: Eukaryota > Viridiplantae > Streptophyta > Magnoliopsida > Asterales > Asteraceae > Solidago > Solidago caesia. The sequence continues at coordinate 23,589,082 of JAOXNX010000001.1, read as the reverse complement.
GCAAATCACTTTTGAATTTCATATTGATATCAATTGTTACTTGTAGTATGTATAGAACGGAGGCTGTACACTGCTCTTTACACTTTCAGTAATTGCTCTATGTGTCTTGTCATTGTAGATCATCCATAAGCTTCCTCTAGGGTTGTTTGCACTTTAAAGTTGGAATGTCTTGTGGGAAACTTGTACTCTTTGTATCCGTTTACCTTACCGATAATACTTGATGTTTTGACCTGTTCATTATGACTTCAGAAATTATATGCTGTTCAAAACATCAATACGCTAGATATTTTCTTGGTATTACTAACCAGCACTCATCCTTGTTAGGTGCCACTAAACCAATTTATGCCCCTGAGCCCTCTGATGTTGGCCGAGTGCTTCAAGCTGAGGTCATGTCAGACGGAACAAGTATCACATTGACTACTTCTGGTCCCATAGATCCAGGTTGGTCATGATAGACATTATCTTTGTATTTTGAGCTATAACCATTACTAGTTTATAGTCTTGTGTACACACGGGAATCTATATAAACTTACAATTTATCATTTTAAGAATAAAAAGTTATGTTTTCTTGAACATTATTATGTTTAACTTCGTATAATAATCCATTCATTTTATTAAAGTCTTGGGACATATCTGATAGATGATATTCGAGCGTTTGTCATACTGTGATTTGAGATATTTAATTTGAGGGGTATTATCCAAATTTTGATAAACTTACTTATATGACATATATACAAACATAAATATAATATTATTCTCTTTGCAATCTAAAAATAACCAATTTATATATTTAATTCGTTACATCTGATTTATGTAGTTTTACACTTTTACATGTTTATAACACATATTAGTATATTACACAAATTATACTTGCGTGTGTTATAGTTATCATTTTATTATATAGCTATTATAGAAAATATCATCTATGCATATTAATTATTTATTATAGTTGCATACAAAATAATAGTTATCAATAAGTGTGATGTATTTTAACTAATGTTTACATAATTTTAAAGTTTTTGATTTAAAAGATAATTATAATATGTTTTAACAAATTTCTTATAAATAAGTATGATGTATTTTTATAAATATTTCCTAATTAATTTTTTTTTAATATATTAATTAATCATGTTTTTTCTAATAAATGTGTACCTAATTATAAACCTTTTAATATAAAACTTATAATAATACTAAATGCTATTAGACTAACTAAAAGCCATGTGGCATTAGCTATCTAACTTTTTACCACATTACAAAATACATCTTAATCTTAACTTATATATATATACAAAATACATCTTATATATGTATGTATAGATCAGTAAAAAGTTTATCAACAATAATTGCATTTTGATGGCTGCAGTCGTCAAATTTACAAAGTTTTGAATGTTTTTGCACCCCATGTTATCCACTCATAGTACATAGCCCCAAATAGGCATTTTGTACCACATTGTTCACACTGTGTAAGTCTGTAATCTGTATGCATGTGTTTCTCTCCATTAATGTTTTATGCTGAACTCACTCTTGGCATACCAACTGATACAGTAATTTAAACAGCTGCAGGACTAGGAAACTATGTGGAAGCATTGGTACGGCGGCACGATACCGAGTTTAATGTATGTCAGTTTCCCTCATATTTCTGTGTGTGTGTGTGTGTGTGTCTGTCTGTCTCTCCCTCCCTCCCTCTCTCTTTGCTCTCTCCAAGTAAAGAGATACTTCTAGACTTACAAATTCTTTTAAACAAGTGCTATATAATTCTCTTGGATCTTTTTCTCCACTCATTTATCTCCTACATATGCATTCTGTATTTCATGTTGTATAGTTTTAATGTAGTTGTCAATTCTTTTGTCACAAGTCAAAGCTTACAAAGATATTGATGCTGACAAATACGTTTGTTTGAAAGATTCCAAAGATATTTTGTATGATTAGACAATCTTAAAGTTCCACTTTATATGTAAACTTTCAGGCAGTTCACGCAGTTTTGTGGGAAGTCATCCAAATGGTCTGGTCTTTTAAAGCATGCACTTTGGGTGCTTGTTGCACTTATTTGTGCAATTATTGTTAGAACAATATATCATTTGATTAACTAACAAATAACAATATGTAGCATGTAGTTGCTTGAATGTGTTTAGGAAAATGATTTGAACTTTTCAAATAGTTGATCCTTTGTTTTTATTTTATTGATGTAATGTTGTGTCCACTTGCAGGTGGTTATTGTCCAAATGAATGGGGCAGACCATCCCTCAGAGTCTGTTCATGTACTTCATGTGGGAAGGATGAGGATGAAACTTTGTAAGGAAAAGACAACACTGGCCAAAGAATTCTACTCGCCTTTTATGCAGGTATGCTATACTGGAAGTTTAATTTCTGCGTAAAAAGAACAAATTAACAAGTTACAGTGTGGATTCTTATCCAACAGAAGAGAATCTTTATATCTTATAACCAGCGTCTTTTTTCGACCAAAACCAGTACCCACTTGTTGCCTGAACAGAGTTTGTTACAAATATTTTGAATACTGTCTGAAATACCTTGATAAAGGAATTGTGTGAACTTAAATCGACGATATCAATTTTGTAATGAATACTCAAATTGAAACTTCACTGAAAAGGTGGTACTTCATCACAAGATATTGCAAAGTTTGACTTTCATATGTGGTTAAATGAGTCATACCATGACTTATTAAATATTCAAGGTAGCCATTAACAAGATCAAATTGAGAACATTTGACGACCAGTTATAATTTTGTAGCTATCTTGTAGTGATTGCATTTTTCCTCGACAAACCCAAAACAAAAAATCTAGGGTGTATTTATTTTTAGATATCCCAAGAACGAAGTTATGAATAATTATTAGTGAATCGGAATACTTAATTATTTTATCTGGTTCGTTAACTAAAGACTAGTCATGATAGTGTAGTAACTTTTGCCCTGTGTCACCATTATTATTCAAAACAAGCTTTGTGGAGTTAGAGGTGGTGGTAACGCTGCAGCTCAGGCAGCATTCTGGCAACCAAAGACAGGGATCTCCTTTGTATTGGCATTCGAGTCAGAAAGAGAAAGAAATGCTGCTATTATGCTAGCACGCAGATTCGCCTTTGATTGTAATGTAAGCTTCATCACTTATTCCCTTCCTAGCAGAAAAGAGTTACACCCCTCATCTGCAACGATTACTGAACTTGTTAATGTTTTTATCTCCAGATCATGCTTGCTGGCCCTGACGATAAAGTAACACAGAAAACAACTTAACTGGCCAAGTTAGTTTGTTTTTTTTCTTTTTTGTGTTTGGAATTTGTAATTATTTCGAGTGTCTAATGTGTTGTAACGATATGTACAAGTTTCTAATTCTGATCATTCTGGCGTTGCTGCTTGATTGTGAAACTGCTTGTTTTGTTATCATTTTGTAGGCATTCTTTTATAGTTTTATTTGCTGTTTTAATATTGGCGATAGACCCTCACCCAATTGTGTGAATATTCTATAAGAAATATATTAAACATTGTACTTGTAGCCAGCAATTAGATTTTCAAAATCTCGAAATATTCTGCAGTGAATTCTATTATTGTGAAATATTTTTATTTTTATGACATTATTTTTTGTTGTCTAAATGTATTTTAAGGTCGTGATGATTTGCAATTCCTTTGCTAATCGGTAATTTCTTTTGAATTCATGAAACTATGATCACTTACCACACACGTTCACATGTTAATTTTTACTTTTTGGCCGGAGGTCTTTTTGGAAAAAACATCTCTACCCTTGGGTAGAGGTAAGATTGTCTATATCACACATCCCTTATACCCCACTTATGTTGGGATTGGGTACGGGTGGTGTTGTTGGGTATGTCTTGTTGGGTTTTGGGTAAGAAATTTTCCCAACCATTATTATGTCACATCTTAATACGGCTCAAGATTAAGAACTAGCTCCCCTTTACCCAAAAAAAGATTAAGAACTAGCTCAATGGTTAAAACAATCAATTTGACTAGGTAAGATAGGATTAAGGTAGTGTTTGGTTTGCAAATGAATTTGGCAACAAGTTTCTAAAAAATAAAGATTTGTAACATTATGTGAATTGAGTGTGAAAAGAGTGGCCGTGTAAGAAAGTGAGAAATAAAGAATTTTCATAAAGAAGTGACTTTGGTTCAATTATATGTTGTAGCATGTAATCACCAGAAGGGTTGTCTACCATGGAGCAACCGACACCCGTTTCCACAAGTTGCAACTTCGAACCGATTGTCAACATCACGGGTTAAAGGTATGGTCTCATAGAAATAAGAATAATCTCACTTGGTTCCCCAAGCAACTAAAGTATCAATATCTTGTGGATCACCTTTATACGAATTAACAAGCTTATGCCTCGTGTGTAGCCTAGAGCCTAGTTGGCTATGAAGATGGGGCATTTGAGAAGTATCCCCGGTTCAATCCCTACCAGAGTCAAGGAGGAACATGATAATCACATGATGGTGAAGGTGGATCAGTTGGTTGGGCCACCATCTTAATGTGCTGATATGTCAGCAAGATTATTTCTCACGTGATGGCCCTAGGGAAATCTGGCGTGGGCCGGATAGGTTGTTGGAAAATCTAACATTTTGGAGAGAAATGAACTTTTGAATTTTGCTCAAAAGAAAAATAATAACGATATAGCTTCCCAATTGATCCTTCATTAATTCAACAATGAACCCAACATGTGACATTCTCTCCTCTTTTTTTTTCTTTTTACTTTTATAAAGATGATTGCAGTTTCAACTTTCAATTGCATAGCTTTAGATTTCCCATTAAGGGATTCTGTATAGCAAATGAGCCATTCCATTTCCGATTTAGTTGCTAATTATTCCTTATTCAGCCTCTCGAGTATGCCATTACCATACTTCAATCTGAACTCCATCTCATTATTATCAGCAATACAAATGTCATTTATCATTTGCAATGTCTTTTCACAAGTTAACGAATTTTTCATTTTTTCCTTCTTGCCATCACCATACTTCAAGTACATCCTAACTTTTATATATAGATATCGGACAATCGTGAGGGTTTGCCTAACATGACAAATAAACATAACTGAATCTTTTTACTACATACTTGAATTGAACTACCATAACATAGATACGACCTATACGATGTCATCTTCTGCGCCTTGAGAAAGCCACAACCCCGACACCAATTGCGATACAAATCCATAGGCCAATTGCTTCACCTGCACAACAAAACAATAATGGCCAACCATCAACACCATTTCTTAAGAAGTGTATACCAAAAGTTGAAGCGACAACAGTTTCGAATTATTTTTAATACCATATTCATTTGATTGCTTGACAGTTACTGCTGGCCTCTGTGCAGATTCAAGTATTTCCTTGAGTGTTATTGCTGGCTTCCATTCAGGGTCAATCTGTAAAAATCAGAAATATGTGTGCACTGCATAAAAAATGTAGAATATATGCGCATTTACTATATCAACCAAATATGAGAAACAGAAGAAAACACCTGAACGCAACTTATGGCCAAAGCAAGTGATACAAACTAAAGAAACTAATCAAGAAACAATAACCTCGATCCACCATGTAGGATATACAGAGTGATTTGGACTCTATACCAAACTCCAACTTTAGTTTAAGCCCATAAAAATGCCAATGTACTTACCTAAATGACAGTTGCACTACGTACTTTATTATTCCATATGATACCCTTCATAGTGTTCTATATTGGTAATGCTTGTTCCTTTGTTAGAGCGAGTATCCATCCATATGTATGGCCTGTCATACGTATGAACTAATGTGGCATGCAGCCACATTACTTGTAAAAACGTTTGATTGTTGTTATAAAAGTGAAACGGGGTATCCTTTACCCAAAAAATCTTGCTAATGTTGTTTCAAAATGGTATGTATGTGGTAATTCAAAAAATTGATGACCATATTAGAAGAACATCTCAAAATTTGATGTGTATCATGTGTGATAAAAAGGATCGCGGTCCATATTGGAACAACATCAGAAATTTTGATGAGTATCATGTGTAATAAGAAAGTACGTGGTGTATTTGTGATTCAAGAAAGTATGTCGTTGCTTAAATCATTAAGAATTCAACTTCTATAAAAATAAAAAGCAGCAGTTGTAACAATTTGAATGACATCTTTCATGCGGCAACCGTTTTGTTTGTTTTATCCTCTCATCATAAGAGAAAGTCTTCATTCTTTGAAATTCAAATGAGGATAACAAAATCCTAGCAACTGTCACAGATGTAGTGTAAGTTACTAAATCATGCTGCATTCAAACTTTTTTATTCCTGCAATTTAATGTTGCGTTCTTATGTGTAATTGATGATCCTAGCTAGCACGACAAGTGTCATAAGCTTTGCAGCCCGTTTAGAAAAGGAATTTTTTTATCGAAGCAGTAGTTTTTCGGATTGACTTTGTCAAACAAGTTTTTAGAAAAAAAAAATTATGGAACAAGTGAATCCGGAAT
>JAOXNX010000001.1:23564158-23582536 GCA_028566075.1 Solidago caesia | reverse complement strand
GATGGAAAACAAAAAAGTGTAAATTAATGAGATTTTTTCTATAATTATTAATATAATTAATAATTAAAGTTTTTTGTAGGCCGGCCCATATTTTCTAATTTATAATTTTAATTATGAAAATTTAGTCACATGTTTAATAACTTAATTTAGAGAAATTAAAAGTTATGATTAGTCAATTGAGGTTAGATCAGTTGTCCTTTAGTATTCGTAAAATAGTGCTATCCATGTAGTTTGAAATGGACTAATGTAGTCTGTAAATGAGCTGGGGAATTAACAAATTTAAATCGGGCCGGCAACTGGTCCAAATATCCAAAAACAAGGGCCTGCAATATCCCAATAAACCCCAGCTCATCTTTTTAACATTACTTTATTACACATCAATAAACATGTTACTTGCTATTCCATGTAATTAGGCTTTTTTTCCCCATTATATGAAGCTTTGTGTGGAAGTGATTTACTACTGACACACTAGAACGTATCATTATACCTTATGGATTTCTTTTAAAGCGAAAATTTAGAATATTTAAATAAAATTTTGCTATATTTTTGGGCTTTAGTGCACTTTTTATGAAAAAGTTGTGTTACAATGAGGGTATTGGCAATGAGTAAGAGATAGGAGAGATAGAATTTCTCACTGGAACACCGCTGTCAACCCCAAAAGATGAGTGAATGAGAGATGTGATCTCTTGCAAGAGAGAGAGAGAGAGAGAAAGAGAGATGTTTGTTTATTTGTGTATGTAATTGTAGTGAGAGCTGAAATGCAGTGAGAGATGACACTATCAATAAAATTGTAGTGAGAGATGAAAAAGATAACAGTAAGATGACATAACATGATTGGTTGAGAGTGAGAGATGAGATCTATCACGAAAACCCATTGTCAACGCCCTCGGGTCAATTATTTTACATATTACACTTTTTTTGTCTTATGATACATGGGTCTTTTATAGCTGAAAATTTTATATTCAGTTGTTGGTAAAATAATACTGTTATAATTAACTTTTATGAAAGCCTTTTGTGCTTTGGCTAGCTCATTAAACAATGTATGTCCTCGATCTCTTGCTTTTCTAAAGTGATAATAAACTTACAGTTTGTGATACATGTATAAAATAAAGCTATGAAACTTTTACGAGTAAGGGATGTGATTTTGATATTAACTTGTGTGGTACTAATATCACCTCATGATCAAAGTCGATAGTTTTTTCACTCTTTAATTTGCGTGCTCATGTGAGCATGTGTTTGAGAGCAACATTTAATAACCGACAATGCAAACGAGTACATAATCAAATGCCTATCCATAATGTGAGGGATACCTAACTCACGCAACGGTTCTGGCTATAGAATGCCTAGGCTTAAACCCAAAACTTTGTACTATTTGTGACAAAAATACACCCACCTATTACGTACCAAATGAGCACACATCATTAAAAATTTTCCACACATATACACATATATTCATATATTCAGGTATATACGTGAGTGGGCCCCTATAAATGTAAGAAAAAGTAGGCAATTACCCATATACAATTACAAGCAAGGTATTGTTCAATGAACAGTAACTTGTTCCTATTGGTTGAAACTTGAATGACATATTGTTACGTGTTTGCCTGTTAGGTTGCCTACTTTTTTTTTTTAAGAGATGAGTTTGAAATAACAAATTATGAAATTGAATTGTTATCCTACATTGTATCCATACCACACTGAAACGAATACCGATTATACAATACGGTGGGGGACGAGTATGGGATTTGTGCTTAATTCAATCTTCACCGGTATGTATCGGTACTAGTTTTTGGCTGGTATTATTGGTTAATTTGGTCTCGTAAAAGCTATATGTTATAAAGAAGAAGAAGAAGAAGCTATATGTTCACCGCAAATAGGTGTAAAAAGGATTTAAAAAAAAGATTGTTTTAAAATGATGGAAACAAAAGTAGATTGTCACATAAAGGATTTGTAATAGACAATAAACCCCGGCCTAGTTAAATTTAAGTATATGTAAACATTAGGCCCAAACTATGCCAAAGTTTGTTTATGCTTGTGTGGTAGAAACCAAAAATAGACGAACCTAAACCACCACTTTTGGTTGTGGTGCTACTTGTGCCAAACCCTACTCATTCCATTCCCATGACATCTTGTCTTTCTCGACACACTTGCTCTACTTGGTGCTCCACACAACTCTCTTGCTTTTCTACGTACACATGCATACACCTCAAGTGCGGATTTTGGCAAGAAACCAAACCAAATATTCGGTTTCTTTACTATGCTAAATCAAGAAAGTTAGTCGGATAGCTTTAGTGAAACCTCCAAAGCAAGTAAATTAGGCTTTCGAACATGAAAATAGCAACTCATCCACGTGTCCACACATATTGAAATTTAAGAATCGTGTAATTAACATATATACTGATATATGTGTCTACTATAAATGAATGTTTGATTTGGTTTCAAGGCCTACTTTTGTCTTTATTAGTTTAAAAACCAAATCGTTTTTTTTATTATTTATTATTTTATTTATTATTATTATTTTTTCACACTAAATGAATATGGAATTAAGAACTTGGATGTCATTGATTTTTACCTGGATATCATCAAAAATGGAAACTAAAATTTAATTAAAAAAGAAATTCAAAGGAAAAGATACCTACTTTTATATATCACTCACTTTTCGTGAATGAAAGGTAAGGCATGACATGCATCACATTATCAGTTTAACACTCACCACTTACTCAAAGTATTCCACACTGATCACTACACTACTTCAACACAAAAATATACCAATCCTAGCTAGCTACTAGACTAGTTATTTAAAGAGCAACTAATTTCATATATATATATATATAGGGAGTAGTTATTGTAAAACAAGTATTAAAGTAAAACAAATAAAATAATATCTTGACCATTGGATCATGATAAAATTGATGCACGAAGATTCATAGAACACAAGTATACAGATTGATGCACGAAGATTTTCATGATGCACAGCGATTTTCAATTAAGAGAAAATGATTGTTTTATTTGTTTTACTTTAATACTTGTTTTATTTTAACCAGAACCTTATTTCATAAAGGTTGGGCTATATATGTAAATACATAAAATCATGTTATAAATGATATTTTTTTATTCAATTTTCAATTTATATTAACACTACAAGAAAAAGCACAATAAGAGACCTTGGATTTTAATGACTACAATTTGGCGTCGCTAAATACCCGTTAAATGACAAAAAGTTCCACTTTTCTGATCAAATCATACATTTGCAACCACAATGTTGTCGGTAAATCTTTTCCAAAATTTAAATTTGATTTTCATTTGTCACCAAGAGAAAGTCGTTGCTACACAAATTTATATTTTTTTTTATTATTATCAGTTTCATAAACATATTTATTACTATTTTATAATAAATGTAATATAATTAATTAAATAATTTGTAAAATATACTTAAAAAAATCCTTTATAATTTTATTTTGTATATTATATATTATATTATTTTAACATAGTTTCATAAACATATATGTTAATTTTTTTTATAATAAAAACAATATAATTAATTAAATAATATGTAAAATATACTTTAAAAAATTCCCCGGGCTAAAATATTACAATGATTTATTATTTTATTTTGTATGTTATATATTAATATATTATTTTATCACAGTTTTATAAACATATATATATATTAATCGTTTTATAATAAAAACATTATAATTAGTTAATTAAATTATAAAACATTAATATAGATCATACATATGGTCGAGTGTGGACTTCAAGCAGGGTCGTTAGTATACATACATACATAGATCATACATACATATCAATTTATCATACATATCACACACATACATATCATACATAACATATATGTCATACAATGAGTACATACATATGTGTCATACTATACATACATAGTTTATATAGTTTATATATACACATGAATAAGACCATGGAATATGAAATGGAGATGATATTCGTACCATACATCTTAATAAATTTATCACATCACAAACTTGTACGGTATGCGGTAAAAATTATACATTATGGTAATTAATCAAAGCCTATGATATATTTATCATCTCGGAATATCAAATGTCCAATAGTTTTAACAGTAATGATACTAATTGCATGCAAGTATGATTGCTGAGAATCACCCAAATAATATTTCTTTAAAACGATTGTGTGCTAAATTTCAATACTAATAAACTGTACTTCGACTAGCCATATATTTCATATCTGGGTCAAGAACTCAAGATCAAAAGCCCATCCCATTTTTTTTTTGGATCGATATATGCCCATTTCAATCGACAATCTTTTCGTGGCAAGGCCCAAAATGCATTTCCTGGATAAACTTAAAACATAAGCAGACAACAAAAAACGACGTGTCTTTGCTTTGATTGACCAACCGTCTTGAAACAATATATCCTATGACAAGTGCCACTATCTTGCCACGTGTTATAACATTGCCGCCGTTTTTCTTCCTTCCTTAACCATCTCAAATATAATGACCGAATAACGATTAAGATAAACCAACAAACATCAATCTTTGCATCAGTTCAATATAAACAATCACTTCATATCCATATCCATCAAGCCAAATGACCGACTTTGACTACCAAAACACGGGTTCGATGGATCAAGAAATCAGTGACACCGATGAATATTATACAACCACCGAAGTCGGTAACAAGTTTGCAAAAAATGTAGTTGCATTGATGATTGTAATTCCGCTACTTGTGATATTTAGTCCAGTGTTAGCGGCGGCCTTTCCTTTGGCAACAGTGTTTTTGGCTTCCGGAGTTGTTAGTGTTACGGCAGCCAGAGTGATGGAATGGTTGTCTAAGAACGTGACTGGAGGACATCATACAAGAGCAAATTTATCGCAACCCAACCAGAGTGGTGACCGTAAGGCTGGAAGAAGCCATTTTGATATGGTATATGATGATAGATATGTAACTGGTTACGAATCGTTGGATAAGACGCTCAGTTTGTTAATTCACGTAGTTAAGGAATCATTTATCAATTCTGTCGGGGGAGTATATGGGAAAGCGTTAAAATGGATATATAAGTACGTGAAGGGTGAGCATCCAACAGGGGCAGACACATTAGACAGGGCGATGCGCAAGGTTGGCTCGAAAGTTCGCGAAATGAGGGATCAGGATAGATATGTAGGGGCTAAACACGAATTGGCGAAAGCCGCAGCTGGTGGCTCGCTTGTCTTTCTTTCGGCTTTGATGTTCACAGGGACTGTAATCACTTTGGCTATGGCCGCTCCAGTATTTGTCATATTTAGTCCAGTGTTGGTGCCGGCTTTGATTACAATGTTTTTATTGGCAATTGGGTTTTTGAGCTCTGCAATGTCTGGTGTTGCGGGCGTGAGCGTGTTAACATGGTTGTACAAGTATGTGAGCGGTGGTGGACAGCCTATGGTGGCTGAGTTGTTAGACCAGGTGCTTCAGAAGTTCGGTTTGAAGGAATTGTGGGGCGAGGGATCGCGTGCGATTGGAGGGGATCAGTCTTATGGGAAAACAAGTGATGCTAAATATACGGGTGGAGTCGATTTTTGCAAGCTTATGAAAGCGGGGACAGCAACCACAGCCGGGATCTTGCTTCTCAGTCTGTCGGGTTTGACATTCACAGGGACGGTAATTGGACTAACGCTTGTTACTCCACTGCTTGTGATATTTAGCCCGGTGCTAGTGCCAGCGCTGGTCACTGTGTTCTTTTTGGTAACCTGGTTCTTGACCGGTGGAGTATTTGGTGGCGCCGGCGCAGTAGTGTTAGCGTGGATGTACAAGTACGCGACTAGTGGACCTTCAACTAGTGAAAAGTTATTAAATCTAGAAATAAGGGGTACGAGTGAGCATACGATCAGAGGGGATCATACCGCAACTGAAGACGGTCAAAAGTTCATGCGGTCTGTGGTCACATTGTTGGTGGCTTCTCCTCTACTTTTGATACTTAGCCCATTGCTAGTGCCTATGATGATCGCAATACTTATGTTGGGGACCCTATGCTTAGCCGCTGGAGCTTTTAGTGCCGTGGCAACCAGAATGTTTGAGTGGGCGTACAACTCCTTCCGCGACGGGTGGACGGCAATCAAGGACGGATTAAATGGACAAAAGGACACTCATAAGCTTGGATTGAGGGAGAGGGGTGAGCAAAAGATTGAGCGGGGTCATTATACGGCTGCAGTTGGAGGTGGGTCTGGTCTGTCCATGACTTAAAACAGAACGCGTAGATGCCAATGTCTAAAGCTTTGCTAAAGTTGCTTTTACTTGTTACGTATGTAAAAATGTGATAAGTTTTAATTTCAATAAAAAGAAAGAAATTAATTGAAACCAAGAATTTTTTTATCGAAGCAGTAGTTTTTCGGATTGACTTTGTCAAACAAGTTTTTAAAAAAAAAATATTTACGGAACAAGTGAATCCGGAATTAGGAATGCCGGATTGGGTACACGTAGGATGAATCCGGCATTCCTAATTCCGGATTGGTACACGTGTTTTCAGAAAAAAAAAAAAAAAAAAAACGAGTCCGGCAATGGGAGTTCCGGATTCGACTTTGATGTGACAACCCACTGCGAGTCCGGCAATGGGACTTCCAGATTGAGGACACTGATGTGACTACACTATGAATAATACAAAACATTAAAAATGTCATTGCCGGATTCAACACTTACCCGTTGCCATTGACTACACTATGATGTGACTATACTATGAATAATACAAAAAATTACTTAAATAATACAAAACATTAAATAATACACACTTAAATAATACAAAACATTAAAAATTACTACACTATGAAATCTGTACTTAAATAATACAAAACATCAGTGTCCTCAATCCGGAAGTCCCATTGCCGGACTCGCAGTGGGTTGTCACATCAAAGTCGAATCCGGAACTCCTATTGCCGGACTCGTTTTTTTTCTTTTTTTCCGAATACACGTGTACCAATCCGGAATTAGGAATGTCGGATTCATCCTACGTGTACCCAATCCGGCATTCCTAATTCTGGATTCACTTGTTCCATAAATTTTTTTTTCTAAAAACTTGTTTGACAAAGTCAATCCGAAAAACTACTGCTTGGATAAAAAACTCTTAGAAAAGAAGGCTAAGCAACATTTTCTTTAATGTTTTCAAATAGGATAGCTAATGTAACTCAGATCTGTGTCCACCAGGTCAGAAATGATAACCAATTATATAGAATGAGCAAAAGGAATAAAGTCTCATGAGGTTTTTGAAGATAGAAGAACATACCTCCAAACAGTGATCAATAATGAGTCTGCTCCTCGAGTAGTTTCCTCTTGTATAATACCGATCAGCAAGTGAACAGATCTCTTCTTTCACTTGCAAGAGGTTCCTAGTCTCGGGCAATAAAGCGGGCACACCTAATTAAGTAGAACATAAACATTGTAAAGGTAAACAATTAAAGGTAAGCACCACACAAGCTCAAGAATCATGAACTCCTTGACAAGAATTGAAAAGTCAAACTTGAAACAGTTTTGATTTACCTTTAACACGGTCTTTGATTGAATTCATGAATGTCAATGCCTGTAAAATCCACATTTTACAAGTGTATTGAATAAAGAGTGTAGCAAAAATATATCAATACGAAAGAACACAGCCAAACCAGAGGTGGAGCTAGGATTTTGGTTCAGGGTATGTCGAAAAATTTATTATATATAAACAAGTGACAAAATAGTATTTTGGGCGTGCCAAAATTTAGCTATACAAGAAAATAAGGCTACAATACACTAGCGTTTATTCTTTTAGGGTTGGCTACCCTCCACATGGCTCCGCCCCTGAGCCGAACTCACCGAAGACCAAATATGGTCAAAGCAAGTGAAATGAACCATAGAAACTAAAAGAGAAAAGGATCACCTCGGAGACCCATGAAAACAGGGTAGTATGTCCAAGTAAGCTAGTGACAACACCAACTGTTGTGACAGCATCGATGAGCTTATCCTTTATGGCCTCTGCATATCATACAACAAAACACCCACAAACTATGATCTTCAATTCCCATAGATTTATAAAGTAAATTTAGAAAGTCTTATATGCCTTAAATAATACTCGTAATAATTAAAAATGTAAATATAATTCAAATGTAGAAGTTACAACAGTTTTCACGTACCTTTTTTAATACGATCTTCACTTAACAACTTGAGATTAAGCGCCTTAAACCAGCATGGTGCAATCTGTAAATCCACATTTAATAACATCGAGTAAAAATGTAGCAAATAAAGCATCTAATGAAACCGAATGGATGACCTCCATGGACCAAGTAGGATATGAAGCATGATTGGGACGATAATCCTATATACCTACCATACTGCAATTTCACAACTATTGCACTTTTAAAAGACAAAAGTTGTAATAAGAATTTGGAAGATAAAAAATAATACCTCTAGGCAATCATAGACCAGGTCCCTACATTTCAAGTAGTTTCCACGTTTATAATACCCAATGGCAAGTAGATACATCGCTTTTCTCTTTTTCTTGGGGTTTTTACTAGCGCTCAGCAATAAACCTGCCACGGACAGGCAAAAATCAAAGAATAAGAAACCACAACAGAATTCGAAGGACATAGTAAATGATCATTTTGAACTATTTTTAGTTTTGGATATTACGTCCAACTCCAAACATTTGCGCGCAAGACAAGTTCCTCGCCCTAATCTTGAGATAATCAAGAATATATAAACTTCATAAACTCACCTTGAAGCATAGTCATTGCACAAAATACATCTTCGGGTTGTTCTGAGAGAACAAGAGCCCGTAATAAGAGCTTACGGACTCTTTCTCTCCGTTCACCAATGGCAACATCAAACTCAGACTCATATCCCTGTAACAGAATTGGAAATTAAACAATTATTGCCGCAGGAACAAATATGTGAAGGAGCGTATATATATTGTGAACATCATCAAGTTGAGGCATAAAGCGTTAGACCCATTTGATATTACTACTCCTTCCGTTCCAAAATTATTGTACTTCACAAAAAAAACACAGATTAAGAAAAGGACAATCATTACACTGTATTACCAATAATATTTTTTTGATATTTTCCACATAAATAGTTTTTGATTGGTGGAATTTAGAGATAGATAATTATTTTGGGACATGCCAAAATAGAAATTTAGCCAATAAATTTGGGACGGAGGGAATATTATATTACAAAGCCCAAATACAAAATCATACACTCCAACAACCACAACGCTTTCTTTAACATAAAGGCTTCAAGTATGAACGAAATAGCTAACATGGCTGATCAAGAGCTCATAATATGGTGGAGTTCTGAAAATTGTTAGTCCCCAAATATCATTATCATCCATGGACAATAACGGTTATCTGTTTGTTAACGACCTATATATACACACTCTAGCTATTGGATTCATGATTTTATAAAGACACGTGTCTAATGCAACTTTTTTACACGTTGATGCGCCAAATTTTTTGTTGCATCGATCAAGTATATAAAAAAAAAGTGCATCAGACCGAGCACCAAAAATCTTTGTCCACCTTTTACACTAACAAGACATTTAATTTCTCCTATTACATTACACATTTTACAACCCTCAAAAAAATCCTAAATTAATAACTGCAATTAAAGAATTAAGATTAAGATTAATTAGATAGTAGATCGAGTAGAGTGGGTAGTAATTACTTACAGAAACATATGCATGGTCGTAGCAAGGAAGAGCATTGTCACGTAAGGGGAGATACCATGCCACTGTTTCTTTTATTATTTGTAACTTACCATGGACGACGTCCATTCGATCTTTCTTAATTACCACTTAATTACTTTCGTATGCAATTATTATTATTACGAAATAAATATTTTTAATATTATTATTATTATTATGGTACGTGTTTATAACAAATCCTTTTAATTTGTTGGTCTTCAAGACCGATAGGCTCGACTCGATCACTTTAATTAAGCTAGCGCCAAAACAAATCAAGGGGAAACAAGGACACAGCAATCCTATACGTGTTAGAATTGTTACAGTCATTAATTACTATATTCATCCATTTATTTCTCATCAAATTTTAATATTTATCTTTAATTACCTATTTTTTAGGGGTTAGATATTGTAAAACAAATATTAAAAGAAAACAAATAGGATAAGATCTTGATAATAAAACTTATGCATGAAAATTTATAGAGCATAAATATATACATTGATGCACGAAGATTTTCATGCACAACGATTTTCAGTTAAAATAAAATGATTGTTTGACTTGTTTTATTTTAATGATTGTTTTATGATATTACCTTATACGTTTTATTTTATAGATCATGTATGTTAGGTGATAAGTCTGTTGAATGTAGAAGGATAATTTAGGTATATAGTAATATAGATAAATTAAATCGCTCCATATTTTTTTACCCCATTTTTCATGAAAGGTTTTGAAAATTTACATTATAAACTCAATTGTAATTAATAGCTATCACATGTGATTTTTTGGTTATTTTTATAAGTTTTGAAATTCTCATTGGATGTTAAAATTTTATATGATATTACCTTATACGTTTTAACATTACCCAAAAACAAAAAAGACAAACTCAACGAAATTTGTTTTTTACTTGTATCTAGATAAATAATACATCATAAAACATTTATGTGTTTTGAAATTTACATTTAGAATTCTGATGCGGAAAAGTCCAGATTCACTGAATTGACTAGCTCTAGTCAGCTGAAGGAGTCTACTGAAATGTCGGCAAGCAGTCAACTGGTAATAACTGGTCAGATAATGCCTCCAGAACAAACCATGTTAATTCTGCCCGCTATAGCCCACTTTGTACAACTCCAGTCACCATCACCAGTAGTAATATTGTTCTAGTGGCAGAATCATACTTGACTAGTGAAGGTAACTACTGAAGTACTCCAATGAGTATCTCTAGTCACGACTCCAGTCAAGATGCCCAGTAATAAAGTTATCAGTTTTGTTCCAGTTATGTTTGTTCCAGTTTTGTGTTCCAGTCATGAGGCCGCGTTTTTAATAAAGAAAGGAATATACCAAGGATGCGCTTTACAGCTATGGATAAGGATAAGGATGAGACGTGACTACAACGTTGTTTCCTAACGGTTTGTGGGTACCATTTGAAGGGAATAATTCTAGAAGCTTTGTCTGTTCAATTCTTGTTGGTTGTTTAGAGTAGTGGATGTCCTTTACAGCCCGTGATAGCTTTTATTTCCTTTTATTTTAGTATTTTCTTTATCCTAAAAATAGCATATGTAGCTATAAATAAGGGCTCACTTATCATTTGTAAGGGAGACTTTTGGATAATTGAATGAATTAATAGTACAACCTCTATTTCTTAAAAATCTTCATTTATCTTTATGGATCTTTGATCTTGATGGTTTGAAGTGACCCATTTATCTATAATTGTGGTGGTTCGTCCTTTATCAATTATAATGGTGAGGTCTTAAATCTTCTATTCTTTTATCTGTATTTGTGGTGGCTAGATCTTTATCAAACATAGTGGTGGGTTGGAGTGTTTCCTTTATCCTTGATTCCGGTAGCTCGTCCTTTACGAATCTTGGTGGTTTCTTTTATCTCTTTTCTTTTATTGTTGTTGTTTATCCAGTTTTTATTTCCTTTATTAAAACAGAAAATACCAAAAATAGCTTCCGTTGTTGTTTGAGAAATTTTGAGTCCAAAAACCTTGAAATTTCGTATTAAGTTCAAATCAAATATAATATTACTTTACAAGTTTCGACGCTTATAATAGAAGTTGAACTCAGAAGTTTTTTTTGGAGGTCTTGGGTCTGGATAATATGTACAAATTCCAATGTGGTGTTTAAATCACATGATATATAATACTTAGTGGGTTTGAACACCATACTAAAAAGAAAGTCATCAACTTGACCCTTTTAGTGAAAGAGGAGAACTCACCAATCTTGACAATATTATATAATTTACGAGTATGAGATAATATAATTTTATAAAAGGATGGAAGTGAATACTGATTCAAATATTTGGTTTCCAAATATTTTTATACTAATGATCCCGTAACATGATACTTGATATTAATTCTTATGAACCAATTTATTTTATAAATGTTAGAAATCTATAAGGCTATTTCTTAAAGCCATAATAACCAAATATACAGTATACATTAACGTTATAGTTTTTTATACGCGAAAAAGAAGTCTTTATCATGGCCGTGATTTCATTCAAGAATTTGGTCCGGTTAAATTGGAGAACGGATGGTTGTTTGGTTCAATACCAACGTGATTTTTAAATTATCATTTTAATTTTTATTATTTTCATTTTGTTGAATTTTAATTATTTTTATAAAAAAACAAAATTGAATTTAGAGAGACCTAGAAAATTATATATGGTTTGTTAACAAAATTTAATAGGGCAATATTTTAATATCACTACATCGAACGGGTAGCATCGATCTTTCTCTCTCTCAGGCGAATTACCTACGCACTTTACTCGCCCGACGCATCAAATTAACCTCTTTTTGGAATGGGAATGCATGGCTAGGCCATCTCTAATGGCCGGTATGCTCTCAGTATGCATACCGAATTTTAGTATGCTTCCATTGTACTCTCAGTATGCTCTCAGCATGTCATTTCCAATTTGCTACCAAGCATATTGAGTTTGTGGGGTCAAATCATATGTGTGTGTATGTATATTTAATATAGTGTTTTTAAATTTAATATAACTGAGTTTCAATATGCTGGGTTGGAGGCAAAATAAGTTCAGTTTGTTGGTTCAGTGTGTTGCTGAAGTGACCGGTTTGCTTGAGCAAACTGTATTCTCCATTGGAGATGGCCTTAGCGCAAGCGAGGTGGAAGAATGGTCTAACTCATCATCGTCAAAAACAGCCCGGCATTTACCAAACCTATTCTCACAAGGGGTCAGACGGTAACCTCACCCCACTTTTGAAGACAAACAAAAAAAAAAGGCCGGCCAACACTTCTCAAGTCCATCGCCACCGTCACCCCCACCCTTATAAATATCTTTTTGTTGAAAATTTGATTTTAGTCTTACCAAGTTGAGAAACTATTTTCATTTCTTTCAGAAGTCACCTACCAGAAATGAGCCTCTTGGTATCAACAGCAACAATTACTAGCATTAATAAACCACTGTATATATGCAGCAGCCACCATAAATTCACTGATAATGAAGCCAACAATGTCAATTCTCTCGCAGTTTCATCATGGACCGCTTCGATATCTCGATACTGCAAAACCGGTCATTTAAACCAGGCTGCAACCGAATTTACCCGAATGAGAGTTGCAGGTCTCCAGCCCAATCACATTACTTTCGTAACGCTTCTTTCTGCCTGTGCTGATCACCCATTACATGCTCTGTCTTATGGAACTGCATTACATGCTCTTGTTTGTAAGTTCGGTTTCCATACAGATAATGTTAAAGTAGGCACTGCTATAATTGATATGTACTGTAAATGTAATAATGTAAATCTTGCTTGTTTGTGTTTCGAGAAAATGGGTTTTAAGAATAAGGTCACTTGGAATACTATGGTTTCTGGGTTGATGAGAAATGGGGTGATTGATAAAGCGGTTAAGGTGTTTGATGAAATGCCTGAGAGAGATGTTGTTTCGTATACATCTTTAATTGATGGGTTTGTTAAGAAAGGTTGTTATGAGCATGCATTGGAGTGGTTTCAAGAAATGCAGGTGTGTGGGGTTGTACCAGATCATGTTACGGTTGTTTCTGTGATCTCTGCATGTGCAAATTTAGGCGCGCTTGGATTGGGGTTATGGCTTCATCGAGTTGTATTGGAAGGGGATATGAAGGATAATGTTCGGATTAATAACTCGTTGATAGATATGTATTGTAGATGTGGGTGCACTGAATTTGCTCGTCAAGTGTTTGATGGCATGTGTAAACGTAATTTAGTCTCGTGGAACTCGATTATTGTGGGGTTTGCTTTAAATGGAAAACCTGAAGTGACTCTTGGGTATTTTTATCAGATGCAAAAAGATGGTTTCAAACCAGATGGAGTAACTTTCACTGGGGCTCTTACTGCGTGTAGCCATGCTGGTTTGGTTGATGAAGGTTTGAAAGTTTTTGACTCGATGATAAAGGATTATAGTATATCCCCTAGGATCGAACATTATGGGTGTTTAGTAGATCTTTATAGTCGTGCACGTATGTTAGAAGAAGCCCTGAATGTAATACAGAAAATGCCCATGAAACCTAATGAAGTCGTATTGGGATCAGTTCTAGCAGCATGCAGAGAGGCCGGTGATGCAAGATTAGCTGAAAAGTTGATGAGGTTTATTAGTGAGTTAGACCCTGGTGGTGATTCAAATTACGTTCTTCTTTCAAATATATATGCTGCAGGAGGAGATTGGCGTAAGGCAAGCAATGTGAGGAGGAGAATGAAAGATAAGGGTATCGCGAAGAAGCCAGGTGTGAGTTCAATTGAAATCAATGGTATTGTTGATCAATTCGTGGCTGGAGATAAATCTCATGTGAAGTCAGAGCAGGTTCACACAATGCTAAAATGTCTGTCTCTTGAACTGATGATCTATGGGTATCTTCCTGAAGTTAATGTGAGGGAACAATATGAGTGAACAAAAAGACTTGGCAAATTTCTCTTTTGCATATATGGAAGTATGGAATTGCAGATTTTAAGAGAAGGTTGTGACTAACTCCAAGTTGCATAACTTAACGTCATCAAAGGTTTGCTCGGAAGGCCGATAACTGGCATGGTCACAGACTTGTATGCAATTCTAGCACAAGGTACATATTATTACGTGTTGTACCACGATAGGGCTTATTAGTCATTGAAACGGGCTTTACATGTACAGGTAGGTAATGATTACACCAATAGCAAATAATTGATATTATATGATTTTACAAGAAAATGTTCATGTTCTCCATTGGGTTCTTTCCAAATTTACCAGGAAACACAGCTCGGTTTTTATTTCAACTCAAAGTAACTGGCATATTCCGTTGTTAATTAGACTTGTAGTCCTAACAAATGGAAAGGAACGAAAAGGAAAGGAATAACTAGAGACATGCTGCTATTATATCCCCTAACAGATAGAAATATACATCCCTCATTTGAAAGGATTACCCGTAAATGTTTATTCCTACAGATCATGCTTGCTGGCCCCGAGTCCCTGACGATATAGCAATGCAGAAAACAAGTTAACTGCAGGCTAAGGTAGTTGGTTTTCTTGTGTTGAGAAATGTAGTCCTAACAAGGTTATGTAGTAGTAGTATATGAAACCTCACGTCATCATTAGTGTAATATGTTACCGTATGGTCATCCAAAAATGCTTTTACAATCACGCCGGCCATGGACCTCAACAATATCTCGTTACTGTCAAACCAGCTGTTTAGACCATAAGTTGACTCGCATAAAACTTGCCGGTGGACATAATTCTTCTATTCTATCCACGTTTCCAGATCACCCACTATAACTTTCCATCTTTTAGATATCTGTTTTAGATATATGACTATGTTGTCATGTGCAATAACCATTTTTCTTAAAGTTTTTGCTTGGTTTTTATAAGCAATCTGCTTCAAATCATGAATGAAAAGAAGAATAAAAAAAATATAAAGATATAAAAAATCATGAAAGAAAACAAAAAGAATATACATAATCAATCCGTACATCGTACGGGTATTAAGACTAATATATTACATCGTACGGGTATTAAAACTAATATACATAATTACACACATATTTCCTTTTTATGTTAAAGATTTTAATCTTTCACGTTATTTAAAAGAAAAGTTTGAGAGTATTTAATGCACAAGTTAAATGTATTAATTAAAATCTTTAATATAAAAAAAAATAAATTATATATTATATATATATTGCTTGTAGAACTAAGAGAAAAAAAGAAAAAAAACTTGCAATCCTAGCCATCTAAAATCAAAAGCCCTTTAAATCTTGATCATCTAAAATAAAAGTCAAACTTTCTAAAAATATCTCCAACCATTAAATTTTTAATTGTTAATGTTAATTGTGACAAACATATATATAAAAAAAATGAGCATACGGCATGCATTAAAAAAAAAGAGGTTAATTGTTAATGTTAATTCATTTGTTAATTGTGACAAATGTAACTCCAACATACCACTTAGAAAATGATGCTTATAAACTTACTTATTAAAACGGGTGAGGATGATGACGGTCCACTTCACAAACCATCGACTTTAAAATTTCTAATGTACGGGTAAATAACTTTATATAAACAATAGCTAAATAATATAAGTATAATTATAATATAAACTAAGTTGGCGGGTTACCGGGTTGAGATTTCACAACCCTAACCCAATTTTTCAGGTCGATTTCAAGTCGAATTTCGGGTAAGGTCGAGTATTGACAATCTTAATATATATCAAACCGACTCTATATATGTCATATCAAAAAGTGTACAAAATTTAAGACTTTATTTTAACATTATGCTCGATTTCATAATAAACTTTATTTTTGAGTAAAAGACTTTTAAGTTTACTTGGTAACCCGGTCACCGACCGGGTATTAATCTAGTTATTTTTAATAATATAGAAATGGTTATCACCTATAGTTACCAAATCTTTTAATATTATCTTAACCTATTTTTAACCTCTCTAAAAATAACCTCATTTATTTAGGTTTTAATTAAGTAAAAAATCCTTTGAATATTTTAGTTTTCATAATCAAATTTTAGAAATTATTTGAAATATAAAGTTAGACTATTTAGAAATTATTTAAAATATACAAAACATACACTATATATAATTATACAGTTGTATTATTAATAAACTTAATATAGAGTTGTATTTATTTAGTTAAACTAAATAAATATCGAGCTGCTTTTTTGTTTTTTTAAATAACGTAATTTAGTCACATGTTTAATAATGTAGTTTCGAGAAATTAAGAGTTGTGATTGGTTAATTGGGATTATGTCAGTTGTCTTTTATTTAGTACTCGTATATATTAAGATAGGATAAATATAGAGTTAAAAGAACAAATGTCGTTTAAATAAAACGCTACGTGTCGATTAAAGGAATCACCAATCCTATTTTAGTTTATTGGTAGATGTATATATGAATGCAAATAAAAATATAGTATGCATGGAACTTTAATTAGTTTGTGTTTTAAGTTAATTCTCTAATTAAGTTATTTACAAAAATTTCGTGTTCCAACCTACATTGTCTTAAAATTGGTAAATTAATTAATTAATTTAATCAGATCCCTAAGTGTGAGAGTTTTTAATTGTAAAAGCCAGATTTGTAACACCCCAAGATTCTAAAAGTATAAAATAATCTACTTTTGTAGTTTTATCGTAAATAAAAGTTCCTAATATTTTATTTTGAGAAAGGAAGGATTATTAGTTGGAACTTTAGCGGATAGCGGGTATAATCCCCATATGTTTTGAGTGAGGCCGGCATTGAAAAATGCCAACCATCCATTCCATTTCATTTCTCCTTATCTTCTTTCTTTCCTTCTTCTTTCTTTCTTTGCCTTCCATCCCCATCCTTTTATTAATCTTTTCAAGATTTCTTCAAGAATCAATAATCACAAGGATTTAATAATAATAATAATTTGGTTTAACTAGTAAGCAAGGATTGGTGTGTGTGTGTGTGTGTTCGTGAGTTAGAGAAAAGGAAGAAGAAGAAGTGGGTTTTCAAAGCTATGGTTTATCTAGTTATATTCCATTTCAAGGTATGATCTTCTTTATTTTATTTGATCAATTTAGGGTTCTTGAGATAGGATGGAGATTTGGGGATTTTATGGTTGGTTTTGATTTAGGGTTCATAGTATGTAATTGAATTGGGGGTTTTTGATTGGAAAGGATATTTTGTTGTTGAACCCTAGTATATGTTTAAGTGATGACCAAGTGATATTGTTATTGAGTTGAAAATATTACTAATGATGAAATTGGTGTATTACTATGGAAATTGGGTACTAAATTACTAGTAATAATATTATTGTTTGTGAAAGTGGTCAAATGATGAATTACTATTGAAATTAGTTATAAATTGCTAATAATGATGTTATTATTGATAGAATGAGTCAAAGGATGATTTTGATAGAAAATGTGAGAAAGATCATTTTGAGGTGATTATAGAAAAGTTAGCAACATGAGATTTTATGATTGAGTTGTAATAATTGATAATACTTGATATAGTCAAGTATAGAAAATGATGTTTTGATGAATGGTGGTGAAACCACATTGTGGTAAAAGAAATATGGAAAATGGGTAACGGGAACCATTGAAATGGTTTAGTTAGCTAATATGTTGAAGATGACCTTATGTACGTATTTTGATTGAATTGCTAGGTGAAAGCATTCATAGTTGATTTGTGGTCATCATTTTGGTAGTCGCATTGGAGGTGAGTTTTCTTGCATACTTATAAATAAATGTTGGGTCAACCACAAGTAAGGGTGCAACCCGAAGCTT
>JAOXNX010000001.1:23545786-23560639 GCA_028566075.1 Solidago caesia | reverse complement strand
CCTCAACCCTTAAAATAACTACACTACCCCATTTTACATCAATTATTTTTACATTAATAACCACACCGCTACCGCCGTCGCCGTTGTCGCCGCCGCCGCCGCCGCCGCCACCACCTGTAGTCGCCATTACCACACCGTCATCGCTACCACCTTCACTGCTACCACCATCGCCGCCGCATCGTGCGGATTTCCGTCTAGTAAGTTTATATATAATTAAAGTTTGAATGAAAAAAAATATAAAAAATAAATTGCCACATGGCGCAAGACGCCCCACATGACATCTAAGTTTGTTAATTTATTATATAAGTTTATATATAATTAAAGATGTCATCTAAGTTGTCTCACTCCCCCATTTTTGGATGACATCTTGGGGGATGACTGAACGCCACATGACACAAGACGCCCCTCCCCCAAATTGTCTCACTCTCTTTAGTCTAAGCATCATTAATTTAGGTTTTTCTTTACTCAACTTTTTATATATAGATATAGATAGATAGATAGGTAGATATAGATATTTTATTAAAATAATTAAACAAGTATTATGCAATGCATGTTGACCTATTTAACGGATCCATAAAGACAACCATTAAAAACTGGACCATACGAATATAAACCGTTGGACTATCCACATAGTATTTATAAATTTAGGGACGAATAATGAAACTATGGGAAACAACATAGACTATGGGTGTAATTGTATTTATTGTAATGTAAATGTAAGAGTAAATTGCATTTTTGGTCCCTGTGATATCACACGTTTTGCAAGATTGGTCCAACTTATGCCAAAGTGACGATTTTGGTCCAGTTTTCATGTTTTGGTGGCAATTTTGGTCCATTTTAACGATTCCGTCAATAATCAACCGTTGAGTTGGTCATGTGCCTCTCACATGAGGGGCATTATTGTCTTTTTACACATACAAGGACCATTCTTGCAATTAACTTCATTTTTCTTTAAATCAAAATACAAATAAAAATCTTATTCTTTCTACTTAGAAACCTGTATATCCATCTTCAATATATCTATATACATGATACCATTATTTTTCATTTTCGAAACAAACAAATAATCATCATTTAAAAAAAAAAACTCAAACCAATCCCTCTCTCTGAATGGGTGAATGGCTAAACTACAACACCAGCAGCAAGTGTAAGATTGGTGAATTGAAGATCATGAACATAATAATTATGAAAGAAAAACAAAACAAAATCTCAATCGGAGATACAACAAGGATTCATCAAAAACAATGAAAGAAAACAATAATAATAATAAAGGTGTTTTCGGCCACCACTCCTCTGCCGCCTGCTTGGCACTTTTCCGGCAAACTACCATAACCTGTGAACCACCATTACCAAACCAACACACTCACATCAATCAATCGGATCCAAATCTGGATCTCTGGATTCACCACCATATGCTTCTACTTGTATGTTTTTTGTTGCAAACATCCCATGATGATGACAGAAAACGGTTGTATAAAGTTGTAATCTTTACTTGTGGGTTTTGTTTTTTGAAATCTTTATCCTTTACGGCAATACCCATTTGTATAAAAGTGCTTTTCTAGTTAATGGCGCCTCAATCTTGGCATTTTTCTTTACGTTCCTGATAGTCTTTTAGATCGATCTTGGTTTTTTTTTTTTACTTTCTTTCTTTTCATTCCCTTTGAGAAAATGGTGGAAATATAATGATAGAGGGAGAAAAATCTAATTTGTATTTTATCAACAAAAAATAAAAAGGTATAGATCTATTTTAATGTAAGTATATGATTGTTCAACGGTGGAATATTTGATTGCTTGGAATTTGTTTGGTTAATTATAAAGATTTTTATTTGTATTTCGATTTAAAGAAAAATGAAGTTAATTGCAAGAATGGTCCTTGTATGTGTAAAAAGACAATATTGTCCCTCATGTGAGAGGCACATGACCAACTTAACGGATGATTATTGACGGAATCGTTAAAATGGACCAAAATTGCCACCAAAACATGAAAACTGGATCAAAATCGTCACTTTGACATAAATGTAAATTCCATTTGGATAGTAGTAAAACAAGTTTATTGATTGAGACGTCCATCTGGAGTGGGAGTGGCGCAAACAATTAAAAAAGGGAATTCTCTTGTTTATCTTGGTTTCCATCCATATCCATCTATCTACTTCCCCCTCATTAATATTATATATTTATTTAACTTTCTTCAGCTTTATATTGTGTTCATCAATGTGATGTTGCTGCTGTTAATCTAAAATTACATATATATATATATATATATATATTTGTTAATTTTCTGGGTCGCTGGCTGGAGATCGATCGATCGATGGATCCAGAACAGACATTTATAAGGGTTCAAGAACGATTTTCAAATGTATTAACACCAAGAATAAGAGCTTCTCTTGAATACATATATCTCTTTATCGCCATCACTCTTTTTTGTATTCTTGTTGTTATGCACGCCAATTACGTCCAACAGGTCCTCCTCTACTTCCCTTTATTTCTACCATCTCTTCTTTTTCTTTTTAAATTACCTTTGCCTTTTCAATTATATATATAAAAAAATCATAATCTGAAATTTCTTAAATTCCAAATCGATTCAGAATTAGATTTTGATGGTCTTTCTTCAACTTACTACTACTTTGATTACTTATTATTCATTGGATGGATGGATGTTCAATTACTAACCTTCATATTACTTTACAAAGTGAAGTTTTAGTTTAGAGAAATTAGAGTGTAACAAACAAAATAAAATAGAATGACACAAAAAATATTTTCAAAAGGAAACTACTTGAAGGTTCCAAGTTCAGTTCGAATCCTAGGAGCAAAATAGTATACCCTTTTGTGGCGACCGAGGTTTACCCGCCACGACTTTGGGCTACCCGCAAAGTGGGTGGTTGCTCTGGGATTAGTTAACTCGCAAAGCGGGTTGGATACCTAGGTTAACCAAAGAAAAGGAAACTAGAAACTTAAGTTAGAGAAATTAGTATGACAGATTTTGGTAACAGGATAAGAGAAAACTGATTTAGCATAGACTTTCATACATTAGGAAGGTGTGAGTGTGTGACAAGAAAGTACCTCTAAAAGTGAAAGGAAAGTTCTATAGGTTGACTATTAGATCAATTATGTTGTATGGGTTAGAGTGTTGTATGATGATGAACGCTCAAGCAAATAGGATGAAGGTTGCGAATATGAGGAAGGTAAGGTGGACATGTACTAAAACCATTGGATTTATTAGGGTGGAACTGGAGGTCACGACTATCACCAACAATGATAGTCAACAAGCTGGGGGAATGATAGCTGAGATGATTTAGAGATGTTGGGAGGAGACACAAACATCATTAGTTACGGTCGACCCAAAATTTAGATGGGAGGATTGACTTGAACTCAAACTAAAGGACCTTTGTATGTCCGAGGACATGATCTCTGATAGGAATACTTGGAGAACTAAAGTTAGGGTAGATGGATGTCCGAGGACATGACATCTGGTAGGAATACCTAAAGGAGCTTCGTCTGATCGCTGGTAGGAATACTGTGGAACTAAAATTAGGGTAGATGACTGTTTTAGGGCATGACCTCTGATGGGAATACCCAGAGAACTAAATTTAGGGTAGATAAGTAGGGTCACTTAGGTGGATTGGTCACTAGTTTGCCTTAGGGTGGGTCAGGGGGGAGTTTTACTATTCAAGGTTTCAGGTTCGAGCCTTGGCAAGGTAGGGTTTTGTTCCTTGAGGGTTTAAATGTAGATTTGCTCATCGAGAGGGATCTCTAGCGCGGGCGCGGTTAAGACAACTTATGCTAGACCTCCCGACATTCGCAAGTAATTTACACCTTTCAAAAAAACAAGTAGGGTGTTTCGACTGTTCGCTTTGGCGGGTAGTTGCTTATAGGCTTTCTAGGCGACCTCGACCCTTCTCGTGTAGATACCTGCCCTGTTTTTAGATCTAGATATACAAGTAACAAACTTACATCTAGTATGTATTGTAGTGTTCCCGGTACATAGACTTATGTATGCTTGTATGGTTATATTCTTATGTCTTTTCTGCTTATTGTCATGTACTAGGTATTCATATATTAACACAAAAACACACTCATATACTTATATAGTTATATGTATACACCAATTGATCATAGATCAACTGGTACCGCCACCATTCCCTTAGGTTCTCCATGCGAAGCCTTTGAACGAGGGTTCGAATCTTGCGAGCCTCATACATGGGGGGTTTATAGTAAATAGGTGTTTCATCGGTGCAGTAGCAATGCGGGTTGTGAGCGGATACCGCTAAGGTACCGGGGATCAGAGGGTTCCCTCCATTTACCCTTTTTTTACTTATATATCTATATATATGCATACACATAATACGTTTTCACACGTGCCCATATGCTCCCACACACTCCTGTCGGATTTTTTTTTCTAAAAGCAGTCTCTGTACCCCGGGTAGAGGTATGACTGTATACATCTCACCTCCTCCATACCCTGCCCCTGATGGGATTGGATATCATTTTCGTTTCATACATTAGAAAGTTGCCTTTCCAACTGTTCGCATTGCTTAAAATCAACTGGAGGGAGAAAGAGTATAGTTTTTTTTGAACGGAAAATTTGGGCTCAGCGGCATGCCTTTTCATGTACCCAACTCCAATTCTAGAGGATACCCATTTTTGAGAAAACCCCTATCTCCATTCTTGGGAGAATTTTGCTCACACCAAGATTTGAACCAAAGACCTCAAGGTCTCAAGTTCCTCCAAATACCAATCCATCTATTGATGGTTGGTAAAAAGAGTATAGTTAGTGGAGCAAACTAGAGAGAAAGATGGTGTTTAATTGACAGGGATAATGGAGACAGGTGACAAGTAGATTAGTAGAGAAGAACTGTTGTTTCATAGAGAAGACACTTGTTTGCTATATCACGTAGAATTATTATAATTAAGATTCATTGGCTTTTCATTTGACACACTTATTGAGATGTTTATACTCTCCTTTGACAGCTTTGTTTCCAATACTCTTATTCTCCGTAACATTTATCTTTGTTTCTGTATCTATTGTCTGTTGCTCTAACTGGAATCCATGTTCTGTAGCCTGGCTGTTCAAGTGGACTTACTGGAGTTGCAACTACTGAGGCCCAACTCATCCGAATTAAGGTTTGCTATTTTCCAGTGGTAACATACGGCTAACAATGATACCCAAGTCCAATGCTGTTCAGCAATTTAGCACCATTACTAGATATCAAGTTTCCAAGTTGTTTATTCTTTACATATATATTGTTCCATATAAACTGTAGAATCTTGCTCCTTTGACTTGTTGACTTGTTTGTGTCTATAGAACTAAGGATTTACTTGAGGAAGTTAGAAGGGGGCTTATAAAATGAACTACAAAGTAGAACTGTCCAAGAAAAATTAGTAACATGATCTAAATAGTTTAGGTGGGTAGGAACTCATTGGAATGAAATATAGTGGAAAATGAACCTCCCTTGTTTGTACCTATGGTTTACTGTGGCTACTATCCTGACACAACTGCATAAAGCTTTAATATCCTATATCAAGGTATACCGTATGTTACTATGCAGGAGCTCTGCCCTCATAACTTCTATATCTTCTCATCTGCCAGCTAGCAATTACTTCAACTCACAATAATGGATCAGAGGACAATACTTATTAGGGATCTTCTTTTAATATCAAATATAGAGCTGAAGAAAAATATGCATATAAACTAAGTAATTAATTACAATATAAATATAAAACTTATTATCTTCTAGTTGCTGGTTGAGATTTGGGACCAATGCTTC
This sequence comes from Solidago caesia, assembly GCA_028566075.1. Lineage (NCBI taxonomy): Eukaryota > Viridiplantae > Streptophyta > Magnoliopsida > Asterales > Asteraceae > Solidago > Solidago caesia. The sequence goes on along the minus strand of JAOXNX010000001.1, from coordinate 23,554,874 downwards.
CTATAAAAGTTGGACTTGCTCCTTAGTATGTTCAACTACTACCATTGATACTATTGGCTATTGGGTAATTCTTAGCTGCATAAAGATGCGAATTCTAAAGAAATTCAGAATCCTAGTGCACAAATACTCTGAAATGAACAGGTTTGCATTTCTTGAAGTGCACGAAACACAACTATAATCATAAATCCTGTTAAACATTGATTATATTATTTCAAACTTGCTAATAGTGTAAATTTTCATGGCTCGATCTATTGACTAACATCTTGAAATTTATGGAAATGTTTCTTTACTGCATTCTGTCTTCCATTAGTGGTGAAAATTAAACTAGAAAATTTTACATCAGAAAACAAGAATTAGCTAGAGATATGCATAGACCTCGTAGTTATTATTGTGTTTGCATCTTAAATTATTTATTTGTGCTATAAAGGTAAATCCAAATTATTTTTTTCCTTGATGGTTTATGGAGTTCCTTCATTTGTGCAGATCACTAGTGCTGGCTTGTGGTCACAAAGTGAACCTCAGTATGATGCATATAATATTTTTGATAAAGAAACTAAAGCTAATGATCAGAAAGTTGCAGATCAGAATGTTGATGGAACTACCTTTTTGGATGCACAGTTTTGGTCAAATTGGGTTAGCTCAAGCGGTAGGAGTGGGAAATCAGCTCTAAAATTCTGGAAGTCTGATAACGAACTTCTTGCATCACAAACTGAGACTTCTATTAGCAGCGACATTGAAGATACCTATAGGAAAACCGTGAAAGACGAGCCTCGTAGCAGGTTTCCTACGTCAGCCAAAGAATCACTGAAAGCAGCAATACTGCACATTGTCCAGAAGTGGCATGGACGCTTGTCATTCGTTTGGAGACATTCAAAGCGAATTCTAGGAAGTTTATGGGTAAGAACTTTTTCTATGCTTCAAGTTGATATGCCATATTATATTGTGACCCTGGAATATGCATCTGTCGGTTTGTTTCATTTCATTAAATTTTGCTTCTGAAGGAGCAAACTATTGCAAATGGCCAGGATGAATTTTCTTTTCTTTTATTTTTCAGCTATTATGATTTTATGATCAGATACACATATTCACAGCATCTGCAAAACTATTCACCTGGCTGATTAGGATTTCCATGAGAAAAAATGGAATTCAGTTTTGGGTGTATTATAGATAATGATTTTAGGCATTTAGATATGATTGTTGGGAATTGGGTATTTAGAAGTTCTTGTATCTCTGTTTTAAAGTATTTAAGGGTGCAACTGGTTATTCATTTTTTTTTTCACACATAAATACCGTCCTTCAATCAAAGATTGGCTTTCTGAGGTATTGAATTTCTTCATTAGGTGCTTCCTTTTTAGGTAAGATTTTGTGGATATCATGAAATCAGAGCTATAGGATTTAAAATGATCTGTTTTCGAGACTATTTCAGAATTTGCTTGTTATATGGTGGGAACTATAGGGATTTCGATATGCGGTGTTCTCAACTCCCTCCTATCATTCATGCATGTATTACTACTTTGCTTACAAGCGTGTGTATGATGCTTGTACCAATTTGCTCCTATACCCTGATTTCCTATGCATATGTGCCAACCCTCCTTTCAGTAGGTATTAAATACTTAAATTACTAGATTGATGATCCTAATCGTATGACTCAGATTCAATAAGGTATGTGCTTTTAGATGTCTTGCGCCAATCTACAAATAGCATTATCTTTGTACCCCGTATGTTTTTGAACCAGGGTTCTAAATGCTTGTACAAGGTAACAGCATGCTAGATAGCATTTGCGAACTATCAGTATACTGAAAGTACTTGGCTAGGATGAGTCCTCATGTTGAAGTTTTAGCATTAGTAGAAGATGTATATCAGTAAAAAGTGGTGTAGATATGGTAAATTTGGCACAACATTGATACAAATAGACATTTTATTAAGGTTGTTTAAGAGGAACTGTTTGGTATAATGAACCCTTGTAATCTGAGAGGCGTGTAAGCTGAGTAGCATGGCAAGTTATGGTGTAAAGTTAGTGGATTTTGGATGTTCTTGTACCTGGAACTTCTTTTTTCTCACTTCTCCAGACAAACATGCATGCTTCGTAGTACACAGTCCAATGCAAAATTGTAGTTTATTTTACGTGTTCAACTTCTCAGTTATTGAATTCTTCGACCCGCAACTTAAGTATCTATTTGTTTTTGAACTTAAACGTTGCAGGACATTGCAGGTATCCATTTAAATATTGATATCAATAAGTGTCTTCGTATACTTCACCTGGACAAGATTAATTTATTGGCAGGTAAACCATCTACCTATATGCCTTTGACGCTACTTCATGCCTTATTGCATACTCAAGTTTTGTTGTATTCCTTTATTTGTCATGTGACATTTGATGTTTCATTATAGGGCCTTATAGTGTAGGCTGGCTTTGTGATTACGAATGATAAAAAGATAACTTGACATGAATCTAACGTATACTATATGTTTCATTAATATATTAGATGGAATATTAAATAAAACGTATCCTGTCAGTTCACCTAGATAATTGGCCCTGTTATCATTGCTGTTGATTAGAAAATTGATTTCTCCCTGTAACCTTATTATTATAGTCTCTACTCTATTTGTGATCGGTAGACTATGCAAAGGTCTGCACTATACAAATGCTATCTAAGCTTTTGAGTAGAGGGATGTATTCAGTTTTAGCTTAATGTTTTAACTAAAGTTACTCAATGAGGATCACAAATGAACCTGAAACTACAGGGTTGTTACTTCAGGCATTTAAGATCTCAATCATGCAACAATACTGCAGTCAGAATTGTACATTTAGTGATTTTAATTCGTTCTTAATTGTTTGTAGCTGTCTAGATAAATTTTTAGGTGGTTCAAGTCAGTCCTACTGTGGTTTCATGGTGTGTATTATTTTGGGGGGTAAGTAACCCTCAGCTGAACTGTTTAAGATTTGCCGGATGTCTCTATTAAGCCTTGTTCTGTTTAAAGATGTACAGTAAGCTGAAAAAACTGGGTAACTTCTGTTATGCATTTCAAAATACATTTTTCCTTAATGCAAGTTTTATTTTTCTTAATGATTTAGTGCAGTGGCTTGAAACTAGAAGCAACGCATTTGAACCATCTTATCTATATACAGTGGAAAAGGTAAGAAAAGCGTTGGTGATTAGTCCTTTTCCCTCGTTCTTATTCATTCATCAAATTTACTATTATTATTACTATTCTTTACATTAGTTGTAAAAGAGGGCCTATCTACCACTTATTTCTCTTAGGAGGCTTGAGCGCTCACCTTCCCTCAGGGGAAAGAGAGTGTATCATCCAAACCAAATGATTGCTGGTTCTTTGCACTTTTTTCTTTCTTCCAGGTATATAGGTGTTCGAAATTTTCTACAATGGAAGCAGTTCCATTCTTACATATTTATACATGCTTTATTGATCTTCTTAAGTCTTTAGTTAGGCAAGAAACTTGTCATCATATCTGCTCAAATGGATGAGATACATTTGTATTTTCTAGTTATAAAGACACTTGATGTTTCTTACCTTTTCAGTTTGATTTCAGTAAGCACTGCCCCCTTCTTATTTCTATGCTATGTTTAGAAACACAAATATTATGGACTGCGTCTTTTTTTTTTTGGAAAAAAGGAATGATTAAATCAGGCAATAATGCAATATGAAGTGTTAAAGTTTTTGTCTTTGTAGGGTTACTTTCTGCTGCCTGAAAGGGCTAAATCTCAACATAACATCCGTACTATCAACATTAGCATTTCAGCACGTGACTCTTGCTTTGGGAACAGGTACTAGCCATCTCTAAGCTTATCAATGCTTCATTTATTGTGGCATAACTATTATTATCTAGAAATTATTCGTTTGTTTGAGCCAGTTTGGGTGTTAGCTTAGAAGTTCTTCATTCTTTAATGTCTAATGAAGATGTCATTGAGGAAAATCTGATTGTTCTGATAATACAGTCAATAGTTATCAGTTGCTTCATCCATTATTAATTGTACATCTATGAGCTGTTTTTATCATATCCTGCATTCTGTAGGTGGCAGCAGCTTCTGATTAACAGACTTGTAGGATATGATACCATTTTGATGAACAGTTTACTGAATTCTCCGGGTCAAGGTATAGCATAGTCTTTTGCTTGGATTGATAAGTTAAGTTAAATGTCTTAAGTAGAATCAGTATAACCATGTGTAGTCTGTTATCATTGTTCTTTATGTTTTCGTATGTGATTGAAATCTGATGCAGGTTACCTGTATAATTACCAGACAAAAGAGTTCTACAACCTTACATATGCGCATGAGCAACCAGAAGGGTCAGCATTTGGAGGTTTGCTATATTTTCCATTTATTGACTTGCATTAATGGTGTCGTGTCAAAGTGAAGTGCCTATGTCAGTTCTTACTGTGTGATATGTAGGATAGTTCATCTTTATTCCACACTTCTCACTTTGTAAGCTTTGACACTTCCTCTATTTTTATAAAAATGATTGAGAGGATATCAAGACTCAGTTTTGATTTTTTGAATGTTACCCAGACTTAAAGTATTGTGCCATCACTAACAAGCATCCAATACATAAATGGATGTCGCTCATGGAATGACATGGGCATGACATCTTTAGCATGCATTTATATTGTGAGAATCATAATGCAACCTACATAGCCTAGAACTAAATCTTCTGTTGCAAAAACGGGAGAAGTACCAAATATGAGGGACTGTATGATTTGAAGAGTACTTTAATTTAGTTAACCTTAGTATGGTTGAAAGCTTCAAAAGATGCTAATGATATGGCCGTTATAACTTGCAGACTATTTTGCAACCAAATGTGGTGTTCTTATGATGTCTCTCTTTGTTTTCTTCACCACAACAATGTCGGTTTCGTTTACACTGAGGGAGACGCAGACTCGCATGCTCAGGTTCACAGGTTGGTTCTCTTATCATCTATTAGAGATTTGAATCAATCAGAAAGATACGAGAGGAAGAGAACTTAAGTTGTAGTCAGGAAACCATAGTGTTCTACCTATGGTGTGGTGTCTTGGTTAATTGGGAAATTATATGTTGGTAGTTATTTAATGTATCCCATGCTTCTATACGATAGGTTAGTACCAACGAAAGTTAAAGTTTCTTCCTAGCCTCCCTATTCCAATTGGTTTTGCTGTAGGAGACTTTGAAGTATTTTTTGCATATTAGGGGGAGCCTTTCGTGTAGTTTTCTCCAAATGTAACATGTTTACGTTTTTGTCTATTTATAGTGCAGCTCCAACACCATGCCCGACATCGTTTACCGACTTTTCAGTTGATTTTTGTACACGTAATTGAATCTCTTGTCTTTGTGCCTGTAAGTGTATCCTTTTTTTTTTGCTTGTATTTATCTTTAGTGAGTTTTTTAGTACCATCTCCATATAGATCTGACATGGCTATTTTTACATTTGGTGTCTGCAGATAATGATAGGTATCCTGTTTTTTCTTTTTGAGTTCTATGACGACCAGCTTTTAGCTTTCATGGTGTTAATTCTTGTCTGGCTTTGTGAACTCTTCACTCTTATCAGGTTCTCCCCCATCCCTCTCAGAAATATGTGTAGTGTTTTTAAAGACCACTATGGAGTATGCATGTACTACCTGTTTACCTTCGCTTTTTTTTTTTGTTAGATAGCTGTTAACCTGGGTGTAGTTACTTGTTCAATTTGAACTTATCAGTTATTATTAATGCACATCAAAGAATCTAAGAATACTACTGCTCCATATTATTTATTAGATCCAGAGGCCGTATTATATTTTAAGGTATATTGTCGTAATCCTTGATTTTCTTTTCATTTTATTGCAGCGTCCGTACACCAATAGCAATGAAGTTCTTTCCACGCTTCTTTTTGCTATATTTTCTGGTGTTCCATATCTATTTCTTCTCGTACACCCATGGTTCGTCACTCACTAGTACTTCTCAGTTTTTAATTTTAGCAATTCTGTTAGCTGTGTAGCAACATGGTTGAATGAAATTTTCAGGATTTTCATATTTGGCACTATCGACAACCGCTGCATTTATGCAACACCTCATCCTCTACTTCTGGAACCGATTTGAAGTGAGTACATATTATGCTTTCTTCAATAATAAGTGGTTTTATTTTTCAAGTTTAATGCATCCGACCCGAAAGCAATCACCATGATGGAATATCCAGTGGTACTCTATTCCGAGATGGAACTATGTTAAGGGCTTGTAAACTTACCATTCTTGACATGTCAGTTATCATTAGTAGGATCAGAAGGACATCTTCGCAGTTGAAATAAATGCATGGAGTAATATTGTTCTGTTGGAAAACATGCACACACCGACACTCACTCACACAAACGCAATAGTGGTGCTCACCTTTTAAGCATATGACTGTTAGGAAAACATTGTATGGCCTGTGAATAAGTTAAGTAGAACAGGCTCATCTGCTCTCTCCGAGGACGTGATACTTCCTTTCGATGCAAACCAATCTCCTTTCAAGTGTTCTACTGTTCTTGGTTCATAGTTTTACTACTGTGCTTATTTTATGGTTTCTGTTTTTTACTCAAGGTAATATGCATCACTTCCATTTGCTGACGTATTACTCATTTAAAACCTGAACAACTTTGTTGATTTAAGTTTGATTATTAATATATTCTCCATCATGATACATAAGGTGAAAGTCAATTATAATATTGGGAGATAACTGAATTTACTTAGTGGTCATAAATATAGCCCAAGTATCTTTATTTATTATTTGAATGGATAGATATTTATAGTTTACTATGTCTAAATATTCGTTTTGAATTAAATGCTCCACTTGCCAATCTTTATCCATCTATTAAACCTGTGTACCGTCTCAAAGATTTTGTCTTTGCTTTTTAAGTTTCATTTATGTTTTATTTCGGTTCTTTTTTGTCAGGTTCCTGCTTTGCAAAGATTTATGCAAAACAGACGATCCCAATTTCAGCAACAACCAGACTTCCATATCACCTCCTCCACCATCCTAGCCTCAACTCTTCATATCACCAGATTAAACCCCTCGAGGAACGTGACAGCCCCACCTATCAATACAGCCAATCCAATTTCTGGACCTGGACTGCGAGGCGGTCAACCTTCTCTACCACCAATTCAAACAAATTTGATGTCAACAAACACAGAAACCCAAACACCACCCCAAAATGACAACATAAATAGGGCAGGCAATCACCAATCAGACGGTGGTGCCAACCCTGGGGCAATGAGTTCGTTCAGTTCCATGTTGCTGTGGATATTGGGAGGTGCATCTTCTGAAGGTCTCAACTCTTTCCTTTCTATGTTCAGAGATGTTAGAGACCAAGGTCAAACTTATGCAGAATCCCCACGGCAAGAAAACCGTGCAACACAGACTACTCAATGAACCCTACTTTGCAAGATCGACGGGCAATCAGAAGGGGGATATTGGCTCTTGATATACATAAACAAGTGCATGCTATGCATCGGTATAAAGCAGTGTTAATATTTTGTATACTAGTTATACATACATGCCTTTAGTTTCTATGCAGATGTACTTTATTGAGGCCTGACATCAATGATCACATAAAAAAAAATTAGTTATTGTACAGCAAGTAGCTTCTGTTTGTCAGTGCTTGATTCTGAAATTCGTCATAATTGAATTTAGCTCATTATATATTCTGGCTCCTTTGGGACTTGATTTTGATAAAAAGCTGATCTTGAACAAGTTCAAGTTGATTTCAAGGTCAAATAATCCAATCAATATTGGCTAAATGTGGTTGATAGTCTGTTAGAAATGTACGAACTGTCAACAAGCAAACATCAGATCGTTGAAAATTTTCGATGTTTACAACGGACCTACTCTTGAGTAATGATATTTGGAAGAACCTATATTACAAAGGTGTGGGACCTCGGAAGTATCACGTACAGTAACTGTTTGGGAGTATGTTCAAATCTGGTTTCTTTTAAGGGAAAATGAAATATGCAGCCAGCTTTATAAAAAAAAAATATGCAGCAGAGAAGGTTTTTTTTTAAAATTTACAATCTAACCCTTTTAATTTAAATAATAAACATGATTGCCCCTTGAATTTCACCTCTGCTGTAGCTAATATTTATGCAGTCCGCTGCATATATGATATCCCCTTTAATATAATTTGAGACTTTGGGTTACTTGAGCCCAATATTTCAGCTTTTGGCTCTTGAAGAGGTAGTCGTTTACCTGAACTGTTAGCGACTTACATTCGTCATTTTTGATAGAAGATCACTGACATTTGTACCAACTTGATAAAACATTGCAAGTAGATGGTAACGTCTTTTGAAAAGAAAAATTACCACTTGGAAAGGTGGTTACAACTCTATGATCTTTCTAGAGGCATGTTTGGAACTGCGTCTTTGATCACGGCAACAATAACATCAATATGAGCATATCGACGATTGCTAGCTCCTATGATTCGAATACACATTAATTCTCGGGCCCCGCTGTTATCTGCTACATTCAAATGGGTTTGAGGTTGAGTCATATCATTTTTTTTATCTATTTTTTACACCTTGCGGAGGAACCCTTAGGTTTTCGGGGCATTGGATTCTCACCAATGTTTGCATTACTCAAGCCGACATTCTCGCTTCCGCTTCGTCCGCTCGCGCGAGAGAGCTCCGCTCTTGCAATTGGGTCGTTGCGAGATTCCCCCACCGAGCAAAAATTCCCTTTTTATCCTGCTTTTCTGTTCTTTTTTTGTATGTAGTCAAACAAAGTGTCATCTAATCACCCATCCGTTTCCATTAGGTTCTAAATTACATATCTCTCGTTATTTGGGACCCTATTCACCTCTTTGGGATTCTATTGAATCGAGAAATAGGTTTGATTGTCCATCTTTTTGATATATTGGATATCTATATAAGGCATTCTCCGGATAATTCAAATCGAAGCAATTGGATGTCCACTTCGGGCCTATATGACATGACCGATCAATAGAAATACTCCAACACTCCACTTTTGTCATATATTCCATACATCACACTAGATAGATATCATATTCATGGAATACGATTCACTTTCAAGATGCCTTGGTGGTGAAATGGTAGACACGCGAGACTCAAAATCTTGTGCTAAAGAGCGTGGAGGT
>JAOXNX010000001.1:23512860-23527708 GCA_028566075.1 Solidago caesia | reverse complement strand
TCAAGCAAAGCTATTATTTGATCCATTTGAATGGCTTCAGCTTGATCTTTCCTCAGTTGTGCATTTTCTATTTCACTTTTAAAATCTTCAAATTCCTTCTTTAACAAAGATCTTTCTGTTGAAATTCCCAGAGCCTGTGGAATAGAAAAAGGTTTTCCCCGGGATGGTAATTATGTTTGGGCACATTTTGACCCCTAAAGTATTGGTGGAAAGATCCAAGAAAGCAAACATACTTTATGGCTTTCATTTAGAAAAAAAAGCATGTTACTTTGGAATTTTGGATATAGTGTCATTTGTATTGATGATAGTTTGAATAGACTAAAGAAGGGTTGATAATCAATGTAACTATAAAGGAATATTAATAGTTTAAACATGTATGTAGCCTTTGTTCTCTGTCACAAAAACTGAAAATCTAACGGTTCACATTAACATGAATATTAAGTTGTTTAGGAAGCAGAAATATATCCTTTTCAACTTTAAGTGGCCTCTTAGGGTATGAGGGGTGACATGTTTTGTGCCTCGGAACACCCAGAACGCCCCAAGAATGCCGTGTACACCGCCCCTAGGGAGTTCTAATCCAAAAAAAGAAAGAAAAGAGAATGGCGTCAGATATTAGACGCCTAGCTTAACACACAACCTACTCTCTCTCCTTCTCTTTTCCACTATTCAATATTCCTCAACCAGTTACACAATGTCACATGGCAAGAGAACGCCCCTTCTAAAGGAAGCCTCACTCCAAGAAAAAGAGGGGGCTTCACATTTGTGCCTTTGGGGTTTCCATCAAGAACTCTCACTCTTCATTGTCTTATAGTAATTTTTACAAGACGTACGGAAGGCATTTGTTGCAATGATGAACTTGGCAAATTGGTGATGACGAACCGAAACGTGTGATTCATCTCTGTTTTGAAGGCACTGAAACTTTAGATGAACTTAAATTGTTAGGTATTCTTAATAGGACTCCACATATGAGGATTTTCTCTAATTACAGTTCTATCCAAGTTAGATCATCCTTAACCTTACACCCCATCATCTTTTTTCTTTTTTTTTTCTTTCTTTTTTTTTGTTGTAGTCATCTTCTCATCACCATCACCTTTTTTTTTTCCCCATAACCCAAAACCTTCAAATTTAATATTACACTATTCCACACAATATAACCAAATACTCGATCAAAATAAAACAAAACATTGAAAAATTAAAAAAGAAAAAAAGAAAGAAAGTGGGACGTTGCACGCACGGTGATGGCTACTACCGACCCCTCACCACCTATGTGCCTTAACCTTCACCGATGGTCTCAACCGACATTTACAAATGGTCTTAAGGTCAAACTGTCCGGACTCTTCACAGTAGGAACCTTCAACCGAAGTTGATATGTGTTCTTTAGAAAATGCACTATGATTATGTAATTTCCTAAAATTTAAATTCAATAGTAATATATATGTTGAAATGAAACTATTAGAATAGAAAATAAGTGTTGAATTTGTATTACTTTGTAAGTACAATGGATTTAATTGTAAATTGTAATTTCATATATAGATAAACCCGTGTCCATATGTAAAGATTACCATAAATAACATATAGGTTATGGTTCATATAAAAAAAGTATTAAAGTAAAACAAATAAAACAATCATTTTCTCTTAACTAAAAATCATTGTGCATCATGAAAATCTTCGTGCATCATTGTATATACTTGTGCTCTATAAATCTTCATGCATCAGTTTTGTCATCATCTAATGGTCAAGATCTTATTCTATTTGTTTTACTTTAATACTTGTTTACTATAAGCAAGCCCATAACATATAACTTCCATTATATTCTCTTTCACTTTTACGCACTCTCTATTTACGGAGAATTCATATTCCATATCAATTATCGAGAATTATTGTTTTACAATTGCTATTAGAGCATAATAGGGAATATTAGAGTGATCCTACAGTGTTTTAAACGTGTAACTGATAGGAATTTGAGCTTAATTTGAAGATTTTAGTTCGGTTTTGTTATCATGTTGTTTACCGAGAAAATTGCTAGTGTATTTTCATTGATTTTAAAATGAATTTGTGATTCTGAGGTGATATTCAAGGTGGAGTTTAGTTCAAACAATAGATTATTTGATTGATTTGTGGACTTTTGGAAGTAGAATTTGATTTTAGAAAATGGTTACAGATTTTTCGGTAAAAAATAAGCAAGATCGATTTGTGTGATTTAGTGATTGTTAGAGGTCATTTTAATTAGGATTTAACTGGATTTGATTTTGGAGCAATTTGACAGTTTGAATTTAGTTGATTCGAAGATTTAAGGTGTTAATTTAAAAATTTACATGCTTTTAAGCCGTCATTATTGTATTCCAAGCATTGTATGCAGTTACAGTTGAAGTTATTGTTGGCAGTCACAAGTATTGGAAATTTACGGAGAAAATATTTTTCTGCAAATTGCAGCTATATTGGAGGACGTGGTGTATTGGAAGGTAACTTAGCACATTTGTCATTTTCATTCTTAATTTTCTATTTGCCAAAAGTAATTCTCAGCAAATCCTTCATTCGTATATTCACTTTTACTTTGAATCATTTTCATGTAAGTTGGTTTACGGAGAAAATTTTCTCCGTAAATGCCTTGTTCCTTGGCCTTTTCCTTTCTCGGTAGATCACATTTGTTCGGTTCTTTACCTACTAGCCATTTACCGAGAAATACCCCTCCCATGTGCTTAAAATCGATTTTTTATGCAGAATTTTTTTTTGGTAAATTGGTAAAATTTTTGCCCCAAAAGCACTCGTTTTGGACTCAAATTTGGCGGGAAATTTTGACAAACATCTTTTTTTTTTTCCTATCCTCTTAAAATCAAAAGTTCACCCGAAGTTTAAATTCTCAGAGGAAGAAATTTTTTCGAATAAATTTTGGAGGGAAAATCATTTTGGTGGGAAAACTCAAATTTTATCATTTTTCATCCTATTTTTAAGAAATTTGTTCTAAGAAATTTATTTCAAACACGCCTACTACTTTGGATATGCTTCATTATCGGGATTTATTGGCATACAAAATGGAAAATGAGAATGTGAAAAAGGATGTTGATCATTGGGAAAATTTTTATAGGGAACAATGTAAGTCTGTGCAAAGTGCATTTAAGTTAATTCAAGAAGAAAATTCAAACTAAAAATGAAAAACTAAATTAATACCTTTTGAACATATGGTTCAAGAGAAAACTACTGAGCCGTTCACATAAATTCAACATTAACAATGACTAACTCAAATCTAAAAATGACCTTCTAATATTCAATGTTTGGTAGATCACTAACAAACTTTCAATTTTAGAACCTGAATGTGGTAAAAATGTTGCTAACCACAATGTTGTGCAAAAGAAAAACAACTTGAATGACCAAGTTAAAGGGCTTAATGCTAAAGTTTTGAAAAGTCTGTCAAATGAAGTTGCTTAGAAAATGAATTAAAGAATAAAACAATCATTTTTGTAAGCAAAGACAAAAGATTTTTGAAAATCATTGAACAACTTGATCAATACACTTCCACTTTGGAATCAAAACTTGAACTTCAAGCATTTAATAACTCAACTTCCTTTGAGCCTAAAAATGATAATTAAATTGAGTCAATCATTTCGGATTCTTCAACACCACACTTAGAGTCAAAATTAGGAAGTGTTCGTTGTTTAAATGAACCATCAACTATTGTGAGTGAAGATGTCCAAGAAAGGAAGTTTTTTGGTGATAAAATCAAGTGTCTTGTGGATAAATGTTTACAATATCAATCAAATAAAATCATTTTCAAAAAGAGAATCTTTCTGCCACCCCATTCACTTTGTATTTCATATCCTCTAAGAACCCAAAACTTTCTGCATCACAATAACTTTGTATCTTCGTAATCACATCATAATGGATACCTACTTGTTGCAGGTTTTCAACATAGCATTCTTCGATTTTATCAACATACCACTCAGGGTATCCCAATGCCATAGTGACAATTCCATTTCTCTTGAATTTTTACCTTGCTGGCACCTCTGGGTTCTTTTATAACTCTTAGCATATCCATCAAACATACTGCCTTTGTCCCTACTACTGGTGGTATATCCCTTTCAACCTCGTTTTGCAAGTAATTTTTAGAAAACCATAGCACCATTCTATCAATGTTCCTTGCAAGATTCTGCCTTTCTTCTAGGGTCGGTTTGATATGCCCAATATCATAACAATAAAGCAAATGAATCCTTTCAATTGATCTGGTATGTCTTCATTGGGGGTCAACTCTTGATTGCTAGCAAATCCCTTTCCCTTTTCTCGACCAATCTGATCACAATACTTACTTAGATACTCTTCAATACTTCCTTTTGGAATTCCTATTGCAGCCTCCCTTTCCAATTCTTCTATCTTTTCATTAACTTCATCTGCTTTACCACTTAATTTTTTCGCAACACGATTAAAAATACCAACTTTTACCAGTTTACATCTATTTCCACTTACTTCGATGTCAAACCCTTGAAATCTAAGTTGCAGAAGATTAAGTACATTTACATTTACATCTGGTGCATGTGAGTATATGACACGTCAGGGATAAAGAACTCAGTACCATCACAGACCATAGTGGCCTCACCGACCCCATAAATCATTAGGGGTTTTCCATTCAACTCTTCTTGATGGTTATTCGGTATGAGTTCCTTAATCACGTGGAGGGTCTGGGACATGTGCTTGGTATTTATTTTACTAACATGCCAAATTTTATCCCAGTTATCATTATCTGAACCCAAAATCATGAAGTCTGTGTCAATTGTAAATGCATTTTGGTAGTGAAAATGTACATTTGTGTGATGTTTTTGTTGTCTTCATTAGAAGCCCGTTCTTTGCCCTTACTAGAGTTGCCCGTGAATCCCTTTAATAATTTGCTCTTACATTTCCCGTAAGCATTTCCTTTCTGCCTACACGAGTAACATCTTGAATTCTTCATTTTCTTCGATTTCAAAATTCCGGAATTGCTTGAGCGCATTAGATTCATCATACGACGTAATGGATTAAGAACTTCTCTTTAGTCTTCATTCTAGGTTCCTTTCGATTTTTTAGAACCCATATTCCTCAACATCCTCTCTTACCTTTTGCGAATTGAAGAATAACTCTTTCCGGTTCTGTCTGCGACTCCAACATATTCACCCGTGTGCTCTGATACCAATGTTGCGCCGGGGGAATGAACACGGCTTCCTAACCATTCTACCTTGCATACTTAGATGCATTTTCAACAATACACTCAAAACTCACACACACACAATAAGAAATAATGTAAAATAGCTGATAGTTTTTAGCAATTGTGATAACGAAAACACAGTACACAATTATTTTGTTAATATAGTATTATTTTCCCATTCCAAAAAAAAAAAACATGGTTGGGTATTTATACCCTTCAACCAGTATGTACCTATTCCTAATCCCTAATTGACACTTCTATTACAACCGCCATTGTTAACTGTCACAATGGGTTATTTACAATGACTTTTAAACCTAATTTTGACCCTTTTGATACAGATGCGACTTGGTTTAGTATATGGATAGACCCTTACTTAATCCTTATACAAATACATATTTACATACAGGCCCATCAATAATTCACCTTTGATTTTGCTATTAATATCCAACACTTCCCCTTAATAGAAAAATCAATATTTCCACTGTTACTTTCTTCATTCAGAGTCTATGGTGACGTAGTCACCATACTCTTCAGATTCACTTTCCATTTGGCTTTTAACACAACCACTGATGTTCTTATCTTCCACTGGAATTTGGTCTCCACTATTAAGAGTTATTACCACCAAGTTCTCTCCATCATCAAAGAGAATGTTTAGTGTGTAATCCTTCTCTCGTTCCTCTACTGTTGCATCAACATGAACACTTCTCACTTCCTTGTCAGCCTCAAATGCACATCCTTGACTCCCATTAGCCACTCCACTTTGGCCTGGGTTACTTTCCAACCCTGTGTATGCAGTGCCACTTCTCTCTTGTGGTCCGTTACTGCCCTCTACACCTTTCGGATCAATACTTCACCTCTGTGCACACCTTGGATGTCATGCATCATAACTTTGAAATACATCTCGGGCAGAGCCAAAAAACCTTTCTGCCACTCTGTTTACTTTGTATTTCATATCCTCTAAGAACCCAAAACTTTCTACCACGTACAATACCCCATTCCTCATTCTCTGGTACTTTGTCAATTCCAACCATGCTAAGCGGTAGCATATAAAAATCAAATAAACAAATTTCTAATCCTTCAACCTTGGATGGCACTCCCTTCCCTGTTTCATACTCAAGGAAGTCTTTATGAAACCAAACAATCATCTCATTGAACTTGTTTTTAAACAAGTCCCTATACCTCATAGCCATATTAGTTTCTTGTTTCCATAAAAACCATAAAGCTATAGTAGTCATTTATTTCTACTTTCACTTCTTTTCCCTTCCAAACAACAATGGGTGAATCACAATATCTTTGTATCTTCTTAATCACATCATAATGCATTTTGGGTGTGAAAATGTACATTTGTGTGATGTTTTTGTTGTCTTCATTGGAAGCCTGTTCTTTGCCCCCTACTAGAGTCGCTCATGAATCCCTTCAATAATTTGCTCTTACATTTCCGGTAAGCATGCCCTTTTTGCCTATACAAGTAACATCTTCATCTTCTTTGATTTCAGAATTCCCAAATTGCTTGAGCCCATTAGATTCATCATACGTAGTCGATTAAGAACTTCTCTTCAGTCTTCACTCCATGTACCTTTCATTTTTCCAGAACCAATATTCCTCAACATCTTCTCTTGCCATTTGTGAATTGACGAATAACCCTTGTTGGTTCTGTTTGAGACTCCAACATATTCACCCGTGCTCTGATACCAATGTTGGCCCAGGGGGAGTGAACACGACTTCCTAACCATTCTACCTTGCATACTGAGATGCATTTTCAGCAATACACTCAAAACTCACACACAAACACACAATAAAAAATAATGGAAAATACCTAATAATTTATTGCAATTGTGATAACAAAACCAGAGTACATGGTTGGGTATGAATACCCCTTCAACCTGTATATCCCTAATCGTCACTTCATACCCTTCAACCGGTATATCCCTAACCAGTATGTACCCATTCCTAATCGACACTTCTATTACAACCGCCATTGTTAACTATCACAATGGGTTATTTACAATGACTATTAAACCCAATTTTGACCCTTTTCATACAGTAAAAAGATCTAGGATACAATAAATATTTTGTTTCCAAAAAACAAAAGAAAACAAGAGTCGGATGGGGTGGTTTTCCACACACTATGAGTGCTCGAGGCCAAACCCATAACCAACATCCACCTTTTATTTTTATTTTTAAGACTTGAGAATTTACAATTTAACCCTCTCTTCTTTTTGTTTTTAATTCATTTTGATTTGTAAAATTTACATATATAACCTTTAGGTTTTATATTTTATAGAATTAGATTATATTTTGTAATTCTTTGTTTTTTACTATTTTTTTAAACCTTTCTTATCCCTTCAAGTTTTTAACTTTTTAAAAATGACATATATTTTGTAATTTTTTGTTTTTCACCATTTTGTTTTTTAAACATTTTTGTTTTTCTTATAACTTTAGTTGTATATATATTATTATTTTTTTAGTGTTTTCTATTTTACTTTTTTTTTTCGCTTTGTAACATTTTGTTTTTTTTACCATATTTTTTGTAAATCAATTTGGTTTTTTGTAACATATATTTGTAGTTTTTTGGTACTTATATAACTTTTGTATTTGGTTTTTGTAACTTTTTTGTTTTTGTAAATTTTTGGTATTTTTATAACTTTTATATTTGGTTTTTTGTAACATTTTTCTGACCATATATTTTGTAATTTTTTTGTTTTTTTATAACGTTTGTAATATTTTTTATTTGCATATATCTTTTAGAAATATTTTTATACTTTCTCTTGATTTTTTTATTGTGATATTGCTCTTGAAAAATAAAATGAAATCCCGTGCGCGGGTTGAAACATCCAAGTATTAATAAAAACAAACGTCGAAAAGCTATATGCATTAAAAATAGACTTTCAACCCGTTTTACCTTCCGTTTAGCTATTTCATATTCAACTGGCTTGATCTAAATCACAGCCCAAGTCCCTTTTATGCAGGGCATTTTCTGTGTGTTATGTTCTTCGTTTATGAGCAATCTGATATGGAATTCTATGGATTGAAAATTATATCTGAAATAGATGGATGTGATGCATCGTATCTGTGATAAGTCTACACATACCATTACCATCTCTTATGAATCAACATGATAAAGAATACAAGGCTAACCCTTTATGTATCAACATGATAAAGGATAGAAGACTAATTAACCATTTATGCGTGTGACGAAACGACATCAAGGTTAATACTCGTATTTTGCTATTTGCATGTTGTGTGTTTCTCTGTTTCTAATCGTATTTGAGTTCGGAATCCGAACCTCCATTGGAGTTTGTTGTTTCATGATGTTAAGTTCACTTACCAGAACTAGAATTAGAAGATATTCGCTTTACTACTTTCCAATGATATTTCCATAATGTGTACCTGGCTCATTCAACCTTTTTTGTCCGTACTTCTACAACACCTTTGCTTTCTCCGCGAATAGAGCATATTTGTTTGTTCTTTCTTTTTTTTAATAAAAAAAACTGAAGATTGTATTAATAAATAACTTTCGGCAAGGCACTGAAAGCAATTAAAGTACAAAGTTAGGTCAAGTAAGTAGGACTAATATGCCACAACGACTAAACTAGAGTTTCTTTTTTATTTCGACATTTGTGATCAGGACCCAAATATTAGGATTATTATTAATAGATAATATTATAAGTTCTATTATTATTAGATAAGTTATATTATTATTATTATAAATATTCTTTTATTAAAATTTAGTTTTCTTTTATATAATAGCTTGCTAAACAAGCTATAGAATTAGTATTTATAGAACAAAATGGCTATAATATTTATTATGTGGAATATGAAGGTGATTTGATTATCAATTAGGAGAGTTGGTTTACTTCTCAAAAGTAGGCTGTGGAGAGTTGATTGATCTCTCAAATATCGATTATCTATCTTTTATTAGTAAAGATTAAAGAAAGATTAAGATCATGCCTAATGTTTCTGACCGCGCACTGAGTTTGTCCATTTAAACACCACTTCCATTCATTGGCTTTATCAGATAGAACATTAATCGTATCCATTAAGGATTTCAAACCTTGGTAGCTTCACAACCTCCACGAATTGCACGCCGCCAGCATACTCTTTTGTTTTTTGAAAGGTGTGAATTACTCGCAAAAATCGGGAGGTCTAGCATACGTTGTCTTAACCGGGTCCGCGCTAGAGATCCCCTCGCAGAATAGATCCCCAGTATAAATCTCTTTGATAAGAAACCCCTATCACCCAGAGATCTGGAAGGGAAACTCACTCAGGCCCACCATAAGTGGAAATTAAATACCTGTGGTCACCCCCAAATATGCCTAAGACAGGACTCGAACTTGAGACCTCTTGTGAGAAAACAAGCCTCCTTTTGTCACTAGACCATTTGGTGATGGTTGCCGCCAGCATACTTGATTTAACATTTTTTTTTTTTGGCAATGAAAGGCTAAATAGTATATGGGTTGTTAGGCCTCACCCTATCCTGAACTCGTCATCACCTCATCTTCACTGCCACATCAGCATTCTCTCTCCAAGACATACCCAAGGACTACCCCCTCCCTATCATACCCCTTCTTCATCTCATCCTCACTTCCACATCAGCATTTTCTCTCTCCACATTTAATTTACCACAAAATTATAAATATCTTTATAAAATAATAATAATAATAAAACAACAACAACAATAATAATAATAATAAAAGTAGATAACTATTATTTTTATAAAATAAAAAATAATAAAACCTATTTTATTAAACATTTTTATTAATAAAACCATTTTATAAATTAAAAAGTAAATGTCTTAAAAAATTTGTGGACAAGAAATTTGTGGACAAAGTGGGCTGGTCACGTGCAACAACCAAAATAATAAATATATATTTAAAAAATTCTGGGTCCCGCGTATATATCATCTTCTCTATTCAAAACTTGCAACCAATATATCTTTTTTTTATTGAAAAACTTGTTTAAAAACCTTGAACACATACAGACATATATACTTGTGTATATATATATATATATATATATTTGGAGAAAAAAAAACTAAAAAAAATACTTTGACCCCACTTTATGGCCCGCTCCTCGCTCGTCTAACCCTTTCAAAATTTTGCCGAGCTTTGACGACGGCCAAGCACGACGACCTCGTGCCTATGGCGTCATTAACGACGAGGTTGACGATGAGATAGACGACGAGCGATAGGGAGAGGCCTTATGTAACAAAACTTAGATGTACAAGATTCCATCATACTAATAGAATAATGTGGTAAAGTATATTAAAAAGAAAATTTGTCTATACAGCATTGCCCATATCCTATAACTTCTCAAGCATCACATAGTGAATAAGCTAAAAATTGTCCTATCAGGGTTGTAATAAGTGTAAACAAACAAAGACAAGCGTCAAAGCACTGATCGCACTACACGTTCCTTGATATGTCCCGGTTAATAAGTAAATTAGAACCCGCTTCACAGCCGTATCCTATGCGAGGGAGTCCTATTTGAGGTTATAATAGAACCCGCTCCAATAGCCGAGTCCTTTTAGAAAACAACCGGTCCCTTTTCAATATAATAGAACCCGCTATTTACAAATAGAACCCGCTTTTATACTTGGCGCCAAGTTTGTGATGGAACCCGCCTCTTTTGTTTTAGAACCCGCTTTCCACCACAGCCCTGTTCTAATTTAACTTTGTACTTCTATTTGGTAGACAAGACTATTATAGTATCAGCATGAACCATAATTAACATGTTGCAAGATGAAATATTTCACATAAAACTTGTAGATTATAAGCACCCATTGTACATACCATTGCTAATTCGAACATACAGGAACATGTACAAAACAGAATCAAGGGAGAGAAAAGAGACTACGGTATATAATTTATTCAACTTTGCTTCAATACTAACATGCACAAAGCAATCAAACACAGACTAGTCAAGATATTCACAAAATGACAGGCTGCAGCACATCGTCTCCCCAAGGTTGAAACATGGTCTTCTATTTGGCCTCGATATCGTAAAGCCAGATGACACCAGCCCATTTCTACCCACTTCCTTCAATTCTTGTAAACTTCCATGCTGCATATACTTCTATCATAGTTGCGACCTGAAATATACGAGTACCATATACAAGTTTTAGCATATGCAAGTATTAGGTGTCATAAACGATCATTGGTAGAGTACACTTGTTAAAGACTCACTTTTAACTCACTGTCATCAGGAGTCAATAATAAGAACCGTAAAGGTGAGAAGTCAAACATCCATATCAAAGCGATGAACATGAACCCAAACACAATATCGATGGTGATAGAAACCTCAGAGATCTGAAGAAGAAAAAATTAGCTAGCAAGTACATGTTGTCTTGATTAATCAAAGTTGTTTATTAATTACCTGAAAGATCGGGGCTGATTGTGTAGTTTTTCATTCTTTGGAAAATAGGTAGACTCGTAAGCACAACACTAATAATCAACAATTACCGTAAAATACTAAACATAAATAGAAACTAAAAAAAAGAAGTTATCCTATGAATAAAATATATCACCTGTTATGGTACAGCAAATGATCATAACCCTCTTTCTGCAAGCAAATTTGCGTTGATGTGATCAACTTTTCTAAACATCTAGAAAAAACAGTTTATGTCATATAAATTTGATCTTGATCCTAATATAATGCATTGTTTTTTTTATAATACCGAAGATATAGATGTGCTTCTGTGCTTTGATATATGCTCCTTTAGGCTTTCCAATCTTTGAGTTTGCTTTCACTGTGTTCCGAATTGCTTCTGTTTTGTTGGAATCATATACTTCTGCAAATGTATTTTGGAATTAATTTCAACAGTGATTTTCTAATATAGAAGTTCTTAATAAAACAAAATACTCAACTACGTACAACAGGATACCAATGAATTAAGCATGATCAATATACAAATGTGGCGTAAGATGTATACCTCTGAGGATCAATACGACTCTGTACCAACTCAAAACAACCTCAAAACAACCTGAGGATAGACGAAAACGAACCACTATTATCCTAATTAGTAACACATATGATCACCCTAAACCCGTTATAATAGATCCACAAGCTATACAAATAAGAGAAGTTGGATTTTATGTAAACCGTTATATGATAGATCTAAAAGCTATACAAATATTATTTACTTTCAATAAACATAAAGATGCATACAAATGAAATGACATATTACCTTTATATAGATGAAAAGCTTTGATCTTGCATCGGTTGTGATGGTATTAAGTACTATTAACATGTTATCTTGTCTTTGGTATGAAGCTATGAAAAGTGTTTTGATGAAAATTAAGATAATACGAGTAGTTGTAGTCTTAATAGAACCCAGTCAACCCACTACCCACTATCTAATACTCATCGTAGTTTAGTTTTGATGAAATTCAAATTTGAATATGATTCCAGATAGGGGATTTTTTATATTTAAATAACCGCCTCTATTTCTAAGCGAATAAATTCCGGTCTTTTACAAATATACGACCCGGTCATTTTAATTAGCGGGATCTATTTACCGGGTTCTATTTGGGAGACGGGTTTTATTTGGAAATTCTATTTAGATTTGTGTACGCGGCCTAATATGACTCGCTTTTTTATTAAGTACGATCCTATTTGCGGGTTTTATTTAATAAGCGGGTCTTAATTGGGGGGTCCTATTTAGATTTGTGTTACAAATTAATGATGAATATCCAGGGGCAGAGCCACATCACGATCAAAGGTTCGTCTATAGGGATGAAATAAAAAGTGTTTCTTACGATTACGCCCAACAGCCCACTTAAGCAATTTTTGATCTCCGGACTTTTTTCTAATCCTGTGTAAAAAATAAAAAACTATAGATATTTTAAAGTAATTTTCCGAATTTAAACCCATAAAACATTGCATTTAAGTTATTTTGGTAAATTTATCCCATCAATAATAATTTTATCTTTTTTTTTTGAACGACCAACTAACAGAATTGCCTAGGCACTTCGTTCGGAGTAATCAATTGACGAAAGGTCATCGCTTAGCTAGTCAATCCAGCCGCACAGAGACCTTAGGCGCCCCAAGTTACTTCAGATCCTGAGAAAATCCAACAATCCCCCACCTCTCCCGCGTAAGCACGACGACAAAATTATTGCTAAAACCCGCTTGCTTTAAGGATCGAACCTTGGTCTCTAAGAGGCAGAGTCTTCTATCATTGGTCTCCATGCCAATTGAGCTAAACCCAATTGATAATAATTTTTTATCCCTGTCTTTGAAATTTTCCATAAAAGATAGAGATATCAAAACAAAATCTTAAGAAGAATAATAAACATGTTAGACATGCATATAGGAATTTATTGGATGATAAGTAGGTTTTTGGAACCAATTCGTAGAACAAGTATTGTCAAGGTTTGGGTCTATAAAACCAGTATACCTGAAAGTGTCACTTGACAAATTAGCTACACCCGTAATTGGCTCTTTCGGTCTTTAAATCAACAAGTACTTTCATTACAACTACGTGTAGGCATACTTTTGCCAAAGACCGGACATGACACTTCCGACTTTGGACTATCATCTTACAACTACTTGTACTTTTTGCCAATGTCCGGAAATGTCAATTTCGGAATTTAGACTTTATGCATACTCTTTTGTACCTTTTTTGGCAAAGTCCGAAAGTGCCAATTCCAGAATTTAGACTTTTATGTGTACTTTTTAATTATTCATTTAACAACAATTGAGGGGGTTTGACACATAGCCAAAGATCGAAGGTGTTAGATCTGGTTTTTAGTGATTTGGCATAGTCAGGAAGTGGCAATTCTAAGGGGGATGACATCGTTGCGCGAAAACATGGATTATTCACGCGGTGAAGTAAAGCAACACCGCCGCCAACACTTCACCACGCGTGAAAGATGTAAAATGTGGCAAACTTTCACTCGAAACTATCACGCGTGAAGGAAAAATTTGTAGTGAAAATTTTATGGATTGTAGTGAGTGGTGGGTGAGGGGAGTGTTGCCAATGAAATATGGATTGTGGTATGAGTGAGGGGTTAGCTGAGATGTCATAAAGGGATTGGTTGGGAGTGAGGGGTAGGAAAAATTCATGGCAACCAATGCCAACGCCCTAAGTATATATCACCTTTACGAACTTTCTTCTTGATCAACCTTGTTTTACAAGTTGACTCCAAAAAACATCATTCATCAAAAAATTCATGAATGTAGATGGACATATTAAAGTATCAATGTATCATATATTTTTCTTATTTTTATTTTATTTTTGTAATTAAGCTGTTTTGACCACAATTAAATTAAAGAAACAAAGAAGAAAATGGTAATTCCAAAGCCAGCTTACAACTATATTGAATTAGTTAGCGCAGCCTTTAAAAAAGAAACCGAATTTATGAGTGAGTTAGCCTGCCCGTCAAATAAATTGATAAAAACGTTTTTAGTTTTTAATTTTACCTTTAGTCAACGGATTAGGGCTGCTAAGCAGGAGTATATAATAATGTCACTTTTTAGTTAACATTATTCGATAATACTTAATACTCATCAGAATGTTATCAAACGATTTATTAGTCATATTTAATGTCTGAATTATATTGAATATTTCGGTTTATAATATTCAATTTAAAATTTCAAGTACTAGGGGGAAATCCCGTGCGATGCACGATATGGGTAATCAAAGCACGTTTCTTGTATTACGAATAGTTTTTCAAA
>JAOXNX010000001.1:23477674-23503615 GCA_028566075.1 Solidago caesia | reverse complement strand
TCATATTATTTTATATATATATATATATATATATATATATATATATATATATATAGGGGAAGGTTATGGTGCGAAGTGTCTTAAAGTGCGAAGTGTGCGAAGTGTATTAAAATGCACTAACATTCAGCTTAAATACTACTAGCATGCAGTGTCGATAAGAAAAACTTCCTATCGACACTGCATGTGAGTGTTAAGTAAGATGCATGTAACATGCATCTTAATTACCACTAACATGCAGTGTCGATAGGAAAAACATGTGTGGCTGAAAATCCTTAGTATTTAAGATGCATATTAGTGGTAACTAAGATGCATGTCAATACATGCATCTGACATGCATCTTAGTTTCAACTAACATGCATCTTAGTTTCAACTAACATGCATCTTAGTTACTAAGATATAATGCATCTTAAAGACTAAGATGCATGTCAGTAGTAATTAAGATGCATGTATTAACATGCATCTTAGTTACCACTAACATGCAGTGTCGATAGGAAAAATATACATCTTTAACTATTTATTTTCCTATCGACAATGCATGTTAGTATCATTTAAGCTGCATTTTAGTGCATTTTAACACACTTCGCACGTTTCGCACGTTAAGAGACTTCGCACGGGAACTCACAACTATACATATATATATATTTGCATATTAAGATGATAGGGAAATAAATGAAGTGGTAGTCACGCGGAGATGTGCATAGACATATATAATGCCCACAGCCCACGTACATTTTTGGGTGGTGGTGGTGGTGGTACCAATTCAATCTTATTATTGTTGGTTCCTTGCACTTGCATTGCTTTAACCACTTATACTATTGCTTTATATCTTATTATTACATTATTATTATTATTATTTGTTTGCTTCACTTTGACTTACATATAATTATTTAACATGAAAACGTGGGTTGGTATTCGGATTCATATTCGTATTTACGTGTGCCAATTGTCGTCTATCCTTCACTCCCATTATCTGATGATAAATATCACATTACATTACATTACACAATATAACAATGTTGTAATTATTCTTTATGCATTTAGTTTTTACCAGTGTTGTAAAAGTTGAGAGTATTCGGGAGTCGGAGGTTGACTGAAGCGCTTTATTGTGAGTCGGTCACACCTACTCGCCCTTGGTCAACACCGGTCAACATCGGGTGTAATCGGGCTAGGCGGGGAGTACTCGGAGAGTACTTGGCAGGAGTTCTCGGCCTAAGCGGGGAGTACTCGGTAACTCGGTCAACTGGCCAATTTTGACTTTAAAAAAAAAAAAATCTAAAAACCTAATATTCTAATAGTCCTTTAATTTGCCTGCTCAAAATCAATTGGATTCTCCCCTAATTCAAAGCTCCAACGACGGTAAACCTTAGAAAAAGAGAATTAAATGTTTATTTTGATTTATTTTGATTACGATTAGATTGTTGGAACATGTTTCCTTTTGTTTTTTAAGTGTGAACAAGTATCCTTTTGGTTTATTTTGATTATGGTTGGAAATAGTTGAATATTTGAACGTATATTTTATTAAATGTTATTAAACTTATGATATTGACCTGTATATAATTTTCATAAAATTAATTTCTTTATAATATACTATGTCCGAGTACTTCCCGAGTACTTCATGCCTAGGCCGAGTACTCTCAACTCCAAGTTGAATGACCTAGGAGTGCTTAGTGTCTTCTGCAACTTTGCTTTTTACTACTATATTTTTAGTTTCTCAGTTTTCATAATGTTAAGTTTCGTATTGTAAATAGAGTTGGAGAACAATAAGTAATGAAAAGATTGCGTTGTACAGACTTGAGAAATGGTAACGATTACAAAGATAATATACAACCCTTGTTTAGCCGGAGGTCCACCTGGAAATAGTCTCTCTATCCTATGATACGGTAGGGGTAAAACTGTCTACATCTCACCTCCTCATACTCCGCTTAAGCCAGGATTGAGCTCGGTTGTTGTTGTTGTTGTTGTATTCTAACACGTCTCAAGTTTCATATATACCATTTTTATCAGACTCAAAATTATCATTTATCTGGTAATATAAGTAAACTCTATTTTTGTATAATACCCACATAATGATATTTATGGATTTAACAATTCTTTTAACTGTACTTTTTTTAACAACATTTTAGCTTGATACATTTTTGTGGTATATGAGAAAACCCCACACAAGTAAATAATTAATCTTATTGAAGAGGTAGAAAAACCTCGGGGCCAGTGGCGGATCTTGAAGAAAGTTTCTGAGGGGGCCGAAAGTTATGGAGGGGGCCGAAAGTCACTGAATCCATAAAATAATACTAAAAGAAATAATTTTTCGAACGAATTAAGGATAAAATATCACTACGGAGCGAAAAAAACGGAGAGGGTGGGGCCCCCCCGGGCCCTAAGATAGATCCGCCTATGCTCGGGGCTACATAATACCCTGCCAACAAAGCAAAATACTGGCCATAAACGATTATGGATTTTTAAGCTGAGATAAATGGCTTCAACCGGAGGAAGTGAAACTATTCGATCGACATGAAGACCTTTTTTGATGTGTCACATATACATGTTCACAAAAATATTGATAAATAATCATAATGATTCTTGTTTGTAATATGTTTTTTATATATAAATATTACTATATTATGTTAATAAATTTTTTTGAAAATAGTTATATAAAAAACTATATATCTAATCACATGTATTTGACTTAGTTTTGATGGGTAATGTTGGGGCACACCACTAACAACCTAGTAACGTGCCTATTGATCAACTTGGGACCAATCATTGTGTTTTCTAGTTGTTAATTTGTGATACGGTTGATGTATCATGCAAACATAAACTTGGTACCATAAATGGGTAGGTCCCATTGTTGTTAACGTTTGAGAAATTTCTAGTCCCGTCCAAGTGTCCAACAAATAGTTTGACGCCATGAATTTCTAAAAGTGTGTAGTTTAAATGTTTAAGTAAGAATACAACTTCAAGTGCTATGTTTTCGATTAAAATAAAGACAAATGATAACCGGATTATGTTTAAGTTGGTATTACATGTATTATTGATTTGTACATTAATTATAACCATTTCCTAAACTTACGTTGTATGATTCAAGATACAACTTTTATATATGTAATAGAGTAATGTTATATCCTCCTACGTTTGTATTTAAATAATCCTTCTACACATACAAGTGACGACATTTGTTTATACCCATTTGGTCATTTCTCTCGACTTACCTTTGATTTTGTCATGTGTCAAAATCACACGAGTAAGATGAATTGTAGGCACAAATTGCAAGACTAAATATAATATCTATGTTATTAGTTATTACATAACATTCTAAACATATCGTGGGCTATGTTTATCATTTTCCATACAGTTTCCAACTTATATATGGATTTGGGCCCATGACCCAACTCTTTAGTAACATTAACATACATAGCATTAGTCGTGGGCATTTTTCGGTTTGGGTCCAACCCGACCCGACCCGAAACCGAAACCGGTTTGGGTCAACACTTCCTAAAACCGAAACCGAAATGAAATGGAAGCTATGGCCGGTTTCAACCAAATACCGAAACCGAAACCGGTTTGGTTTTGCCCACGTCAGTAGTATAACTTGAAATGTCAAAACCAAAACCGAAATGAAATTTCAAGTCAGTAGAAAAGTCAAAAGTATAACTTGAAATGAAATGTTTTGGTATTTGGTTAAATGAACGTACAAGGAGTTCATCTTATGGAGATTATGATAAGCTAAAGTGAGGGTGAATAAAAATGTCAATTTTTGTTAAGGGATTGATTCGAATGATACTTAAGTGTCCGGTCATATAAAACATGACCTCAGTGATATGCTTTAAAGATGAGATTAATCAGTTGCGAAAGGCAAGTAGACACAGATCTGAACATAGTTTAAAAGAACTTCCCAAGCTTTCTATATTGAACATAATCGTGATATGTTTTAGCAAACTATTGGAACTTCCGAATCAGACCTGAATCGCCCAGAGCAAGTTCAAGCGTCCAATCCCCCAAATAAGCATTTTGGAAGAAGGGATAGCAGAACAACTCATGTTGCATGCCACCAGATTTCAATGTAGAATTTCAAAGCCATTACTAACCCCCAGATAAGGGAAAATCAAAGAAAAAGTAACAGAGAGTGGAAAAGGACCAATGATATTAGTAAAACAGTAGCTAAAAGACATTGTGTTAAAGCAATAAAGAATGGTTTTCTGTCAAGAATATCAGGAAAAGCGTCTTTAATTGACTATGTCAAAACATGAAACATCACTCGTTTGTTGTGTCACTGACTGAATAAATAAACATATAAATAAGAAATCTGTGAACTTGGCGTGAGATGTAAGATAAAGATATGGAGAATAGAAAACGCAGATCGAGATTCCTCACAATGCTACTTACCTTAGTGTTAATGGATGTATCTTTCAAGGGTTTCAAAGCAATTGCAAAAGCTGATCCACAGGTTGCAGCAATGTTTGCATTTGGAGACTCACTAACTGACAATGGAAATAACAATTATCTCAACTCCCTTGCAAAAGCAAACTACAATCCATACGGTGTGGATTTTGGTGGTTTTGCATCTGGTCGTTTTAGTAATGGCAAGACCATCATCGACTACCTCGGTTGGTAACTCATTGTTTGTTCCTGCACACACACACACACATAACTAAAGCTTATTAAGTAATATGCATACCTAGCTAGTAGAGGTGGAAAAATGGGTTGGGTCAACATAAATTTAGAGCAGCTGAGGTTGGGTTATAGTTACTTTGTCTTTAACAGGTAAAATATCATTTATTGCAACCTTTATACCAGGTACGGAACATATATGTCTACCTAATTTACAAATCATGAACAAATACAATACTTTATTTGTATTATGTGGAGGTTGCTAAATTCAACGCAATTACTTAAAAATGGGCTCATCTAATTTTTATTTCATCTCTAACAGGTAAAATGGGTCCTAGCGGTACTGTTAATATGTGTGAATGTGTGTGATGCTTGCCTTTCAAAAAAGAAATATCAAAGTAAAAAAACAACACTAATTTTGGAAAAGAAGTAAATTTTACCTTGAAAAAAACCCTTGTGTGATACTTATTTAATGGTCTCATCAGGAGATTTGTTGGGACTTGCGCTTCTTCCAGCCTATGCAAGTCCTGACGCTACAGGAAGAAACATAATGCAAGGGGTGAACTATGCATCAGCTTCAGCGGGAATTCTTGAAGAAACAGGAAGAAATTTAGTAATGTCCACCAACCGTAATTTTGTTTAACTTCATGAATATTACTTGGCTTATAATCATATAACAGAACCACATA
Organism: Solidago caesia; assembly: GCA_028566075.1. NCBI lineage: Eukaryota > Viridiplantae > Streptophyta > Magnoliopsida > Asterales > Asteraceae > Solidago > Solidago caesia. The sequence goes on along the minus strand of JAOXNX010000001.1, from coordinate 23,498,321 downwards.
CCTTTAAAAGAAATGATGCAAGACTCCCATGGTGATTTAACAGGGTGAACGAATCAGCTTTAGGCAGCAAGTCGAGAACTTTGCAAGCAACTTGAATCAGCTGAAGAATGTAATGGAAGAGGAGGAACTGAGCCAATACCTGAGAAAATCGTTAGCAGTTGTAATTATGGGAAGCAATGATTACATCAACAACTATTTGCTAAATTCTTTCTATGCCACTAGTCAGATATATACACCCACAGCCTATACAAATCTTCTGATACAGCGATACATGCAGCAAATCTCGGTAAGTCATGCCATACCTTCCCTTGAACTTCTTTGTGGCCACCACCATACAATATGAAAAGTGGATGTAAAAAAGGTCTAGATATAAGATACATCAGCTCACTTAGACAATAAAACATGAATGATGTAAAACACGCTTCAAAATGTTTCTCTAGGCCGTTGCTAATACATAGAGCCGTAGATGTAGCGAATGCAGCCCATTTAGTTATGGATTGGTCGATATGCATTATGTTTTTTTCTCTAACGGGTTAAGTACTAGGGCTGGCAATACTCAACCCAACATGAAACCCGACATGGAAAAAAAGGGGTTAGGGTTGAGTATTCTTGCCCCATCGACCTGTTGACCCACCAACCTAATTTTTTCGGGTCGGGTTCAGCTTGGCCAATTTGGTTAATAGCTCAACCAGCAAACTCGAAAATATTTCAAAAATAATATAAATTTTATTTAATAGGTTGACCCAACAACCTATTTGACCTTAAACCAACCTGACAATCTACCAACCTGCCAACCCATTTGACCTTTATGACCTTAAACCCACCTGTTTGACCCGAAATAACCCACCAACCCACTTGACCTGAAATAAACATGCCAACCCACCAACCTGCCAACCCGTGTGACCTGTTTGACCTAAAACCAACCCACCAACCCGTTTTTTAATCAGGCTGGCAGGTTAAGGGTTAGGGTTGAGTTTTCCAACCTGATTTTGATATCAAGTTGGGTTTGAGTTGGATATTTTCAACCTGACAACTCACAATCCCGAACTCGATTCAATTGGTAGCCCTGGGTCAACCGTTTAAAATTAATTTAAAAAGTAAAGCTTGAAAGGATATGATTTGAATGGGTCGAAAAAGTCGCCCAAGGTGTCATTTCGATGCCTAAAACCTCCTAAATCATGCTATTCACAAAATGAGATTAGTTGACACACTAAATATGTATTAAAATTGAACAAAATGTGTTTCAAGTCAACCCAATCCGACTTGATCCATTATGACCTAAACCCATTCTGACCCATTACCTGCCCCACCAACCAATATTGATACGTTTACTACACAAACTGCTAGTTGCTGCAAACTGATCAATACGTTTACTTTGTTGCAGGCTCTCTATAGTTTAGGACTCAGAAAGTTCTTTATAGCAGGGATTGGACCCCTAGGCTGCATTCCTAATCAACTAGCCACCAACTTTGCTCCCCCTGGAACGTGTGCATCTTTGGCAAATGACTTGGCAGTCATGTTTAACACACAACTCAGATCTCTAATCATTCAACTTAACACAAACAAAACCGATGCCATATTTGTTTATGGAAACACCTACGGTGCCGTTAGTGACATACTAAAGAACTCCAATAGCTATGGTTTGTATGCAGTAAACACATGTGTACTTTATTTTTACTTGATTATAATATGACATGAATCTAATAGCATATGCCATCGTGTTACAGGATTCACAGTCACTGATAGAGGGTGTTGTGGTATTGGAAGAAATCAAGGACAGATTACTTGCCTTCCGTTGTCGGTTCCATGCATCAACAGAGACCAGCATGTTTTTTGGGATGCTTTCCATCCTTCACAAGCAGCAAATCAAATTCTTGCCGAAAAAGCATACAGTGGTCCACCATTTATTAGTTATCCAATTAATGTCAAACAAATGGCAGAATTATAACTCTGCGACTCATTTAATATTTGGACTATTGTTGGTTATATATGAAGCGCATCTAAAAATATATGAATAATGTGGATACAGGATACTGAAATGTCGTAATATTGGTTAAGGTGCATTGCCTGTAATGTTCTTCAACCTTATACATTTCATATAAGTAGATTTGTAACATGTCTAACACTTTACACAATACTTCGCTTCACCTATATGTGGCTGTGATTATGAGTCTGGGTGGCAAAGGGGAAGTACAAGTGTCTCAATTTTGTACCATACACAAGAACACCAAATGCAGGAGAAATAACAAAAAATAAAGTCAGTTTCAGCATATTTTACTTGCAAAAAAAAGTTTATTTTACCATCATTATGTAATCAAAGACAAATCAAAAGGTGACAGCTGCCATAACAAAGAAAGATGAATGCTAAACTTACAAAAGAATTACAAAGAGTATTGGTGCCACATTATTCTGTGAACATTTTTTGTAATTCTTAGGTAAGTTTAGCATTTCTCATAAGCATGGCATACATTAGAAGCAAGATAGGATATGAATTATCAAAGTTAAGTATTCTTAACATGATTAGGGATATCAGAGACGCTAAAAACTGTAGTATTATTTCCCAAGGAATGTTATCCAAGATAAATTATCAATAAGACTGTTACAAGACACAAGGTCCAGAGACACAAAATAAACGTCTCCAATTCACAGTTATAATCACTCTAAGGTTACTACTAGGCCTGCGATGTGTTCACTGGGAACCCATTCTAATTTCTACATTCTCATCCTTCAAAACCATTAACTTTCACCTACGGAACCCATGCCCTATAGATATAATGGTGAGCTTCACCATACAACATATACAGGCAACCAAACCTAGAAATAACAATAGGATAACTGCCTGATACACTAACTACACAATATAGCCGTGTTTGGTTCTAAACTTGAATATACATCTTTGTTGGATAAACTTTGGCTTCAGAAAACTGGTAATGATAGAAAAAGGGTTCCATGGGGATGTATTGACTTACTTAGGTATATCACATATTCACATCCCATATCCAGTAGACTCGCAATCTATAAATTATGTGTCACAAACCAACCTCAATCAAATATCCTCTCCCCGGTTGAAAATAAGAGGAAAATAACAGAACTTGCAATACAGAGCAATCCTGGTATAAAAAAGACGGCCCTCCAGCTGTCAGGACTTGACAGATCTGAATTAGTAGTTTTTGCAGCTTCAAGAAGCTGACCAGTAAGCTCAACCCCGATAATACCAGCTAATGTTCCAGCTGTATTAGAGACTCCCATCACAATTCCAGCATATCGAGGAGCGATATCCATGTGATTTACTGCAAATCCAGCTCTACCTAATGCCAGGAAGCCAAGAGCCATGGAAGAACAAAATACCACCCCATTAGATGTCCTAAAAATAGGAAGCGCCATTAATGAGATCGCGGACACTAAAAAACCTACAGTATTCAAAAGCTTTCGCGTGTTCGTCACACTCAAGATTCTTCTCGTTACCATGTAGTCAGCAATTATCCCACCAATGTTTGAGAAAACGAACATGTTAAGATATGGCATCATCTTAGACGAACCCATTTCCTGAAGACTAAACTTCAAGCCAAGTTCAAAGTATGTGGGCAACCAGTTCATAAGCACATACAAAGCATAATGGAATGTAAAATTATTAACGACTATAGCCCAAACTGGTAAGCTGAGAAATATTTTCCTCCATGGGATTTGAGAAGTTCTATCCGCCTTCAACTTTTGACTATCTCTAATTGGCAACAAAGATTCTCCAAAACCAGCTGCAGTTGCTTTTGGATGCTCCGAACGAGGTGGATCACTAGCAAATTTGAACCAAAGGAGAGACCACATGCCACCTAAAGCTGCTTCAGCGAGAAATACAGATTGTGGGCCTTTAAACTTCACTAAGCTAGGTAGGAGAAGCATGCCCAAAGCAGCACCTAAGTACATTCCAGATGTTGTGAGAGAAAGAGACCTTGACCGTTCATGTGGAGGGACCCACTGTGCTAAAACAGTATGAATAGAAGGAAAAATAAACCCTTGAGCTACCCCAACAAGCAATCGAGCTATAACTAGAGCCATCACTCTATTAGGGTCTAACGGACATAAGGCACAAGTTAGAGACCATATCACAAATGATATAAGGAGAACACGCCTTCCCCCAATCTTCTGTGCTGCCCACCCACCAGGTACCTGAGAAAAGGCATATCCATAATAGAAAACTGACAGTATCGTGCCTTTGCTTGACTGACTAATTCCCGCAGCATCTGCAGCAACAGTATACGCGATTGAAAAGCCCACCCGTTCAATGTAACACACGGAAGTACAGATGAAAGTCAAAATGACAATTAAATAGCGTATAGGGAACTTGTTACTCCTCATCCCTTTAGCTTGATTTGGAAAAACCTGAGCCTTTTTAGGCCACTTTGTTATTGTCTTCTGATCCACTACATGATCCTCACAATTGTGACTTTGGAAGAAGACGTCTCAAGTGACCTAAATCAACAAAGAATTCTAACTGCAACAACAGAAACAGATGAAAGACATAAATCAAAATGTATGCCAGTGACAAATCATTGCAAAAAACTAACTTTCTCTGAAAAATAAGCCCAAACTAAAAGTTAATTTCTTCTAGTTACTGGTAGATCAAAAGATCGTAGGTATAAAAAATCGGAGAAAAGAAATATCCTAGCTACGAAGGTGAACAAGTACACTGATAAACAAATGCGAAAGAAACAAGAAACCCGTAGACTAACTAACAACGAAATGTTACACCTTAATGATAAGTTAGTCTTAAACTAATCAACCGAAACTCTACAGAATATGTCCAAGGAATTGCAAGGGCTGTATGACACTGCACATTACTCACCCACTTAAAATGTTTAAAACTTGACATAAATTTATAATCAGTTTGTATGATGCAAGTGATTTCAAGAAACCCAAAATTACACACATGTGAAAATTTTACATACTTTGATGTCATTTCTCAAACTCATTAAAATCAAATAGTAATATTAAGCCTAGCACAACACAGCATTAATCATTTATCATAATAATAATAATTGGTAAGTTAATTACTTGCATTTTGCAAGAACATTGACACAAAGGTAAAAAGTAAAATGAAGAATGAATAATGAGTACCTGATTTGAGTGTGAGAATGTCTCTCACAGGGTTAAAAAGAAAGAAAACTATGTAAATAGGGTTTTGAAGAAAAAAAAACAGGTTTATAGAGAGATAGACAGTACGGATTTGATGATGATGTGGGGGTTGGTTGGGTTTTTTTTATCATTTACAAACTCAAATTGACCCCCCAATATATTAATGGGGGGAATGAATTTATTCCGCTATTTTAACTTAAACGAGGGATATATTTGTATTTTAGGGTCATCCCTGTCGACATGGTTTTGGTTATTTTGTGTTTTTATGGAATTAGTAAAGTAATAGTAATGATACACCTATTTTATTTTTTTTTATTTACCGTATAAGGATAAAGGATAAGTAACACTTATGGTAGACTATATTGTCTTAATCAAATAGAGTGGCTTTTTAAGAAAAAATCCAAAAGACATGTCAATCCTAAGGCTCGAACTCATGACATATTGGATAAAACCTCAAGTGCATCTGCTGGTTGATCTGGCTTCATTTGCTTAATGATACATACTTAACTTTTAAAAGCAATAGTTAACTATTTTGGATGTTATTTCTATTTCTATTCATTTATAAAATACTTTTAAGGCCTCTCCCATCGGATCAAATTCTCACCCTCGTTCTCACGTTCTCGGCGTCACCATTAGCACCACCGCGTTCTGGGAACGCCATTGGCACATGCTCGTTCTCGCCTCGCATTCTGGGCTTGCATTCTCTTGAGAACGTGGAGGATTTGATATGTGGTGGTCCCACTTGTTTTCTTTTTGTGTGTGTATGTGTTATATATACATATATAAAGAAAGAAAGAGATAGTGTATTGTATGATGTGGCGATGATGTGGCAGTGAGAAGTTGAGAATTTGAGGAGAATTATGGTATTGTTGGTAAAGGGTAAATTCTGAGAGGAATGAATGATGTGGCAGTGAGAATTTGGTGACATGGTTGGGTGAGGCCTAAGGCCGCTTACAACGGTGGCGTTCTCACCAGAACGCATCACCACCACTGGCACGACCTACGTTCTCGCCGACGTTCTCACGCGTTCTCGAGAACGCCGATGGCATGACCCACGTTCTGGGCATACGTTATGTGGACGACGAGGAGAACGTGAGAATGGATGGGTTGGTTCGTGTGTAACGTTCAAACCAAAAAAAATATCATTTTTTTCAACATTTGTTTCCTTTCCAATGACATTCTAGCCGTTTCAAAAAAAATTTTATAACATTTATCGTTTTATCTTTACTCCTATATAAAAGATCACTCCATCCATTTTTTTCAACTTTCTGTTTTTGAAATGACTATATAACCCTTCTTCTTTATTCATCAATTTAAACATCTCTACCTATTATATCTATAATACCCTTAATGAAATAATTTACAACATAGAGATCTCAACCCTTAAAATAACCACACTACCCCCTTTTAAATCAATTACTTTTACATTCACCACCACACCGCCGCCGCTGCCACCATCCGTCGTCGCCGCCACCGCCACCACCACCACACCGCTGCCGCTACCACCATTGTCGCCGCATCACGCAGGCATGCATCTATATATACAATACATACTATCATTCAAACAACAACTTCACATTTTTCTTTTAAACTTTCTATACAACCAAATCACTACCATGGCAAACCAAAACAACCACATCATAATTTAATGTTATTTTATTTATTAATGTAATGTTTTATTTTTATTAATGTAATGTTATTTTACTTAATTTTGTGTTTAAATAAATGAAAATGATGTGGCGATAATGTGATAGTGAGAATTTGAGAATAAAGAAAGAGAATGTTTTATTGTTAGTAAGACATATGTTATGGGTAAATTTTAGGATAACAAATGATGTGATGATAATGTAACAGTAAGGATCTGAAGAGAATGGTGACATGATTGGGAGATACCTAATTGTTTTTTGTTATTTTCATTTAACTCCTAACTTCCTAGAAGTTATAAATGAGCCCTTTCGAAGTCTAAACCTTTTATTGTAAGCTTGAAAGTTATTTTGAATTTTGTTAGCTATACTACTATCAAGTTGTTCTCCATTATAAATTCAAACGATTCATTACTAAATAGTTAACAACCGATTATAACAATCTATTGAATTTATACTTATAGGGCTAAAAGCTTTATATATATATATAATCTATTGAATTTATTTGAGATTTTACATATTCTCAATTTCACTTTATATGTTCTTTCTTTAGGTTATCAATTTGCTCTTGTTATATTACGGATGACTATGACTATAATCATTTAATTACTATTTTTGTTACCACTACAAAATTAATATATTTTATCGGATCTTAGATAAGAGCTCAATTATCGCTTTTAATGAACTAAAACATGTTTACCTAATAGGACATATTCAAGTAGGTAACTTATTTTTTGTTTAGTTTAGATAAAATGAGTGTATAATGTTTGAATAATATGTTTGTATTACCGAAATAGATAGATATACAAGATATCATAAATAACGATAGAGTTATAAGTATTTTAAATTTTAAGAACAATCGTAAGAGATTTAACACTATTGTTAATTATGTTTTATGTTTTTTAATAATGATCCGACCCCAAGGGCATGTTAACCATTTTCGAGGCCTAAAGTGAATTTATGAAATGATGCCCTATTGATTAAACTTTGTACATAATAATACTCGACTATACTAAAGTTTTTACACATTTATGGCTTATTTTCTTACAACTTACCTCAAAGGTGAAAAAGAGACCTTCAAAAATGCACTTGGACTTCTTTTTTGTTTCAAAAACCGACTCCTATATATACACATTCATACAAAAACCGGGCCTTAAAAATTTAGAGGCCTAAAGCTCTAACTTTAACAGTTTAGCCTTTAAAACACCCCTATCCAACCCGACCCGATTCAACTATTGTAACTTTTCATTTTGTCCTTCTAAACTAATTTAAGGACCTTACCTGGTGTGCGATTTTAAGTGACATATAGCTTGAAGACCTTAGAAGAATCGTAGTTGGTACAACAATATTTCTACTAGGCCTCACCTTTCTTCAAATATAAAAGTAATAACATTCAGTTCCTAACAATGAAAGTGCAAATATTAATATCATTACAATTTACAATGTATAAACCATGCATAAAACTAATTATTTATGCATTAGCAATCTTTTATAGTCAACTTATAGTTTGGTTTATAAGTTAAGGTTGATTAGAAAAAGAGAAAAGTACTATACAAATATACATACATATATATTGTGGTATACAATACAGAATGAGACCAAGTAGTCCTTACGACAAAGGAAAGATTTTGAATAGTATAACATATATATGAAATATTATCTCTTTTGTAGCACTCTAAAATTGCACTCCAACAACACAGTAGGTGGTCCTTTTATAATATTTCTTGAATATATATGCAAAATCCTTCAACTCAAACCTATATATATATATTCAATCAATCTTCATTACTAATTAGTTCATATTCGGTAACAACAATACTACAGCTTTCAGCTCGATCATTCTTCAACTAAAGAGATAGATGGCTGGCCTTATAATTATGAGACTTATAGTCCCATTAGTTACGATAACTTTACTTCTTTCGGTGTATGATGTTGCTGGCACTACTAGGAACTACGAATTTAATGTGTGTGTCTCGTTTGATATGATCACGATCATGTCATATTATCTGCTAGTTTGTTCTTTTTGATATATATATATGCGGTTTAACATTTTGATATGAAATACATTTCTGTATGCAGATCCAGCTGCAAAATGTGACACGGCTATGCCACACGAGGAGCATGGTTACGGTGAATGGGAAATTTCCAGGTCCACGTATCGTTGCTAGGGAGGGTGACCGCTTGCTTATCAAAGTTAACAACCTTGTCTCCAATAACATCACAATCCATTGGTACCAGAGCTACATCTTTTGTATTTCTAACAAACATTATGACAGATATATATTTTTACTTTGTTTATAATCACTTTTTTTTTATGTTGCTGATCATACTATACAGGCATGGTATCCGGCAGCTAAGAAGCGGATGGGCTGATGGGCCAGCTTACATAACACAATGCCCCATACAAACTGGACAAAGTTATGTGTACAACTATACCGTAGTTGGACAAAGAGGAACTTTGTTTTGGCATGCACATATATCATGGCTACGTGCGAGTGTTTATGGCCCCCTTATCATTCTTCCAAAGCTCCATGTTCCCTACCCTTTTGCAAAGCCCCACAAAGAAGTTCCCATCATCTTTGGTAAATATTCTAAGTAGTCGAAATTAATTATTTAGTCATTGTACGTACGTGTACTTAATTAGTTGTATTGCAATAGTTGCATGGGATCATATATGATGCTTTCCTGCAGGCGAATGGTTTAATACAGATCCAGAAGCCATAATTGCGCAAGCAACACAAACTGGTGGAGGTCCAAATGTTTCTGATGCCTATACTTTCAATGGGCTTCCCGGTCCTTTGTATAACTGTTCTGCTAAAGGTATTTCTTGCATTTGATATACAAGAAATGTAAACTGGCATATATTTCAGTTATATACATTCATGATTAATGCTGATTATGTTCATGAAATTGGCAGATACGTTTAAGCTGAAGGTTAAGCCCGGAAAGACATACCTCCTTCGGCTGATCAATGCAGCACTCAATGATGAACTCTTTTTCAGTATAGCAAACCACACCCTCACAGTTGTTGAAGCTGATGCCATTTATGTTAAACCTTTCGACACTGAAACACTTATACTAGCTCCTGGTCAAACAACCAATGTCCTTCTTAAGACCAAATTGAAAACTCCTGGTGCCAACTTTCTCATGTTAGCTAGACCATACGTAACCGGCCAAGGAACCTTTGACAACTCCACAGTTGCTGGTATTCTTGAATACGAATCATCCATTCCCATGAAGCATCTTCCACTTTTTAAACCGACATTACCATCTTTGAATGACACTTCATTCGTGACGAAATTTTCAAATAGACTTCGAAGTTTAGCAAGTGCTCAATTCCCGGCTAATGTCCCACAAAAAGTTGATAAACATTTATTTTTCACCATAGGTCTAGGGACAAGTCCTTGTGAGAAAAATAAAACTTGCCAAGGACCGAATGGAACTAGATTTGCAGCCTCTATTAACAATGTGTCCTTTGTACAACCAAGCACCGCCCTTCTTCAGTCCCACTATTTTGATCAATCAAAGGGTGTTTATAATCCTTATTTTCCAGTCAGCCCATTGAATTGGTTCAATTATACAGGAACTCCTCCAAATAATACCTTTGTGAGCAATGGTACAAAACTAATGGTTCTTCAATATAATACTAGTGTGGAGTTAGTGATGCAAGATACCAGCATTCTTGGAGTTGAAAGCCACCCTCTTCATCTCCACGGCTTCAACTTCTTTGTTGTTGGTCAAGGGTTCGGAAACTACAATCCCAATACGGATCCAAAGAATTTCAATCTTGTGGACCCTATTGAGAGAAACACAATAGGTGTACCTTCTGGCGGGTGGGTTGCAATACGATTTCTTGCGGACAATCCAGGTATATGTTACTAAGATACTTAATTGTTGTGGTTCATCTTACAATTCAAGGGTTACTGCTAGTCATTGATTTGTTTCCCTTTTTACGTACTGATCGAACAGGGGTGTGGTTCATGCATTGTCATTTGGAAGCGCATACAAGTTGGGGTTTGAAGATGGCTTGGCTTGTTTTGGATGGAAAACTTCCTAACCAGAAGCTTTTACCTCCACCAACTGATCTTCCAACGTGCTAAAGTCGCCTTTGGGTTCATTTTTCTTTATTCAGATTTATCGGATTTGTATGTTTCTACATAAAACAATTTACTTCTCGGAGAGTTGACAATATTGTATGTTTCTAGCTAGTTTATGTGAGGAAACTACATTCTTATATAAAGTCTTATTTTCATGTAATTACGAGAATATCTATCAAACTTTCTTTGAATACTTATCAATCTATCACCACATCTCATCACTTATCATAGATTATAAAAACTGAGATCTCAACATTCTTGAATATCCCTAATTCATCTCTTTATGTTGTTCAATTCAAACTCCAAGATCTTAATTTGCAGCAGTTTTACATTTGCCCAACGAGCATAAAAAGGTCGTTCGACATCTTTTCTCGCACGTACCTGTGCATTTTTAACCTTTTTCAGTTTGTTGACTTATGAAATCAAAAAGGTTTTAATGAATGTAGCAAAAAATCTGGGTCCTCAATTGATTTACCACAAATGGACGTTAATTGTGTGTGATAATGTCATTGAATAACGACGGGTCAGGCCATTAATTCAAGCACAATTGTGAAACATCCTAGTGCCATTTGGATGCTAATATGTAACTTTTCCATAATTATATAAAAAGAGATAAAAAAAAAACTTCATACCTCCCTCTTGTACTACTAAATCAATGGCTTATTACGTAACACATCCAATTAGAAATATGTAAACAAGTAGTAAAAATATATTAGTCTAATATATGTCAAAAGAACCAATTTACAAAATTACAAAAAACATCTTGGCTAAAAATTAATTAAAAAAATTACTGTATTACTTAACACTCTTAACACCAAGATCATTTTTTTTTTTTTTATGTCAAGTATATCTACGGATCTACCATTTTAATCTGGCCAGATACATATATACCAAAAAAATCATTTGACATATTAATTTGACTCATGTGTCATACTTTTTTCCGTGAATGTCCCTATTTTTTACAAATTAGCTTTAAACATTGACACGTGAATCAAAAAATTTGAAAAAATTTAAATGTTCGCGGATGGTCGTGGGTGGTCTCATTAAATGGTTGCGGATGGTAAGGTGTTTCGCGGTTGGCGTAGGTGGATTGCGAGTAGTTGATTTGACACGTGTCATTCATCTAATTTATTTTGCGGGTGCAATAGGTGAGTCACGGGTGTCAAAAATGGGGCAGGTAGGTTGCGGGTGTCGCGAGTGAGTAGTTGACTGCTTAACACATGTCAGTCATCTAGCCTAATGGCAGGTGTGATAGGTGGTTTGCGAGTGTCGCAGTGGTTGGGGATGCCAAATGTAAAATTTTTATTTGGCTTTGAAAATAAAAATATTAAATATAGGGGGTCATCCATGAAAAAAAAGTATTACCCACAAGTTAAAGTCACGGGTCAAAATATTATTTTGATACATTTATGTATGACTAGATTAAAATATTAACAGAAAGAATGATAGAAATTATTCTTTTAATATTTTAATAAATATAAGAAAAAAGACAAAATAAAAGTATTTCTTTCGTTCCATTTTAATAATCCATCTTACTAATTTTATTTTTAAATAATTATTACCAAATACATTTATTACTCGATCATTCACCTGATCCAGAATTCCCTGCTGACGAAAATGACCCCACTTGGCCACTTCCATATGAGCTTGTGTTGTGTCCATGGTTTTTTGGTGTTTGAACTTTAAGAGAGGGGGAAGTGGAAGATTGTGGATATTTTGATATCGTATACAATTTCCCTACTCCAGTGACAAGGAAAGTTGTTAAGACAATTTTTGTGCAGAGAAAAAAACGATGTAGAAATGATGTGGCGGTACGTGATTAGCTAATAAAAAAATCACAGGAAACAATTTGAAAGAGTTACATGGTTGCTTTGCTGCGAAATACATAACTAAACCATATAATAATAAATAAATAAAAAAAAAGGTCTCAAAATGGCCATGTTCCGTTGTGATCCTGCTCCTACTGCACACATTTAATACTTTTCCTCTTCCTGTTGACAATCCTCTTTTTCTTTTCAGTTTTAGCCTCATTGGGTTTATTCTCCTCTCTGAAATCAGATATCAAAGAAACCATCTGTCAGTAGATAAAACCAAATTTGTCTTCGGTATATATATATATATCTTGACTTGATGCCAAATTACAGTTGACATCTAAAATAGGTTCATTTAATGTCCCATTTCCATGATGATTGCAGCAGTGGGAAAAATCAAACAGGCCTTACAAAACACATATGAAATGCTCTGAAGTTACCTGGTTCGAATCGGATTTTCCAAGTCTGCTACAGCTTCCGTCACCGCATAAAATGCTATTTTCTTCACCTGCAATATAGCAGGCAGCATAAAATAATCGCAACACATTATTATGTAAGAAAATACTAAATGTTAATTAGACTCATTACTAATATCCTAATTGCCTCATACATCCTTTATACAAAAAGCTAGAAATTGGACCAGAAAAGGTTGGTGCAAATGTAGTTTCCAGTTTGACCAAATTATATATGCCATTCACATTTGATGTTTCTTGTATTTAACAAATATTACTTTATTAGTCATGGTGGAATCTAGAACATATTGTTGATGGATGAATCTACTATACTAATTTTTCACTATGCACTGAACGGATTGTTTACCTCCAACTTATCTTCTTTTGCCCTATGATTTTGGGGTAAAATACGGAAATCTTCTGTTAACTGGATGCATTCACCAACATTTTCAGGGGAAACAAAGTCCAATGCGACTTTTATGCATGACTGCAGGAACACAAAGTCAGCAGAAAAAATAATTATGCATACGAAATAACAGAATAATCAGGGATTAGTTCAATCAAACAATAGCAAACAAGACAACAATCTTCAACTGATACCAGTTTCTGTAAACTATTATTTCAAAATGACTATAAAAAAGGTCAAGGTCTACCCTTTGCTAAATAACAGCATACAGCTATACATTATATAAAGGCCAAGATAAAAAACACCATCACAAGTAGACTTGCATATGATTACAAGTGAGGTTAAATGTTCTTTTAAAGACTAGAGCTTCTGTCCATATCAAAGTCTCAAAACTCTCAACCTGAAAATGAAAAAAATGTATAAAAATGAACTAAGGCCTTATACAAGCAGTGCCACCATCCGGTGGCAGCATCGGATGGGAATAGCAGCGACAGATCTGTACCAAGCTCAAGCTTGAAAGGGATTGAGAACTTTAGGCTGTGCTAGCACTCATCGGGATAGATTGATATACCTTTATGATGCAAGCTCGAGTTTGGCTCAACAAGATTTAAGATCTGCTTAAGCGCAAGCTTGAATGAAAGAAAATCTAATACTTTTAAAGACTAGAGCTGCTGTCCATATCTAAGTCTCAACTCTCTACCTGAAAATGAAAAAAATGTATGAAAATGAACCAAGGCCTTATACAAGCAGTGCCACCGTTCAGTGGCAGCATTGGATAGGAATAGCAGCGACAAATCTGAACCAAGCTCATGCTTGGCAGGGCTTGAGAACTATAGGTTGTGCTAAAACTCAACGGGATAGATTGATTAACCTTTAAGATACAAGCTCGAATTTGGCTCAACAAGATTTAAGATCTGCGTAACCGCAGCTTGAATGAAAGAAAATCCAATACTTTAAAAGACTAGAGCTGCTGTCCATATATAAGTCTCAACTCTCAACCAGAAAATGAAAAAAATGTATAAAAATGAACTAAGGCCTTCTACAAGCAGTACCACCGTCCGGTGGCAGCATTGGATAAGAATAGCAGCGACAGATGTGAACCAAGCTCACGCTTGGCAGGGCTTGAGAACTATAGGCTGTGCTAGAACTCAACGGGATAGATTGATAAAGCTTTATGATGCAAGCTCGAGTTTGGCTCAACAAGATTTAAGATCTGCTCAAGCGCAGCTTAAATGAAAGAAAATCTAACATTCGGTAAATGACCTCATTTAAATATAGAAGCACCCTTGATTTCAGCTCAAATAGAAAGACAAGAATTGAATAAAAGCACTTATAAACTCGATCTCTGCATGTCATATGTTTCAAGCTTAATCCTTGTACTGGGGCACAAAAAAAAAAGCTTGAGGTGAGGAAGCGTCAAGCTCCAACACAATGAAAGGTCTACTTGTGTCCATTGCACAATCAACTGTTAGCTCATAACTTGTATTATACTATGTAGTACAGCTCTAGTAGCATAGAAAGTCTAGTAGACAAGATTCTGCTCCTCATAAGGTTATTTTCCCCCCAAAAAGATCATATTGGGTATGTCTAAGCCATGTAGACACTTTTAAAGAAGATTGTTTGAAAAGAGAATAAAACCTAAAATAATGTTTTTTGGTTTTCATCCTTTACCTGGAAATGTTTTTTCATAATAAAAAGAAGACTTGGAAAGATGCTTCTCAACGTTACAGACATATATAACCCTCCTTTCAATTCTGAACCCATTGTCGGCCATGTCCAGCCAAATCATGCACCATGTTGCCTTTGCCAGCCACCATTGGACCCATCGCCGTCGCTGGTGTATCTATATACGGCCAAAGTGTCGCCCCCTTTATTGATGCCCACACGGGACCTCTTTCTTTTTTCCTGTTTAATATGGGTCGCCCCCTTTAACTGTATGCGATTACATGAGTGTTGTTGGCTGACGCTATTATGTGTAGTTATGCCTTAGGTGTAAAAATTGTATGCTCCCATAATTACTAGGATGTGAACGGTTATGTATATTTGGTCGTAGTTACTGCATGCTGTACAACTACATATTAATCATAACTATTTTTTTAAGTTAATAAAAATATAAATAGTTTTTACTTAACTTTGTCATTATGTACAAACTACACAATATCTTATATATATAGTCAACACATAAATCATACGAATTATTAACACTAACATGTGTATAATTAATAAATCCGAAAACAACAATGCCCCAAGCTTAATTTCTGAGATGCGGTGCAAATAATTCTATTGTTAATGTTAATTCCTAGAACACAAATTTTTACATTGTTTATTGATTATTGTTAGTCCTCTTATTAAAATAATTTTAAGGATCCAAATGAATATGTACTTTAAATGATTAAGAAATACATACTTGTTTTTGCAAATTATGTGTTGTCGAATAAAATTATTAAAGATGTTATAAAAATTATAATTTACGAAATTTTATGTATAAAAATAAATTATAAACATAAAAAATATATATATAACAAATTTATTATATAAACAGCAAATTTCTTAAATACAATAAAATAAACAAAGTTACATAAATATAATATAAAATATGGGCAAAATAGACAAATTCTAAACTTTAAGGGTCAAAATGAAAATTATGTGATGGAAAATAAACTATTCAAAACATCCTGGCATTCAACTAGGGATGGGCATGGGACCGTCCCGGTACCGGTCCCGAAAATCGTCAAAAACTAATACCGGTCCCGATCCCGAAATGGTATTCGGTACAACTATTCGGTACCGGTACCGGGACGGTACCGGTATTTCCCGGCGGTACCGGGAAAATCGGGATTTTCCCGGTACCGTCCCGGTCCCAATCCCGCGAACTACCAAAAAAAGATACCGGTCCCGGTCCCGAATGGGATTCGGTACCACTATTCGGTACCGGTACCGGGACGATACCGGGACGGGATCGGGACTTGGGATTTCTTGCTCATCCCTACATTCAACCGCATCTCTCCTCTGTACCTATATCTATAGTTTATATCTATCTCTTCTTTATCTTGTCTATGAAACCACAAATCACCATGGATCCATCGCCACAACCATGACCACTAGAAAACAGGTCGGCCTCTCTCTCTCTCTATCTATCTATCTATCTATCTCCCCCACTCTCTATTTTCACTCTTCTCTTTTATTCTCTTTGCCGATCTACCACCACCGCCACCATCATCGATGACCACCACCACTGGCGACGAGAGTTTTCACCCGAGTCTTGACTGATCCGACCGATTCTTGACCGAGTTGTCCGATCCTTGACCAAGTCGCAGTGTTGTAAATCTCGGCCATCTCGGACGAGATATCGCCAAGATTTCGCTACTCGGGGTTCCACTGCAACGAGAAGTCTATTATCGGGGTAGTATCTCGTTTTGGTCAAATATCGGTCAATCTCGTCCATCTCGGCCCTATCTCAACCTATCTCGGCCAATCTTAGGCTAAAATTTTCTTTTTCTTTTTTCCGGCAACTCCATCTCCAGCGGTGATGATAAAAGACGAGAGAAAGAGAGAGGAGAGAAAAAGAAAGAGACAGAGAGAAAAGAGTACCCTTTTTTTCCGGCGACTCCATCTCCGGCGGTGGTTATTGGAATAAGAAAATGAAAGAGAGAGGATGCGGTATAGAAAAAAAGAGAGAAAAAAAAAAGGTTGTTCAAATAATTACCAATATTTTACACTTAAAAGACACTAAGTTAAATACATACATAATATTAAAAGGTAAACTTTTTAGTTTTTGGTGATTATTGACGTATTATGTTAAAATATTGCTAATATTTATTTTTTTTTAAATAAATTCTTTTATAATTTAAGGTCCCCAATATATCGCCATTACGACCGATATATCGCTTCTCGGGGGTCGACCGATAATAGACCGAAAAGTGATATTTACAACCTTGCCAAGTCGGCTGATTTTTACCATGTTTGACCTGAGTCTGACGCGTTGACCGATTTTTAAGCCGATTCCAACATAATCAAATCCCCACCCCGCCGATCCCCCCGAGTTGATCCTGAGAAATCGGCCCATCCGGCCGATTTTTACAACCTTGGAGCCATATAGAGCCTTTTTACTCTTTTTAACACTACAAATATAAAAGTTACTTGGCGCTTCAAATTCTATGAGAAAAATGATAAATTAAGGTCTTACCACTACTTTCTATTGATATATTTGAAAAATTAACATTTGTTTGAGTCATCATCTTATAAGCTTACAATTATTATATTTAAAAATGATTTTCAACATTGATGATAATAGCAATCTACATATATATAAAGACCTTGTAAGGGTTTATATTCATTAAAAATTAATAACATAGATTATACATCATAATGTAAATCTCTTTCTTATCTCAACTCTTCGCATTTATACTTTCATTTTACAACGTGATTTCTCATTCCTACTTTGTCAAAATCAACAAACCAATCAAAAATGTTTGTAAAATCTTAAATTAGGTTGACAAATATATTCTTGCAAAACACCCAACAATTTTTTTTCTCAATGGCTTGTATCTCGGCACATCATTAACTATTAGCACAAAGTTAGCTGTTGTTTATTCCACAAAGAGCCTCATTTCACTGCTCCAACAAGCTTTCACCCAATGCGGAAACCCCACTGATGACACCCGTAGAACTCTGTTGTATCTCGGTGTCGGGTCCCAGTGTGGCAGATAACTCCCTAAGACCAGCCACAGCCGCATTGCGGAAGATTTAGCATCAAGTACAAGTGTCCGGGTTATTGACAAAAGCTTACGTCTTACATTATATGACTACGTAACTTCAGTTACGAATAATTGTGCCATTCAAAACATAAGAAGGCAAGAGGCTAAATCATAACACATAGGTGGAGCACCTTGTGGGCAAAGACCGAAGGTTTATTAAGGCCACATTACTACCAAGCCCAGCCCGACAAACATTATGTTTCCAAGTAGCTATTAGAACACTCTAACAAGATAATTGCACTCATTCTTTCACGTCCATCGGGGGTATGAGGATTCGATTCAACGGGATCGGACTAAAAATCGGGCGACTCGGTCAAAAATCGGCCGAATCGGGTCAACAACTTGTTTTTCCTTTTTTTATAATAAACTTTTAATAAAATCCTAAATTGGTTTAAGTTTATATTTCTAAACAATTAAAGTTTGAACTTTGAAGTATTATGTTAATGTTTCTAAACAATTATGTTTAAGTTTGAAGTTTTTTACATATAATTTCATAAATTATTATTTTTATATATAAAAAACCCAATCTGATTTCTCCCCGATCCGATCCCGATTTTACAAAAAATCCTGACTTCCCCCCTCGCCGATCCGATCCCGAGTCACGAGTTCTGCAACCTTGCTCATTATTAACCAAAAAAAAATAGTCTTGTAATCTCAAAAGCCACCATAGTGACTATTGCTCCAAATAATCAAAAGCAATATTTGGATGAACAATAGAGCCTTTACATGCTTGTTTCCAATCTCCCCACTAGTTCATCAAATTAAGTCGATTGAGTTTCTAACAAATCTAGAGTCTTTTCATTATGAGCTCCATAATTCATCTACCCTTTAAAGACCATAATAGCATAGTGAGTATATTCTACTTCACTAAGTTTCAACCTAATCTTTTGTTTTCTTCTGCCTATGAATAGAAGTTGGGCGGGGTTCTCATATTCACAAAAACTAATAGGAAGAAATCAAAACTATCATGAAGAAAATAAGTACATAGTTGAAGAAAAGCTTACGATGACTAAGGGACACTAAAAATATAATCATATTCCCATAACTAAATGATCACTAACTTATTGTTTGTACCTGTGACCAACTAAAAACTAATCTACCCAATTACTTGAAACCATCCAAGTGAAACCGAAAACAATAATTAACATGACATCAATTATCAAGGAGAGAAACTTTTCATGGTTATGCATCTCACAATAATTAGCAAGCCGATAGCTTAGAGAAATGCAAGTGATCCCCACAACATCAACTATTGGTATCAAATAACTTCAGATGTAATAAATAAAGGGTATGGAAACTAGAAGTTGGATACCTTCAAGTTTCTAACTTGATGAGCGCAACCAGCAGGTATGAAAACAGCATCTCCAAGCTTTTGAACAAAAGTCCAAGGTTCGATTCCTAATGAGATCCATAGGAATGAGCAGAATCAGAACATTAAATCAGTAGAATCTCATACACATCTTGAAATATATACTAACCAAACTCTTCTTTCAGCCTCCTTTTATGCTCAATGGTTAGGTAAAATGTTTGGTCATGAATTGGATGGATAACCTGGAGAAAAAAACAAAAAAAAAAACAACTTTGAAGCAATTTACATAGCTAACATTCGTATATTGCAATGCTACAAATACAAAAACTTCTGGTGAAGGACCATAAATCACCTATAAAAATTTTATGTTTTGGGGGTTTCATTGACTAGCAGTTCAGAAAATCAAGTTTCCATATATGATATAAACAATATATAAGCATGGATGATTAATCTGAACTTAGTTTTGCAAGTAGGACATCTATAACTATGTGCCAACTTCACGTACGAAGCATAAGTGTTTGACGGGTAATGTCATAGCAATAATGAGTAGATGTTTCTTATCCTGAAAAGATAAGATGGTTTTCCATTTTGTGTAAAGCCCAACTTAGTTTGCTAGAACATTACACTATAAAAAATTATTTCTCCTTCAGTACCAATCTTTTGTTTACCGTCTCAACTATTAAATACATTATATCATAACCTTCTTCACTGAAAGCAGTAGCTATGCAAGAAAAGACAGACACACACAAAAAAAGACTAAAAAAAAGTAAAGCACATATCGATGAAAATTAACTTGGCAAAAACAAACCACAATGGAGAAAGTTTTAAACTTTCTCAGTCTGGAGAAGCTAAGGGCGCGTTTAGTTGTGAAAAATGTTTTCTAGTTTTTCATTTCTAATTTTCTAGAAAATGGAAGGAGTTTTTTATCTCTAGAAAACAAATGAAAATTTTGAAAACGCGTTCAAAACTAGAAAATGCTATTTTCATTTTCCATATTAGACAACATGTTCTAATCTACTTGGTGGAGTGGGGCGGGAAAAAG
>JAOXNX010000001.1:23421190-23436255 GCA_028566075.1 Solidago caesia | reverse complement strand
GATAAATAAGGAAATGTTGAAAAAATTTAAATTTTAAGACTCTAAGTCATTTGCTTTATAAAGTAGTATAGATAATAAGTTATTCTTACCAGGGTGACCTTTTACCAAAAAAAAAAATAATAATAATAAGTTACATCCAAAATAATGTTGAATCAAGCGCATTGACTTACTTATCTCTCTTCATGTTGTTTTGGCACATCATTTTATCCAAAAAGTGATAAAACTTTTGTAAATGTAGCATTGTTCTTCCCCAAAATCCATTGTTTTGCATCCCATGCTTACAACTTACAAGTTACTCAACAAACATGGACAATATGTATGAAAAATTGTTGATGTCATTGTCAACGGACGTATGGAAAAATTCGCTTTTGAGTTTACAATTTGGCATTCAAGTGCAATTTCTCGTATTTAGAAGTGACAAATCATATATGCTGTAAAACTTTGAAGCCAATCTGCACTTCATAAAGCTAAAGATAGGGCAAAAACTTCCATGGAGGACTAATACATTGCACTTGCAGGACTTGATCCCTTCCCAGAAAGAAAAAATATTGAGAGTTACGAAGTATCCCTATCCAGCTATCCCACAAAAAGAAACAAAATTCGTTCGTTAAAAGTTAGGGTATCTAGTCTTCTTTGAGCTTATTGACATACTTGAGAAAAGCACGAGCAGGATTCTCCCTTGGTGGTGCACGTACACGACTTGACCTACGCACTACAGCCTCTTCCTCCATTTGGATCCTGTGAGCCTCCTTTGATTTCTTCTGCATTTCACCTCTGCAACAAGTTTACAACTAATCAGTTGCATACAGAGTTACATTTGTATTCAATTGCCTCCATCATCAAAAAAAGGATGATACAATGTTTACTTCTCTAATTGGTAAAACAAGTACCTACGTGTTTGTTTTCAATCATTTTGTTAAATCAATTAAACTCACTGAAATGAAAATAATATAATATTTGTCATCATATTTGACACACCTAACTAGTAACAGAAACCTTTAAATTTGATGACAAAAGTGGTTTGGGTCAACCCAATCCGAACCACCCATTTCCACCACATAGAAAAATTACCAATTTGACCAGAACCCATTTACCCAACCCAATCAGCGTTCCACATCTACCCATATAGCATAGCACATGTAAGTGTCTTAAAGCAAGAAAATGATAAGGTTACTCTAGCTCATAGGTCCAAGTCACACAAGAAAGTACTATAGCAAAATGCAAAATGCAAAAATAAAATACAATAAAATAAAATAAAATAAAAAGAAAAAAAAACTATTAACATTTTGCAACTGATTAAAATGGGCCAGGTCAGGTTGAGTTAAACCTTATCAAAAATTGAACTTTCATAAATAATCAAAAGTTTACTTTCAAAATGATGCAATAGGTTATAAACATAGTATACGTTCGATGACTCTTTAACTATTGAACCCCGTTTCTTTTTAGGGTCAAAAAGAATCCAACCCATTGACTCATATTCACAAAAATGGGTTGATATTGCCAACTCTACAAACAAATCATCTTTCTAGAGCATTTCATTCGTAGTGATACCTCGAAGGCCATTATACAATGTAAATATTTATGGTACAAGGCTTTTTGAAGCAATAAAACAACTTGATACATCTGTTTATTTTGTTTTTCACTATTCTTCATTATCTTTTTTTTAAATCAACTTTCATTCAAAGTGACTTGATTGAATGTCTCAAATAAAACAAGCCAAGTCAAAGCATAAAACAAGTTGAGGAATCTTACGAGATTTTGTTATAACGTTTCTCTAGTTGCTTTTTAAGTGCCTTTTCTCGTTCGCCCTTCTCATTCAGTGAGCTCATTAAAGAGTCAAGCTTTATATAGAAGAAAGAAGAAGAGTCAAGAAAATGAGAAATGATAGTCACAAATTTGAACTTGTAAGTAAAAGTATAATTGATACCTCCGTTTTAGTGCTGTAGTAGCCCCACTGTTTGTGGTCACAACTTTCAACAAAAATCCTCGAGTCCTTGCGGAAAAACCAGTACCTGTTATAATCCCTGTCTTTACCTAATGGGTTAGAGCGTACGAATCTCTTCTCTATTTCTCTTTCCAGATATTGTTTCTGCAAACACAAACAATAAATCATGCTCTCCTCACATATAAACATATAAACAAATTAAACGAAACAAGTTGCAAAACATGATCACAAAAACTATCCTAAAAACACATAAATTTAAGTTCTTAAATAAAACAAATAATGAGGTTGTAAGTATGTTAATACACATCAGGGGACATTCGACTTGTTCGACGCATTTAAAACTTAACACTTTCAGCTATGTTTTTAAATTTTAAAAAACTGAACATTGCAAATGAACTATAACCAAAATCGACGTTGAAATTGCCACCTCTACATAAAGAACATTATTTTATAAAACTTGTATTATGAAATATGATTTTACAAAACAAGTACCTTTAAAAGATCATTTGATCTGAAAATCTAGCAACAACTCATAGTGTTAATAGCAATTTAACATACAGGTGATGTAATATATTTTGGGGCAGGTACTAATAGGAATCACTAGGATATAATAAGAAACATTTTCATCACACACACAGACACACAAAAGCCTTACCCGTTGTTCTATATTTGTAATATCATCTGCTTCCTTTTTCTCAACATCGGTCGATTTCTTAGACCCCTTTCCAACTGATGCCTTGATACTTGCTATTGTAAGTTCTGTATCTACCTTGACCCTTTTCACATCCTTCTCAGATTTCTTGTCCTGCTTCTTCGCGCTGTACATCAATAACCAAACCATTCAAAAATGACCTTCCAACTACAAACTTGATCATCGGATAAATATAAAAAACAACACTAGCATTTCCAAAAAAAGAAAAAAAGAGAAACAACATTTGGAACCTGTTTTCTGATGCATGTTTTTGATTTTGCTCGTTAGATGAAGTTTTATCCTTCTGTTTCTTCGCAACATCTCCATTCTGACTATTCATCATTTCTTTTTTCTCTCTCCTCTTTCTCCCCTCTTCCAGTGCCTCACCTCGTTTTTCTGATGCAAGTGCCTTTCGCTCTTCAATATACTCATCCAGCTTTTCTCTCATGATGTCGCTTGAAAGAACATGAGCAACCAATTCACAAAAGATAGCTAGCTTACTATGAATATCCAGAAGACCATAATGACCCCGTTTAATAGTACTTATGTGAGCCGCTAATTCTGCATTTCCGATCAGTTCCAAGAAATCACACAAGTAATCCGTCCAGGTGATCAATGTGATCTGTATTTTGATTGATAAAGAAAGGGTTATTCACTGAACATGAGTAGAAAGGAACAATAATAAGTTTCATAAGAAATTTAAAATGGATAGAAAATTTAAGTTAATCCTAAAATAACGGGTCGAAAGTTGCCCAAAGCGTATTCAAATGCTTAAAACCTCCTAAAATAATTTATTCATAAAAATCAGATTGACATTGTAAAAGTATAAAATTTGAAATCGTAGTTGTTACATTAAGTACTAAAAACTTTCGATAAATGCAGAGAAAAGAGTTTTGGTAGGTCAACTAGACCTGTATTAAAATGACAGGTTTACCTGACCCACACATTATGTCAACAGAGCAAAGGCAATAGGATTTTAAAAAAAGCATGAATTGAACCTTTGGCTTCCGTTTTTTCTTCTGTAAAGCTATAAAATAGTCCCCGTCATCCTTCATAAGTAAGCGAAGAAGAGCAGAATAGGATTCCACTAAAAGAACTATATTGCTTTCTTTATAACACAGTGCATTTTCAAAGTCATCTAGTGAGAATGGTGACAAGTTCAATAGTTTACTATAAGAACAACAAAAATCCCAAACCATCAAAAAAACACCAACACAATCCATTGGAACGTTAAAATTTCTGGTTGGTATTGGGCGGGCAGTAAATACAGGATCATCTGCAGCGGGTCGCACCAACAAATCATCGATCGGATATTTGATAGGCTCGTCATCTTCTGTTATATGTAGATTAATCATCAGAAATTTGTCAAAAACATCACTTTAACATACAAAAAAAAAAAAAAACAACTTAAATGATGCAAATCATCTATAACCAAAACGATCTAAAAACAAACAACATTACAATTCATACCATCTTTTGCATCATTGTTCAGCTTTTTTCGCTTACGTTCTCCATTGTTTGCTTCCTGAACAAAAAATCATGGACTAACTGATTATTTTAGAGATAGAGATTCCATCCAATTATACCATTTTCCTTGATTCTCCATTTACATTGACCCATAGTCACAGGGATCACAGAAACACACACGGTTTCCGTTTCGCTACTTCCGGATCGGGTGTACCAGATTGCTTGGGATCACGAATGGATTCTTCGTACAAAGCTTTGAAATTACGCACTAAAGTATTATTTGAACAGACATTTAATAAAACAACTATTTGAGTATTAAACGCCTTATTAAGTAAATATATGTTATGGAAGTTTGGTCGTGATGTGTGAATGTATATAAATATAGGAAACTGATATTAATATGCTACCATTGGGCTAGAGGTGGCAACAAGAATGGGAAATGAATGGGTCAGTTTGGTTCGTGATTTATCTCAATGTCAAATACAAAAACTAGCCAAAAGGAAAACGGGTCAAATGGATGAACAGGTTGAGAGTCAGCTAAAGTCTATTCGTAACTCGCTTTACCAAAAGACTTGGATAATCATTGTGATAACATGTTTTTTAACAAAATGAATGTAATGATTACTTATATAAAGTTAAAAAAAGAAACGGACAAAAAAGTGACTGCAGGCAAACCAGCCTGGCCCTGTCTAACCTGCACCAAAAATGACCGGCTTCGACCCGTAACTGCTTTGACCCGATACAAGAAGTCCCACCTTGCCACCTCTAATTACCATTAGGCCAAAGGGCTCTTGGTCCAACGCATCATTCTTATTCTATATATAAATGGGACCCGCAAAATGATAATGTTTAAAGACCAAAAAAATTAAAACCTTAACATTTTTAATCAGGGAGACGTTACCTTGTCTTTTCTCTTCTTGGGAGAAATTTTGCTCCTCAACTCTTCTGGAAGATTAGTCGAGATCCCATATTTCACGGCCAATTTATCGTGAAGCACCCAAGGACAACTCCTATATGTGGACTCTCTGATGAAAGACTTCAAAACATCTCTACCAAAAGGCAATTTTCTCTTAATCAAATCTTCACCGCTCACCACAGCGTTTTCAGTTACTTTCTTATCTTTATCAAGCCATGCTACCTGATATTGTGTTTTTTCAACTTCCTCGTCTATTACTTTTACTATTTTACATGGATATATCCGATTGTTCTTTCTTCCATATATTTCAGTTCCCTCTAACAAGCGCTCCTGTAGCTTTGCAGAAATAGTACTCGAAAGATCTCTTAAAGTGAGCATGCCTGTAAACACCAAAAACGACATGAAACATGGCACACTTCTTTGTGAACCAAAAGAACTCAATTCAGAACATCAAGTATAAATATTAGGGCACTGATGAAAAACGTAGGCATGACATGCTTATCCCACATCCAAACCAGGTACCCTACAAAAACCACAACCACTATTGAACTTTAGAGGGTGTACGGCTTAGCTTTTCAAAGAGCTTATTAGCTTATTTCTGTTATCTAAACACATAAAACCCAATGTTTTTGCCAAGTGGCTTTTGGGTTTTAAGCTTATTTGACTAAAAAGGCCCTTTTTAAAAAGCCATGATGGTGAAGCTTTTTCAAAAAAGCTTAAGCTCTTTTTTAAAAAGCTAGGCCAAACACACCCTTAATGCCTAAGACAACATGTTAATAAGAACACTTTTGTGCAGTCAGAAGGATTACTAGTATATATATGCTTTCTTGACTTTGATTGGGAAAAAAAATAAATTTAAAGCACTCAAAAAGATTATCTAGAAGCAATGTTATGTAAAAATGAGATATAAGGAACAGTTCATGAAATTAAATGAGCGGGCCACTAAGGAGTCACGCTCTCTTAAGTCTAATCAGAGGAAGAAAGTTAATACTTGAAACTCTCTTTATTCAGAACAGGTTCATCTGAGCAAGGATCACTTCCATAATGTATTTAATATGCATTTGGACAAGATCAATTGGGGTGTGGTCTATATGTAAATAAAAGAACATCATTAGATGGTCAAACAGACATGACTTAATACCAGCAACTGCCTCTAATAGCTCAAAAATCCTACCCCAAAAATTACCATTTGCAGATTTTTAGGCGCGTATTCTATTTAGAACAGAGAGTGAAATTTCATTAACTTCATAGCGCAAACTACGGAGTGGAAGTCATAAGCTTTTGTATAAGTCTCTTCCAACTTTTTATCTTTTATTATATTTTTTTTTCTCGGTATATATATAGAATAAGCCATGAAAGTAGAATAACATTTGGAAATTATTATGATAGGTGGTAGAAATCATAGGAACTGGAACATCACGCAAATGAAGATAGACATGCTCTACAGCTTTAACCCTGTACAGTAAGTACAGCGAACTAATATAGCTAGAATTTTCTTTATGAAAACGTTACTAGCACATAAAGACATGTATGAAACTGCAAGCCAACTTGAGGAGATTTTAATATGGAAAGTAGATAAAAGAAAAGGTAAAATACAGTATAGAAAGAAGATAGAAAGAGTTATTACTGAATTGAACTTCTCGCAGCACGGGTTCCATGAGCTCTTTGGGGAACTGCTGAACCTTCTCACTGGCCTGTTTTTCTGAAACCAACGCCTCCTCATAAGTCAAGTTGAGCTTCCCGGTACTCTTGCATGTCCAAACTCTTTGACGATACAGATTTATCCGTTTCAAGTATTCGCTAATAAACACAAACATATCATTTCAGTCAAAATAAGAGTGCACTTATCATTTGGGACAGTAAACGCACACTCGTGACTTGTCGACACAAAACCTGATACTCTATCCTTTTCATGCTGAAGTCTGTTTTACAAATAAAAAATTGGTCCAAAGTGAGTCGTATCTAGTGTAAGAAAACCCACAATCCTTGAAATTGGCACTCACATTCACATTGAGCCTTCAGCTTTGCAACTTTAGGGTATGGATTTTAACAGTGAAATACTATTAGTATCAAGTTTTTTTACTACTGAAGGAATTACAGTCTATTTTAACCCAAATAAAACATGATAGACAGTAATACTTTACTGGGTGGGCATACCCTGTGCATATCCAAAACCAATTTGTAGTGTAAAAAAGATAAAGAAAGAAAAAAATCTTATAAAGCACCCATATAAATTGTTACCGTAGTGTATACCCTACTCTAAAACCCTAAACTAACTGCCTAGAAAATCGCAAATTTTCAAAAAGCCTATGAACACTAATGCTAAAATGTTGGGAATGCAATACATTTTTCTTGGCCAAAAGACTTTCAGCCAAAAAAATCAGAGAGTCTTATTAAAGTTAATTAGTTTCTAAACAGTATGACTTGATATTTGGATCTAAACAAATGTATTATAATTAACTAAATCATAAAGATGGGAACACATATCCTTCTAAAATGCAAGTGGTAATCAACATAAACGAAAATATAGAAATTAGGAGGGTACCAATAATCACGAAAAATCTCTTTCGTAAAGCGAATTTGAAACACCAGCTCATCTGGCTTCAAATCATCGGGTCTTTCCAAAAGAGAAAAGGGTTTCCTTTTATATAATGGCATTTCATCCACCAACTCACCTGCACATATAATATAATAATTATATATAAAAAGAATCCCATAAATAAATAAATAAAAATAAAAGGGTTTTTAATAACTCAGCGTTTCCATAAATAAAAAGTTTCTTAATTAAGGAATGTAAACACTTTGTAATTACTTAAACTGAGTTATACATGCATTTTTTAAATATAATAACCTAACAAAACCCATAAATAACAGGATATTAGAATTAAAAAAAGGATTTGGCTAACCCTTTAGGGCTACCAAAAAAATTGTTGTACGCTGGCGCTTGATAACTATTTTTAGGGGGCGTTATTTTTTCATATACAACACTTTATTGCGTATTAAACGGTTAACGAAATCCAAATACCCGAATGTCATACAGCATTTACAAACCCTAAAAGACTATTTTTCCAGGTGGGTTTTAACAAAACAATAAAAATGAGTCAGCTAATGAATCTTGAACAATAATAATGATGATGACGAAGATAAAAGCTTGATCATACTTAAAATATATAAACAAAAAAGAAGAGAAGCCCTAAACAAGAAACTGAAAAAAGATGCTTAATTTAAAGAAAATATACAGTAATAATTAACAATAATAAAAATAATAATATACAGCAATTCCCGCCACAAATTTGATTAAAAGGAAATTAAAAGTAAAGAGGGACAGTAAAAAAAAAAGAAGAAATTACCAGACAAATGTTGAGAGGGTTTGTGTATGTTGAGAGGGAGGGGAAGTGGAAAGAAAGAGACGGTGGCAAAATGAGAGGAGGTTGGTTTGTTTCTCACTCAGCGCCTTCCCCTCCTGTTTCTTGCGACTTCTCTCTCTTTACCTTCCTTTGTTCTCGGGAGCCAAATATTAATATTAATAATTAATAATAATTGTCTTTATTTAAAAATAAAAAAAACTTTTCTATAAAATCTACCCCTCTTGTATGTTTGAGTGTCTGTAAGTATCCCCTTGGTTTAATTAAACTTAACTTTTAATTAAAAACTAATTTCTTTTTTTTTTTATCTATACGACTCAAATAAACTCAAATTTTTACTGGTATTCACAACCCAACTAAACCACTTTATTTTATTTTATTATATTAGTATGATTTATAATTATTTTTATCATATTAAAAATAATTATTTTATTGTAAATAAAAAGATTATATTCACAATAATCCTATATAATATAAAAATAACAAAAAAATAAATTACATTTTAGATCACCAATAAAGGTGGTCTTATATTCTTAAACAAAACTGAGCAAATGAAGAAAGATTCATGATTCGTGTAAGTTCCACTCTAAAGCATGGGATATGGATGCTCTTTGCCAACCCTGAATCTTAAGTAGCGGTTTGACGTCGACCGCCCAACCATATTGCATGCTTGGTTCTTGGTTTTGCATTCTTAGTGAGACGATTAAACGTCGATGCTCAGTGTTGCTTATTTTGTTTTACTTTTTTTGTTTTTAGCTATTAAATGGGAAGGAAAATGTTAAGAGAAAATGTTATTACAAAACTCGCTAGATAAGGCACCGACCATAATTGCTCCATTGGCCCTTTCTTCGCTATTTGTGTGAATATTGGCCTGCAATATACATTATATATTTAATCTATTATCAGTCTTGACTTTTAGTCAAAGTAAGTGATTACGCTGACTTATTTTGATTCCCATTTTTTGGTTTCTTAACAAATAGATATTAATGTATTGTTAATGTTTTTTTATTAATATATTATTGAATAAAAAGTAGTTTAAAAAAAATAATTTGTGTAATTAATAATAAAAAATGATATCCTAGGTGGTTTTGTGTCTATAACGGCTTAAAACTGATAAAATGGTGGCGCTGAGGTGGCGTTGTTATGGTTTTGCATACTTTATGCTCTTATATGTGAAAATGGATATTTATTTTGAAACAAATTAAATTAGAAAGATAGATATTTATTTTGGGATTGGAGTAATATTTAGATTTTATTATATTACAATAATACTTTTTATTTTATTTTATTTTTACTATTGTGGGCCATTTGGTCAAACTAAAACAACTACAGCAAAATATTGTTTTACTTTTGAGTTAACTTCACAAATGCCCCACGTGGTCGTCGAAATTAAACTTTTTCACCCTGTTTTTTTTTTTTTTATCACCAGTCACCAATGTATTTACATTTTGTATCACCACTCATCCTTGCCACTAACGGCCGTCTATTTTGCTTCGTCAATACCCTCACGGCATTCCACGTGAGGGTATATTCATTTTTTTGCTTTATAAAACACCTTATATCACTAAATGAGTCCACGGACTTGTTCAAATACAATCAAACTCACACACATGTCCCCAAAAAACCCGTTCTTCTTCCCCTTTGTCACTCTAAATCTCTGTAAAAGATCAAAAGAAATAACAATGGTGTTGTTTGATTATAGTAATTTTGATGATGATGATGATGGCAAAATGATAAAGCTACACTATAGTAAGTTTTTTGAAGTAGATTTTTTTTTTTAACTAACCCATTTGTTAAGGCATATTTATATTTGCATTTTTTAATCTTACCTTTTTTTTTTTTTTTTTTCGCATTACAGGGCAATATGGTAATCTATTTTCACTTAGGATTCACAATGCATTTCCTGGTAGGGAATATTTCCATGGGGGAGAGGTAATAGTTGATTATTTAGATAGTGAGAAGTTTTCAATGCATGATTTTAACTTAAAGTTAGAAATTTTATAGTTTTGAATAGGTTTGATTTTTATCATGTAATTCTGATTTTTGAAAAACAATGCACTTGGTTTGTATGTTTATGTAGTTTTAGGTAGTATGTGATTTGGTAATGTCATTTGGTATGTAATATGACTTTTAGGTAATACTGATGCCACTGTATGATGCTTTTTATAAGCAAAATTTGGTTGTATGTATGACATGCAAATTTTAGTGACACATAGTTGTTGGAATGCATTTGTCAAAATGTATAATTGTTGGCCATATAATTGTTCACCATTTTGTCAAAGATTGGTATGCAAAACTAATGTCAAATTACAATAAACCAACAACCAAACATTGTACTCAAAACCATTAAACATGTGTACTCAAACATTGCATTAACCATAATCCAACCAACTACAAACATATGCTTCAAACTTGTTACATTCATAATCCAACCAACTACATTAAACAAATGTCAGATTATATTCATAACCACCAACTACTACAAACAACCAACCAATTTTAAATGCAAAAAATAAACACAAATACAAACAACCAACTACAAAGTAAATACATCTTCAGCCTCCAAACTTGTTATCTTGTACGCAATGATACTTCAAGGTTGTTTTTAGCTTTTAATAACCTAGGTATAATCTTCACGGCTCTTTGGCCCATAGGTGGATCAAACCATGCAAAAAAACCCTTGATTAGGTTTTGAAAGTAATTAATTTATGTTAAAACAATTAGGATTTAAACAATATACTTACCTTGTTGGAACAACAATAAAACCTTCGACCTAGGTTAAGAGGGGTCCATGATGTTCGAACTATTGATGGATTTCCACAAGAACATCGTAAAACTACGATGAATGTTATAAATGTTGTTTTTTTTTAAATAGTAAAACCCTAAAAAATATTAAGGAATGAAGGAAGGATGAAGGAAGTGAGTTTGATCGTGTTTGGGCAAGTCTGTGGACTCATTTAGTGATATTAGGTGTTTTATAAAGCAAAAAGACGAATATTCCCTCTCATGGAATGCAAGTGCGGGCATTGACAAAGCAAAATAGACGGCCGTTAGTGACAAGGATGGACAGTAATACAAAATGCAACTAAATGGATGACTTGTGATAATAACTCTTTATTTCTTTCATAACATTTTCTTCCCTGCTCACCTACTATCATCCCATTAATTAATAAATCATTTTCTTCTTTGTAGTTTTTATTAAGGCAAAAGTAAATATAGATTTGTTCCACATCTAAGTTACCCCTTATACATAAAATTTTTAATATTTTTACAAAATAAATTAATGATTTTTTATTTTTGCTTTTAATTGATTAAAAAATTATGTTTCACATCTAATGTGGGACAACTCTATACTCACCCATCTAAACTTAGATATGAAACAACACCATACTCACCTTCCCTTTTTATTAATTACCAAGTATTTACTATCATGTACTTTGTTAGCATATCAGCATATGTATATATTTTATTTGGTGAACTTTTTAAGGAAAAATAATGGGTCAAAAGTGAGATGAAGTATGATGGGATGATAATAAACAAGACTTATATTTTTGATGCGATAAGCTGATTGATTAGTGTTATGTCGGGGTGTGATTAAATTTAGCCTAAGGGAGTATTCAAGATTACCCTTGATTAATTTAATATGCATCTACCATTACTTGTAATGGCATTAATCAAATAATAATTACAACATGTAACTGTATACAAAACAAAAACACAAGAGCAACAACATTAACAAATGGAAAAGGGGGAAAAGAAACATGTTTGACATACACATCCGCCTAACGCTCGACCAATAAAAGTAAAGAATCACAAATGTAATTTAAGTATGTTTTCTATGGCGAAAATGATGTAAATGTGAAACAAATCAGATCACCCTTTTAATGTAATGTGGTGATGGCTTTGCCTATAAACTACTTGAGAACATGTTAGTATGATACGGGTGGTTTAGATGCAACCACATACATCGAAACACACCCATCTTCTGCAGACACCAACCCACAACCCTTCAACTTTATAACCAAAAAGCAGGGAGTGGAAACACAACACTGGCTACGTAACTAACCACTAACCAGAGCAGCATCAATCAACATTACCTGCAATTGTCATAGATATGAGGCAATGAAGTAGATTTAATTAAGCATTCATGAGCAAAGTGACACATACCTTGACACTAGCTGATTCTGATATAGGCCCATGAACCAAATCATGCCGAAGCAGTTTCAACTTTACGTGTTAATCATCATTGGTCTTACATACAGATCATGTCTTGGATATTCCTCAAAATTCAAAAATAGACTCGTCAGCACCCTTGAATATACTATGTTGAGTCAGGTGTTAATTTGACGGATTAGCAAAAAAGAATGTCTATCAGTAATCCCTTCTTTATGTACCAATGGGCTTAACTGATGCTTAACCCATCAATTCTTTTAGTCTATCTGCTTCACTGCAAGTATAAACACATTTTTTAATCTCTGAAAGCAACCAGTATACCAGAAAAATAAGTAAACAAATAATAAAATAAAACTTGTATGCATAAAAATATCACACATAATCATAACATCTATAAACATGATTAATAGTAAGCAACCCAACAGCAGAAATCAAGAATAATTCAAATTTGTACCATACCTAGTGCTAATACTGAATTGAGGCTAAACCGTAAAAGTACTATAAATAGAACTTCCATGTGGACTGTTGTGCAATAAAATAATATAACATTTGGTGCAATACTTTTTATGATATGTCGACTCTCTAAGCCCTATAGACATTCAATATCTACAAACTATGAGTCTTTTTTTTTATTACATTATAATTCATGTAATTTATTTACATTAACATACGAAATGGAAGCTTGCAGTTTACGAATGCCAAACCAATATATAATATCATTTCTATTAATAACTTGCTAACTGCTAGGTAACATTTTACTAATGGAATAACCTAGAGAAGCAAAATAAATGCATTATGTTTATAACCATTAACTTTTTTCCCACTCCTGGCTTTCTATCAACTATTACTATTATGTTTCAAAGTAAATTCGACAACAGGCCATGTCAATGACAATCCCAAAAGGAAGCATCATACAAATGAACTAATGAAGCACATCTTAATTATAAAAGTACCATTCAGCAAAAGAGGGTAGTAGCTCTTCGACCGCCTTAACAAATATCGAACAGCTATCTTCCTTGCGAGATGCTGGTTCCTTACTGGCAGCTACAAACAATAATCCCAGTTAAGTAAAACAATCAAGTAAAGGCAAAATAATGGATAATGTAACGACTGGAATTAACTGGCTGTCCACTTTAGTTTCAACCTCTTCATTTAAGAAAAGACCGGTTCAATGAGTAAAATTTTAAAACTTAGCTAACGATGAAACAGTTTGAATGAGGTCAAAAAGGTCAATAGTCAGTTTAAACACAGAAAAAAATGATTATTATTCTTATATTGTAGCTTTCGTAATCATTTTAGAACATTAATTTTTCAATTAAAAAAAGAATAAAAAGTTAGTGGAAACCCAACCCAAAGTGATTTGACTCGTTTTAAGTTACACGTTCTGACCCATTTCTGACCCCCTCTAATTTACCCACAACTAAAGCTTCACTAATATGCCAATTTGACCTCAATGTACCATTACAATCTAACACAAAAGGAATATACACATAAAGAAAAATGTCAAAAGGAGAAAGGGAAGTGAAGAGAGTAGCTGCAAAACCTTTACCTTCTTTTTGCTTCAAATTATAACTTCTGGCTCCAAGATAAGACATATCGCCAGAATTTAGTTCACATCCTTCTATTTGTGCAAACTCATCCAACATACGACCAATGAGACGATATGCTACCATACTTGCCTCGTCACTAGCAGTTTGAACTGCAAGGTACTGGTTTTTACACATGCTTGGATTATCAAATGTCAAGCTTCTTTCCGGAGACGAGACGTTAGAAGACACTAGATCTTGGTCCTTTTCCAAAAGAGTAAAACCCTCTTGGTCATTGGTATCTTTAAGAGAATCAGTGTTCACAGGTTCTGTATTTCTTAAACGTACCAGGTGGTATCGCATCGAATGTATACCTTCCGAGTAGTTGGCTTCTGAAAAGTTCAAGGATCTAGACTTGGTTGAATTTCCAACTGAATTAAAGTTATCCCCGGTATTTGCTACTTTTTCATCTGAATTACAGGACACACAACTTTCCCTATCTTCTTCTAATTCAATATCCTCATAAATATCATCATCATCACCATCATCATCATCATCATCATCATCATCATCATCATCATCATCTTCGAGATCCTCCATGTATGCATCAGCAAACTGCATGTCTATCTCATGTTCAGGGATCAAGTCCCACAGAACTTGCTTCATTGAAGCACTCACGCTCAAAATACATTCTACCTCTTCCTCTATATTCGTTTCTACCAATTGCTTACGTGGACCTTCAGAACTTCTAGTTATAATGGCAATGACTTTATGTAAACAATGTGGAACATTGTTCATGTCACTACACTCAAAAAGATACTCAGTTAACACGTTCTTCACCAACACTCGTAATTTGCGGTCCGGGGATTTAGCTTTAGGATCCAGCAAAACTTGTATATCTTTCAATGCTGATGATTTCAATCTCTGATCAATTAATTGGATACACATTGCAATCTTATCCTGCAGAAGGATAAGATTGCAA
>JAOXNX010000001.1:23388971-23404352 GCA_028566075.1 Solidago caesia | reverse complement strand
ACCCTACCCGACCCGATCCGACCCTACCCTAAACCGGTTCCAATGGGTTGGGTTTTCTACCTCTCGAACCCGGGTCCAACCCTACCCGGTTTGGTCAACAACCCGGTTCCAAAAGTCAAACCTCTACCCGGTTCGGTTTCAACCCGAAACCGGGTTTTCGAATACCCGGAAAATGTGCACCTCTACTTCCAACCATCAAGTCAAACTAGTGGTTCAATCGGCCGAATATGTGAACCAGTGACCCCGCCAGTTCAATCTGAAACCCTGCTATGTACTACACTTGTATTGAAGCTGTTCTTGAACTTAGTTCTAAAAACTTATAGACGTTTCTAGACCATGTCACTTGAGTGCTCAAAGTATGATCATTTAAAGAATAAAAGGGAAATTTCAAAGGATATCATAATATTGTGTTAAAAATCAATAAAATAGAAGCAAATATGTAATTGTGTTAAACCCTTCACATCTGGTTCAAAGTATAAGACAACATAGAAATAGTATTATAATTAAAGATATTGTCAACAGCCACAATCGAACTACTACTATCACACAAAATCCAATTCTTCAACCAACAAATTTTCTCATTCTCAAATTTTTAAAACACGTGTCTTTTCAGAAACATCACAATTCAAGACAACTGATTCGAAGGTGGATAATAATATCCCCCAGGGCTATTTATAGCGTTTCCCATTGTTACAAATTGGATTGTTAAAAGTGAGAAGATTGGTTATAAAGAAAGATGAAGCCCGATTCATATTCACGCTTGTTATCATGCAGCGGTCCACATATGGTCACCAGTCAGGCAGTCAAAACAGGGAGTACCGGGCCAAATACCTCTAATAAGATGGAGAATGGCATTACATAATGTTAGATTCGAAATCAAGTTAGAATTCAACTGAAAAAAGATCCAACATAGCATTCGCCTACTACGTACGTCTGCAGATTTGCCTTAATAAACATTAAGCCCAAAAGTCAACAAAAAAAACAGCATTTTAGTCCTGTAGATTTTGCCTATGATTCATTGTGGCCAACAGTTGCCAAAAGAAACATCATTCTAGGCTTACATTTTACTAATAGCATAACCATTTACTCGGCAAGAGCCTTGTCGATTTCATCCACATAAGCACGAAGTTCTTTCCACTGCATAAAAGAACAATCAAGGTCATCATTGTAAAATAGATGATATTATGTAGATGTGGCAAATCTGACCATTTAACGAAAAACAAGTCAATGTGGCTTATGTTTTATCTTCAACATGTCAAACAGGTAAAACTTGGCTGATGATGAATTGAAGGATTGAACAAAAGTCACTGAAAGTGTATTCAAATGCTTACAAATTCCTAAATCATTTTTCATAGATATATTAACTATCTATTTAGTGTATAGGTTTCGTACTCTGGTTAAATACAGATAGCCAAAACAAGTGCATTATAGCCCATTTTGACATTTACCTAACCTGGCAGTTTTGTCACAATAAGTATTTAAGAGAACAGTCCAGCACCAGATAAGAAGTATTCTTATTTACCTGATCCATGGTCAACGAGATACCTGAAAGGACAATTAAACAAGATCAGTAGTTGTTATGATATATTCTGCATATTTAACAACTGGACACATGGATGCGAATTAACCAATCATATACGAAAAACTTTACCAAACAGGTTAACATATTAAGAACTCCAAAAGATAATAACCATAAACAATAGTTAAAGAAACAAAAGAAACCAAGATAATTGACCAGGAAAACGAAAACCTGTGTTTCAGAAATTGATGCTTATTTAGAGCAAGATAAGCTATAACACCTCAAAAGCAATGAAACACAAATTGCTTCTTCGGCAATTCATATACAAGGCACACAGAAAGTAATTATCCTAACTCCATGCAAATGCTGTTGCAGATCTTGACAGAGAGAACCACCAGATAATAACAATTGATTAAGGAAATGAAGCCTAGATAAACAAAACTCAAGCATACAAATCCCAGATAATCAAAGTCACTTTAAGCATATCATACCAAATCCCAGTATAATGCACTAGTTAAAACTTAAATCTGCAAATTTATAGACAGAAGAAAATACCACAAAACCCAAGGTGTTACACTTCAGGAATAGACGATGATGAAAACTTAACAAAGCAAACCAAAATAAATGTAATCACTTTCGATGGAGCAAAATGCAAGTCAAGCATACAAAATCCCGGCAATACGAACAAAATCAAACTTGTCATTCATAGCAGAACGAAAGTCAAGCATACAAGTCCCATATAAGTTCACTGTATAAGCATACAAACAATTTTTACGAACTGTCATGAGCCAATTGCCACACCCAAATGAGCAAAAGAAGCAAACAAACATATCTAAATTTAGTCAATAAGTCATTGAGCATCGAACTCAACTAAGCATTAAAAGTTAAAACCCTGGCTAAAGACTATTTATTATACTGATCATGATTCATGACTGAGAAACACATAAAGCCAAATTCAATTTAAGCATATAAAACATGTCAACATACAAATTTAACTGAAATTAGTAAGCAGTCTAAATATAAGCGAAATTAGTTAAAGCAGGAGAAATATGAAAAAGGGCAACTAACCTTAGGCCTTCTGGTAGACATATGTGAGGCCACACTTTCCACAGTAGTGCCTGTCAAAATGGTTGGCCATGAAAGTCCCGGCTCCACACTCAGCATTGGGACACTCTTTCCTGAGCCTCTGAACCTTTCCAGAATCATCCACCTTATAAAACTGCAGGACACTAAGCTTCACCTTCTTATGTTTGTGCTTAATCTTTTTGGGCTTCGTGTATGTCTTCTTCTTACGCTTCTTGGCACCACCACGCAGACGGAGGACCAGATGGAGAGTTGACTCCTTTTGGATGTTGTAGTCTGCCAAGGTCCGCCCGTCTTCGAGCTGCTTCCCTGCAAAGATGAGCCGCTGCTGGTCAGGTGGGATGCCTTCTTTGTCTTGGATCTTGGCCTTCACATTGTCGATGGTGTCTGATGACTCCACCTCTAATGTGATTGTCTTCCCCGTCAGGGTCTTCACGAAGATCTGCATCGCTGCTGCTGCTCTGTTTTGGTGTTAGGTTTGAGATGAAATGTGGGGATGAGTTGTTTTAGCATATAGCTAGGGTCATCTATGTTGGGCTGCTTTGCTTGTGGATAGTTTTATCAAATGGGCTTCTTTCTACTTTGGGTTTGTTATGATGGATCATATTTGTAGAAGGCTGATGATAAATTTAACATATATATTTTTTTTCATATACAACAAACATTTTTAACCAATTATACGTTATGTATTAACATGCTTATACAGTTATATTTATTGTATTTGATAAAAGATTGTTATAAATTTGTCATCATCCTTTGTAGAATGAAAATATAATGTCCATGACTTCAAAATAATTTTATTTTTATTTGTTGCGATGTTTTAAACATAACTCTTTTTTTTTTTTATTTTAACTAAGCAAGTACAAAGTTAAAAGAATCAGAAATTACAAATTGCTAGATTACTATATGAGATGTGTAGGTAGGCAGTAACCAATAGCAGTAGCAACCATCCAAAATCAAAGTATGATGACCATTGACATTTAAGCACATGACCTCATAAAAGTTTTATTTTTATTACACAACAAACAAAAGTGTAGTGCTTGCATTTATAGATATTAAAATGTGGATTTATACTTTTATAAAGTGAATGAATATTTACCTTTTATTTTTATAAAAACCGAGTTTGTGGGTCAACTTGATAACCAAAAACACCAACTTGAACCTGATCTTAAAAAAATTGGGTTGGTGGGATGTCCTGTATAGGGTTGTTATAAAAACATGGGTAGATTTGTTTGATCGCTCTAGATGAAGCTAAATTCGTCTATCTGACAATCTATCCTTAGCCTAAAGGCCCGTTAAAATGTCAATAATACACAATCCTTACCCGATTCTTTTAGTCAGTTTCAAATTGACTTTTGTTTTAGATCAAGTATTGTCGGCCCTAACTTCGATATGTGACATTATGAAAGATGTCTTGTTTGTGACTTTTCAAAGACTAGAGTCTTTTTATTGGAACGGTTTGTTGCTTTATAGTTTTTCACACACAATTTACTTCACATATTATTAGTTTTATAATAATTACTTGGGTAATAGTGGGAACATATTATAAATATGAGTTCGAACTTCATAATACTAAGAATAGAGTTTTTATAATATGTGCCCAAAGACGCATGTTATAAAGTTCTCAATAAATCTTTTGATAAATAAAGAAAATAACAATTAAATTATATAAATGAAGTCTTATGAAGTTTCATTAGATATGCAATAATATATGTCTTGAGGCACATGTTAGAAAACTCCGTAATATTACCATTTAAAGTACTTAAAGTCCAAAATCAAAGGGTTTTCTTATCATCAATATGATCATCTCCAACCCAAAACACTGAAAACGAATTGCTGGTGTCACGTCAATATCTTGCTGAACTAGCTCTCTAAACCACTTTTACCTCCAATCTAGCACAATGGTTTTCAATTTGCCATTGTCACATCATCATTAATATTAAATTAAAAAACACATTACAAAAAGAAAAAGTCAATATCCAAGAGTCAAGCACACAGTTTTCTAGTTGACTCGATCAAGAAAAAACCAACTGGCTTGTGAAAAGCATCCATTTGTTCCACAAACTATAAAACCTGCATTTTGTCTTTTTCTAAGACGTTGGCGACCACCACCCCCAGCATCTCCGACCACCATACCTGCCAAGTATTATACTTGTATTGAATCTGTTGTTGAGCTTAGTTCTAAAAACTTCTAGACGTTTCTAGACCGTGTCACTAGAGTGCTCAAAGTTTGATGATTTAAAGAACAAAAGGGAAATTTCGAAGTATATCATAAAATTGTATTAAAAATCAATAAAATAGTGGCAAATATGTAATCGTGTTAAACCCTTGCCATCTAGTTCAAAGTATCAGACAACATAGAACTGGTATTATAATTAAAGCTATTGTTAACAGCAACAATCTAACTACTTCTATCACATAAATAATCAAATATCTTAACAAAATCCAATCCTTCAACCAACAAATTTTCTCATTCATTCTCAAATTTTTTAAAACACTTTCCAGAAACATCACAATCGAAGACAGCTGATTCGAAGGTGGTTGTTAATAATAGCCCCAAGGGCTATTCAGGCTATTTTTAGCGTTTCCCATTGTAAAAAATGATTCGTATTCACACTTGTATAATTAGCTTTAAAACAGACATCCAAACAAACCCCAACTTGTTATCATGGAGTGGTCCACATATAGTCGCCAGTCAGGCAGTCAAAACAAGGAGCACCGGGTCAAGTACCTCTAATAAGATGGAGAATGTCTACATAATGTTCAAGTCGAAATCACAAAAGAATTCAACTGAAAAAAGATCCAACATAGCATTCACCAACTACATACATCTGCAGATTTGTCTTAATAAACATTGAGCCCAAAAGAAACATCATTCTAGGCTTACTTTTTACTAATAGCATAACCATTTACTCAGCAAGAGCCTTGTCGATTTCATCCACGTGAGCACGAAGTTTTTCCCACTGCATAAAAGAACAATCAAGGTCATCATTGTAAAATAGATGATATTTTGTAGATGTGGCAAATCTGACCATTTAACGAGAAACAACTCAATGTGGCTTATGTTTTATCTTCAACATGTCAAACAGGTAAAACTTGGCTAATGATGAATTGAACGACTGAACAGAAGTCACTGAAAGTGTATTCAAATGCTTACAAATTCCTAAACCATTTTTCATAGATATATTAATAATTATTTTAGTATATAGTTTTCTTACTCCTGTTAAATACATTTTGAGATGGCCAAATCTGCATTATAGCCCATTTTGACATTTACCTAACCTGGCAGTTTTGTCACAGTAAGTATTTAGGAGAAAGGTCTAGCACCAGAAAAGAAGTATTCTTATTTACCTGTTCCATGG
Source organism: Solidago caesia (assembly GCA_028566075.1). NCBI lineage: Eukaryota > Viridiplantae > Streptophyta > Magnoliopsida > Asterales > Asteraceae > Solidago > Solidago caesia. The sequence continues at coordinate 23,398,388 of JAOXNX010000001.1, read as the reverse complement.
TCAACGAGATACCTGAAAGGACAATTAAACAAGATCAGCAGTTGTTACAATATATTCTGCATATTTAACAAGTGGACACATGGATGCGAACTAACCAATCATATACAGAAAAAATTAGTAATTTACCAAACAGGTTAATATATTAAGGCCTCCTAAAGATCATAACCATAAACAATAATAAAAGAAACAAAAGGAACCAAGATAATTGACCAGGAAAACGAAAACCTGTGTTTCAGAAATAGATGCTTATTTAGAGCAAGTTAAGCTATAACACCTCAAAAGCAATGAAGCACAAACTGCTTCTTCAGCAATTCATATACAAGGCACACATAAAGTGGTTATCCTAACTCCATGCAAATGCTGTGATCTTGACAAAGAGGACCACCAGAAAACCAGATAATAACAATTGGTTAAGGAAATAAAGCCTAGATAAACAAAACTCAAGCGTACAAATCCCAAATAATTAAAGTCACTTTAAGCATATCATACCTGATCCCTATAGTGCACTAGTTAAAACTTAAATCTGCACATTTATAGACAGAAGAAAATACCACAAACCCAAGGTGTTACACTTCAGGAATAGAGGATGATGAAAACTTAATAGCACAAACCAAATTCAATGTAATCATTCTTGAAGGAGCATCCAAAATCCCAGCAATACAAACAAAATCAAACTTGCCATAGCATAACGAAAGGCAAACATACAAGTCCCATATAAGTTCACTGTATAAGCATAGAAACAATTTTTACGAACTGTCATGAGCCAACTAACACACCTAAATGAGCAAAAGAAGCAAACAAACATATCTAAATTGACTAATTGAGTCAATGAGTTTTAAACTCAACTAAGCATTAAAAGTTAAAACCCTGGCTAAAGAATATTATAACGATCATGATTCATGACTGAGAAACACAAAAAGCAAACAAACCTTGGTCAAATTCAATTTAAGCATATAAAACATGACAGCATACAAATTTAGCATTGACATCCCTTAAACATAGGAAGCATAGCTACATACCATCACAACTAAAGCCTAATGATCGAAGTAAGCAACCAAAACATAACTGAAATGAGTTGAAGCGCGTTAGCGATAACCAATGAAACCGAAAGATAAACCTCCCACTTAAAAAGCAAATTAGACACATACACCTCCGGTAAAGCTCTCCAAAAACGTAAATTTAAGTAGCCTTACAAGGAGTATCACACTGGGAGGGTTTCAAACCTTGAGACTTCCTTCCTGAAAACCTATACTTCTACGATTAATCATAGTGAGACACATAATTTGTTTTTCCCACCCACTAATGGGACAAATCCCCACCTTTCTCCTAACAACAATGAAACGCATCACCCACATCCCCCCTTGTCTTACACCAGCATTAAACCTCTCCCAATGACTATCAGAAACTATTCACCACCGTTGCTTTGTGCATAACAAACTTCGACACCCTCAGGGTTTGTTTTAAGCATATTCAACTTACCCGAATTCACTCTCCAAGCTATATAAACTCTAGTCGTTATAAACTAAACAGAATCAACCATAATATGGACCAAAAAAATAAGCTACATAATTTAAATATATAAACCCTAATCAGTAGGTTTCAACTTCATTGGGGAACAATTTTGGGGGTCGCTAGGGAAATGGTTAGGAAATGGCTACGGGGATACTAGCCCATCTGAGTCAAAAGACTCGCCTTCCCAGGTAACATGTACAGGAAAGCCTCATCCGTTTTGGAAACCCTAATGTGTAATTTAAAGCAAGATTAAACCCTAACTAATAACATAAACTTGACAAAAACATATCACAGTATAAAAACAAAAAACCAACAAAACCCTAGTGACACTTTTTAGTAAATATAAATTTATTTTTTTTTTTATAAAAAAAAGATACCTTTTTTGCCAGGCATTTGTTTGCCATCTTTAGTATAAAACTCACGGATATCAACAACAGTTTTTCCTTGCCATACTCTGACGGACACCCTGCGGTTCTTTGACACGTCACATATGAAGATGCTTCCGTCATCTTCACCGCCGGAATCTTCACCGGCGGCGGTTTCTTTCTTGAATGTTTTCTTTGGTGGCGCATGGTCACTAATGAAGTCTTCCTCGTCCCTGTCTTTGCCTTTCCCGCGCTTGTAGGACATTTTTCTTCTTCTTTGTTTTGTGTGTGTGTGTTGTTTTGTTTCAAAAAGTGTGAGAAATGTGTGTTTAAATGGACCCGGGTGGGTAGCAAAGATATCGGTCTTTTCAAGTTTCAATTCAACCACGTTATTTTACTGGCGGAGTAATATTTTAGGAAAAACGAAAGTGTCACTATATGTCTATATGAAGTAAATTTGTGTTATATATTTTTTCCACAGCAATTTTGTGTTATATTTAGTAGATAAAATAAAATGTCACTTTGACCCGTTTTATGAGACGACTAATACTAAAACGATCAAAAGTAAGTAAGTAACACCCAATGCCGTCTTCCACAAGTTTTGGGTCCCAATACCACGACAGTGGTGTATGGGGGAGGTTGAGATGTAGACAGTCTTACCCCTACCTAAATAGAGAGGCTGCTTCTCAAGATAGGACCTCCGGCCGCGTTAATATGAATACTGCTAACTAATCAGATGCGACATTGAAAAGTGAAGAAACAAATGCAGGGAACACAATGAATATCATCAAATGTAAAAAGCTTTATATTGAGATCCGAAAGTCACAGTTGTTACACTCATGATTTGCACTTTACAACTCTTGTCTACCCTCAAAGAGCTGAGATAGCCATAGTACAATATTTCAAACTTACAACATGAATCAAGTTACTATACAATTTGTATACTGAGTTCAGAGATACTTTCCTGCAGAAATCAGCAATGGCTGACAGACAACTGAAACTACCATGGTTCCAGTTACACTTTGGAATGCATTGTACCATTTCTAGCTTAACAAGGAACTCGGTTTTTCAAGAAACTTTGTCATTAAAATGAGAGCTATTTACTAAATTGTTCAAAACCCATCTTTAGATAACCTATCAAACCAAAAGGTGTCAACTTGATGAGTAGATTGCTTTGTAAGCAATGGGTTCCATGAAAACCAACAAGTAACTGGTTTTCATCTATGTACCATTTTGCTCTTCCCGGGAGCCTGTACAGAAGAATGGAAAACATTTACAGAACAGCATTTTTCCTAATTTGTGGACGGAATTGAAGTATTATTTGCTATCTCAGCTAGTTTCATTAAGAATATTGAATTTCCTCTGTTTGAACAGATCCTGGCAGGAGCCTGCCGATGATGGGCTGAACCTTTTTACTGGTGCACTAAGATTCTGATCTAGTTCGGGTGTACCAGGGACAACACTATCCCGAAAATATAAAACAGGGGTATTAGTGTCATTCACCACTTTCTCTGACTCGGCAACTAAATTAGCTTCCACTTGGAGATCCTCATCCATTCCTGTAGTAGATGTCTTCATCCTCTTGCCATTTTCAAGTTCCTGAACATGTTTAACGATGCAAAAAAGCAACTTTAGATGGTCTCCGCAGACTTCTCAATCAGCACACGTATCAGACAATAGTTTTCATTCAATCCATATAGATCATGTCTATCCGTTCAGCACTTATTTATATACCAATGCCATCAGTGAATTATGTGATGTGAAAAGAGGTGATTCCAAAGCAATATTAAAGAACATTGACACGACATAAAAATCAGTGAATTGGGCAATTTTCATGAGACAGAGGGAATACTAGTTGTATATAACAAGTATTTCATTAGTGGAAAGTAATATTAAAGAACATTGACACAACCAGAGATTGTAGCAAAACCAAAGAAACCAATTAACCTTTTCTTGCAACTCGATTCTCCGACGTTCTTTGGATCGACAAATCGCATTTCGTACTCCATGATTATCCATGGTCCCCTTCGGCCACAATGCCGCAAGCTTCACAAAATAAAAGAAAAACATCAGACAGGTGAGGGAGATATATACCTTCTACTAATTAAAGAAGCAACAAGGCACTTGGAATTTGAATTGCATGGAACAATTCACTGGTTTTCCATTAGAGGCTTGCTTTTGTGATTCGTAACATAACTCATAACCTTCCAGTCACTAAAAAGTAACCTTAAGGTTTCTCAAAGGCTCTTCCTTACAAAAGTATCAAAATTAATAAATTATGGTCTATATGTAATGTTTGAGGCTAATGTGTTGTTAGTGTCAAAAGATGGCTAATCATACATCAACAGTTCATATTACTAATGTTGATAAATGAATGTCAACAGTTAAATTTACCTTCACGATTAATTGATTTTTTTTCTTTCAAAATAAATAATGATTTTTTTAATGAGAAGATAAAATCTAATATACATATGCCCAATATGTACAGTTTGTGTGTGTGTGTGTGTGTGTATGGTGTTAGCAATGCTTTCACAATTTCATATTCGATTAATCTCAAGGGGGAGCTTTGTGCCTCAACGTTCCTACGCTTCAGTTTGGTTAGTTAAGATTGTAAAATGTAGGCCAGACTGTTAAGCTCTGTTGACAATTTTATAGACCAACCAGTATATAAGTGGACTAGGCCAGGCTGGCCAAACAAACCAAAATTGTATTGGTTTAACAGTTTGACACTTTAGGCTGTAATTTAGAGTGGATGACAAGGATACAAGGTTGGAAATATGTTTAAAGAAAAGAAATAAAGAAAGGAAGAAAATTTAAACAAAGGGCAAAGGATTCAAACCCTTCTCTTTCAAAAGTAGGCACAGCAACTAACCATTAAATTAAATAATGATGTCTAGTTATATGTTAGTAACTATTACCTAATAATTAGATAGACTGTAATGGCCGGTTGCTTGCTTCATGCAGGTAACCTAACCAACTGACTTGGTTTAAAATACTTAATACTGGCACGGCAGAAAGGATTAAATCGTTTCTAAACTAGCCAAGCCCACATATTAATACGGTTTGATCAGTTTACTTGGTTTAGACCAAACCATTCACACTCATGGTTCCTAGCAATTTAGATAACATGTTATCCTGATTACAACACTGTCCATCTAATGATGTCCATACTTAAGTCATCTGAAATCTTTTCAAGCGAAAACTGCATAATGGCCATTGTAATGATATTACCCATGGCATTATTTTGGTCTACAAGATCCTTCTTACTTAGTATATGTTGAAACTTGAAAGGTATCCAACCCATTTAACTAAAAAACAAAACAATTCTAGTCTTTCACGGAAAAAAAAGGCAAAAAAGAAGAAGAAAATACTTCTATTGAATGGATAGTACTAGTAGAGAAGATGAAAACATGAGATGATTCACAAGTAAGCCATGGGACTAAAAACCAGTCAACCCTGGAAATTTTAAATCCTTTTCATTTTCGCGAATCCGGTCAAGAACTCATTGGAAAACAATAATTATAACCATGAAGACCTTCAATTCACTTTTTTTTTAATGAAACATACATATCTACTTTTATCTCTCACGCTGGGTTGAAACCTTTGAGGTTAGTTAGCATAAATTAGCAGCATCGTAGTCCTTTCACGAATCGACCTCTTCTAGCAATCAGCACAATCGTTCACATGTGAATCGGCTCATAGTTAATGACTGCCAATGGTGTTATCCCTTCATTTATTTACCATTTCTGTCAATGTTTACAATTGCAATTGCAGTTGCACTGTTTGACTAGTTAAGCAGTATAAAAGTGTTTGGCAATTAGTATGACTATGTAGATACCCTTCAACGGGGACTGGACTGAAAAACCTTGTAGACCTAGATAAACACCAATCTTGTCATGACAATTTTAGCTTCAAAAGTTGCAAAAAATGACGTGGTTTCCCGACATCTTATTAAGGCTTTTTTTCGCTTATGTTGAGTGCCCCCTGTTGTAGGAACCATGTGATATGAGCCATCGCCCGATACATACAGTCCAACACACAACTTGGAATGGGAAAGCCAGTTTATGCACAATACAACTACCTTAATACCGCTCAAGGTACAGACAAGTACTACAAAGGCCAGCCAAACTTTGATATTGGGATTGTTGCAACTATTAGAGAAAGTAATACTTAATACGAAAATTGGCATAACACGAGAGCAACAATTAACAGGGTATCTAAAGAAACTACCTGAATGTAGAACTTTCGTATTTCAGAGCTATTAATATCATTCATTCCCTATAAAATATAACATGGAAAATGAAGTATGTGTCTATTATAATGTACAATGTAATGAAATAAAATAAAAACTTGACACTTGTAATACCAATACCTGGACATATATGTCATAGAAATCACATACTTTATCTTCCATCTCATGGTCCATACTGTATTTTGTTTTATGAGATGCACACAGCTCCACAGTTTCGGTACTAAATCCATCCTGATTTCATGAGGTTAAACATTATGTAAACTGCAGAATCAAAAGTATGAAAACCAACAAACAGCTGCCACTGGTCTTAGTCTTTTCAGGACCTTTAGTTTCATATTTTCAAGATTCCGTGTGTCATTATTTTAAGGGTATAGTTTTAACTTTATACAATAAAACGAGTCAATAGAACCATATGTATGTGAGCCAAACCAAGGCTCGGTGCACCAGGTTGCAATGTTAATAAATATGTTATCAAACTTAATAGCCCTTACCTTTCTTTCCATTGGCGTGCTCCTTAATTTGATTAGTTCAACAACCTCCTTTTCAATTTGACTAAACCTGAGAGCATCCCCTCCCCAGGCTGATAGATCAGATGGAACCATATCCCTCAAGCATCTCTGTACACACAACATACACAGAGAAGGGGATGAATAATCGAAGGAGTACAACATCAGCATAGGTTGGACAACGTGTCGAATCTGGATAAGGACAGAAACATGTTGACCTGCCAATACTTTTTGTTCTTATTTTTCGCATAAATATCTAATATATTACTCCTAATATGATATCAAAATTATTAGTCGCCTACTTTTTTAATGTTACTCCTAAATATGATATCAAAACTATTAGTTGCCGACTTTTTAAAATTGTTACTCCTAAATATGATTACAAAATTATTACTTGCCTACTTTTTTTAATAAAGCAACTTGTGAGATTGTCTGCACTAAAAGGTACTTCGGTTAATATCCAAACTAGTTGCTTGTTTCCAGTTTAGCAGGTTTCCTAAAGTCTTAACCATTTGATCAATTAGCAAATATATATTTCCTGAACTGACCCATTCTAAACATAAATGGGTTGACAATTTCCCTCTAAATAACTGTAACTTTGTAATTTAAGTGAAGAGAAACAAAAGGTATTACAAGAACTGTATTCCTACCAAATGCCTCAGATTTTACCTTCAGTGTTTTTGGCTTAAGCCAGTGCCCAAGAATGCTCACAAGACGCGTATTTAATTCATCTGATATGCTCCCTTGAGTTGAATGCTGAGATTCCCAAAGCAAAGAAATAAGTGTTAAAAGAAAGCAAAATATTATTAGCTTCTTTTTATTTTCTTATTTATAAAAACACAGCATGCTTGCAGCCACACCTATAGTCCAAAAAATAAACCCGCTAAAGGGGTGGAATAAAAGTCATAACATGATCATGTTACATACCGCTAATCTAGCAACCGTCTTAAGCTTTTGCTTAAGTTCCCGTGGTAATTTGCTTTTTGTTGCCACTGAATGATCTGCATCTAGAATATCGCCATGCAGTCGTCTTGCTGCAAAAGAAACACAAAGACCATACAATCTGATCCTTAACATAACGTGACAAATCCATGACATTTCTCCTTGTAACATCCATAAAAATTAGAAGTCCCATGAAAAATTACAATTGACTGGACACATAATTCAAAGAGAATAACTTTAATGTGCCCTGAATGTCTTGATTGCTCTTCTTAACATCCAAAACAGGAAAACTGTTATACTCATTTGTGTGTGTGTGTTTTGGGGGTGGATATTTATTAGTTCTTATGAGAAAACAGGGGGACTTACAATCTACGACCATGGTTTCCATCTCCAAGAGGGTACTTTCAAGCATTGACCCATTCACCATAACACAAGATTCATCCTTAATGTTTGTTGGCAAGGTACTCTATCAATTGCAAAAAGCAATATAAATGTAAGAGCACATTAAAGGTTCCACAAAATAATTAAGTGATACACTTATACCCCCCTAACCCCATGAGCTTGAACGGTATAGCCACATTCTAATAGAACCCTTACCATTATGACATAACGTAGATATTGAGATTATGATTTTCCATAAATATATTTTTAAGTACTGTGCAACATTGAAACATCAACAATTGTTTCAATTTTATGGAACACGGGGGAGTACGGAAGCAATTGAGAAAGATTCGACTCTGAGGCCATTAGCCTATTCTGCAAACAACATTTCCAAGCTTATACTACCAAGAGTAAAGAAAGTAAAAAAAAATACCACATGTATAAACCACATTTCCTACACACATGAACACAGAAAATCGTAAAAGTTTTCATCACTTGCAAGCGAAAGCCTGGAGTTCAGCATGCTAAAGAAGTAAGCTGTGAAGGGGAAGATAGAGTCAGGGAAATTTGGATGTGCATTTTATAAGTGATCAACAATCAGTCTCTTGTGTTCGGGTAACTTACTATTGCTTTGGAATATTGGATCAATAATTGTTTAATACTGCAACAAAACTGATTACTAATGGGTAGATTAATTAATTATATAACATTATTTTATCAATGCTTGCTTGAATAATTAGGAATGAGCCAAAGCAAAACTGCCCAAACATTTAAACACCATCAGAAGCGATTATTTCAGCTTCAAGGAGGAAGGGGAGGTCCAATAAACCATTTATTATTATAATTAACTATTTGATTATCGTTATTCAATATCACACAACCATTTTAACAATGAACATGCGCAATACCTTAAAAAACTGGAAAACCTAACAGCTTTAAAACCAGTTGCTGCAATATTATGTATTTACCAAAGAAAAATCATTCCAAAGAAAGTACTTGGGTGTGAATATATGTGTCCAGTTGTGCATGTGCTTGTGTGTATACAAAATATACTCACTGATGATTGCACTGTATACGGAACATTTAGGTCAGGAAGCTCAAATCTTGCGTTGTGGAGAGAATGTTCTTCAATGACATGGTGTGTTAATGGTATGGCCTTCACCCTTGCATGTCCAATATTTGTGTTTTTTGTGGCTTGAACACTATTCATTGCTTCCAGGACTTCTGATATAGCACTTCTCTGTGTTTTTGGTCTCGTGGGAGATCTATAACCAGCAATTTGTATCACAAAGCTACGTTAATAAAGGGACTTATACAGCGGTATCAAACGAAATCTTAAGTGGAACATTAAATATTAATAAGATATGACCAGTTGGCAGTTAGAAATTTTGTGATGAAAAATGAATGCACAGTCAATTAATATTCCAAGGGGGGGGGGGGGGGGGGGGGGGGGGGGGGG
>JAOXNX010000001.1:23371555-23388871 GCA_028566075.1 Solidago caesia | reverse complement strand
CCCCCCCCCCCCCCCCCCCCCCCCCCCCGCGGGATACAAACATTGTAGTAATAAGGGTTCTCACAAAGTGAAATATAGAAGGTAAGATAGCTTGCTAAAAGACCATTGCTAACAGAGTTTGCGGATACTTACTTTTGCTCATCCTTCTCTTTCTTAAGAATGATATCCGAGCACTCGCTTCTTGTCTCGTCTTGTTGAGGAACCTGCCGGTGCTGCAAGAATTAAGAAAAGGTTAATAATCAAGACAGTTGAAAGACTAAACTAGATGTACTGCACATGTAATTTAGTCAAAAAGTATTTAAATAGAAATCACTGCAAATAAGTATCTAGAATTGGTCTGTAATGAAAAAAAAAAAACAATTGAATAGATCTAAAATCCCACCGGGGGCATGTTTGCTTGGATGTATAAGAAGCAAAAAATCATTCATACAATCATACCAAAGATCTGATTTAGAATATTAACACTCCTGAAAAGGCATGCCAATGTTCATATAAGGAACAATAAAGAAACTAACATATACTCCAGATATATGCATTCCAAAAAAAAAAAACTCTAGATATACAATGTACCTAAATGTCACATCAGACAGCAAATCAAGTATAATAGTAAATCATTGACATGAAAAAAAAGATACCTAGTCTAGACTCTACACGTGTAACTGCTCGCAACAGAAAGTTTACAAATAGTGCATAGCCTTCGACCAAAAATTAAACACAATACAAAGTAACAAATTTCAAAATTTAAGTCAAAAGCATCAGATATTTAAATTTAACACATGTGATGATGGATGGCAGAGAACATATCATGTTTAGCAAGAAAATTAGTTCGCAGGAGAATTCATAGCCATGTAACCGTGTTAGCACATGCCGCTAAGGGATTTCAGATGAGAAAAAAGCAAGAATAGGTCCTGCCACTATGTAAGCGTATTTCCGTTCTACACCTCTATATTTTGGCAATTTACAGAAATCCTCAAAATTATTATGATTACATAACACATTTAATGAAAGTTTGTTTCACAGAAGAAAAAAAAAATCAATTGGGAGAGTTTCCGATTTCTATTTTGTCTTATAATATATTAATTAGCTAGTGTGTTCTATTAAACCTCTGTCTACGAGAGCGAACGTGGAGAACAGTGTTTTTTGCAGATTTATTACCTATATTAGTGCTAATTCAGCATACTATTTAGGTTCTCTGGCTAGTATATATGTGGTCTATATGATTTAGAGGCTCTATCTTCTGTTTCCAAGTAGGCAGCTGAATATAAAATAATAACTGAAAAACCTGACTAAGATAGAGATAGCAACAGTAAAAAGAAGAAATGGATAATGTTTTAATATCCATATAAGATGGCACGATGGGCCAAGCCAAGAAAAAGTTCAACAAGGAAAACCGAGAAAGGTGTAAGGAAACATGCTTATATGCGCAAACAAATAATTTCACATTGGTACTGTAAGTAAGAAAAGAAAACTTGCGGTCCAATCACTTGGAAAGGCCCAATATATGATGATGAACCATTTGCTTGTATGCACCAATCATATAATTTCACATTGGTAGGTAACTAAAAAAGGAGAAGCCTTAATATACTTCTATGGACTTACCCAAATGATTTAACATATTATATTGGCCCTGTCCAAGTGATTGGAACATAAGACACAATGCAACTGCAAGACTCTATTGGAAATCTATTCAAGTTACTATGGCCACTTCTATCAAAGATATCAGCTGTTCACTAAAAGCTACCGAATTTATGCAAAAAATCATAAAATGTCCATAGAAGTAAAGAGTTTGGTTTGAGAGGGAATTGCTAACAGCCCCATATCATAAAATGGTGATTGTGATGAAACATGTCCATGTACGGTTCAAGAATAAAAAGGTAAAACACTAATAAGACTCCGCTGGACTTATTTTTTTGGACGGGATTACCCAAGACTAAAACTAAAAATGATCGATAAATTGGGTAAAGATCAGATATTGCATAGTTAAGCCCACCCAATTTGGGCCCACATGCAAGTGATATGCTTCCTCACTTATAACTCAATAGTATTTCAAAGGAAAGAATGAAATTCATATATCCAAGTAAGCGGGTGATTTTAAGAAATGCTAATTAGATAAGAATGCATGAGAGGACAAAGAACATTGGCTTGGTATAGAAATTGTTATGGTACGAATCCATACATCACAAACGTTGCATTATGAAGTCATTAATCAAAATTTACGGAAACTCAAATACTTAGGAGAAGTCCATGAGCTAATGAATGCAATCTGATATATCATCACAATTAAGCACAACGAGATTTAATAGGAAACTTGAATGCTTGGGAAAAGTCCATGACTTAATGAATGCAAGTTGCTATATCATCACTATTTAGAAAATTTCTTTAGACATTTGTAAGAGTATGGCCCAAGTAAATACATGTGCGAGAATCTGAAACTTTGAGGAATGCAAAGCCAAAATTTGTGAAATTTATCATTTTCCTTTAAAAAAAGGTAACTTGACATTAAAAAAGAAAATCTTGGAAATTAATGGCGTAGCCAAGTAGCAAGAGGAAAATGGAGAATATACACATCTTATTGTAACTCCCTCATCAAAACACTTCTATTTGCACGCATCGCATCACCATGGTTGGATAAGTCAGTCTATCGGCGATGTGGGTTTGCCTAACGTGTAACAAACTCCCTCTTTGAGGACTTGTCTTCCTTGATGAGGTTTGCCTCACCAGGCGACACGGGCCTTACTTATGCAAAGGAACAAAGGAGTCTCTGGGAGCACTTCGTCGATTTGGGCACAGAGATCCTACGGTAGGTAAGAGCAAGTAGAAGCAACTTGAATGAATTAATATATCGGAGATGTGGGTTTGCCTAACGTGTTACAAACACCCTAGTTAAGGATTTATCTTCCTTGATGAGGTTTGCCCCACCAGGGAAAGGGGGCCTTACCTATTTAGGGGAAGAGAGGAGCCTCAAGGGGACGGGGGCCTTACTTATTTAGGGAAAGAGAGTAGCCTCGAAGAGCACTTCATCGATTTAGGCACAAAAATCCTACGGTAGGTATTCCATGACTGTTCCACCGAGGGTGATTCCCATTATTGCAACTAGTACCGAGAAAGACATAACGATATAAGAAATTGCTTTTATAAACTTTCATAATAACTAAGGTAATGATATTGTATGTTGCAATCACGACTCATGCTCACACTCACCATAGTCAAATTGTTAACTCAAATAACATTTCTTCCATTCTTAATTTTGGCTTATCACAACTAGTTAGAGATAAAATGCTTGTTATAAAGTATGGCGGTGACCAATGTAAAATGATCCCTTCTTTAAATAAATCATGATTTTCAACGAGTTGAAAGTAAGAATCGGAGAAAAGTGATTATTCTTAATAACCAATGGATCATCATTATTATTTCGTTTACGGAAAGAAGTAGTTACCAATAATTTTGTTTAGATCTAATAAAGTTGGGATATGTAAGGAAGCATATTTGCTCATTGACAATCTCATCATTAATATATGTCGTTGTTACACTTAAAGAGGGTAGTACCATATACAAAGAAGTCACTTCAAGGAGTTTTGGTTCCTACTTTGGATCCTTATCATAAGATCTTGTTCCTCCGAAAATAAGATACATCCACCAAAGTATAGGCATGGCTTGTGTTTGAGTTTTGGCTTATTTTACTTAGTGATCAACCTCAAATACCTAATGCGCAGCTTGGTAAGGTATCATACCATTGAAAATGATTTAGAATTTGCTACATTAACATTGACATTGACATTGACATATTAATAGAGGAGTTGGAGTAAAAGTTTTACTAGGAATCAATAGGTATGCATACTTGATTTAGAGGAAGTGAGTTTACTCATACTTCAAGTATCAAGATTCCTAAATAAAATAGGTTCAGTAAAATAATGTAGCACAACTGCAAACATTAAAATGCATATACGCTACATAAGAATATAAGATGAGATTGCAAAGTAGTAAAGTGAATAAGGGCAAGTGTAGTTTAAAAAGAATGTGGATAAATAAGATAACATCTTATACCAAGGAGATCATGTGAGTTTTCATGAGTAATGGCCACTAACGGAGACGAAGTGACTAGTGAGGCCAAAATAGCAACAACAAAATAATAATAATAATACCAAATTAACACGTGAATATGCGCATGAATTTGGTAGGTAATTCATCTAAATTTACACTTTGGTCATCATCTATCTTATAAGTCTTTCCCTAGGAATGAAATAGACATGTCATAAAATCATGTTACAAAAAAGAATTTATGGGTTATAAATCACACATAAAATAAAAGATAACTTGAACACCCCTCTTTTTAGATAAATTATTTCATAAAAGTAGGCCCCCATGAATATCAACAAATAACATCAATACATCAAGAATTATTATATGTATTTCCCACCCCTAGTCCGCCCTTACAAAAAACAACTTGATAGCATTTTGATAAGCATTGAAATACACTTAAACATAACTTACAATAGGCAAGTCATATCAGTTTTGTTGTTTTCAGATAACTTTTACCCCCTATTAAGTCGAACACCAAAGATGAAAAAATAGATTAAAGGGATATAAATGTGAAAGCATGAAACAAAAAGATTATAATACTTTCCACATATAAGCTACAATATATGTAGCCGATACGGAAGATGTCATGAATGCTCAAAGCTTATGAGGATGAAGCAAATCAAAATAGACAAGTTGGCAGATTCTCAAAAGTTAAAAGACATTCAAGCAAGGTTATAAGATAACAATGATGCATTACATGTTAAACATATTTGATAGGTTCTCATCATCTTCATCAGAAGAAGATATCACAAGGCATGTTTGATATCATTAGTTGATTATTGATGCATAACAACAAAACAAAAAGGTGCACGATTTATGAAATAGCTCAAACCATTTTGGACTCCATTGTCCATTGGCAATACTACATTAAGCACTCATTTTGCATGCCTATGAGAAGGTTCTAGTTCGGTAACTTCAGTTGTGAGGTTCCCTGGGCTCCCAGTATTGGGTAAAAGGCAATACTCCATCTGTAAGACCACCGAGCACAAGATATTTGTGTAATTATCAACAATTTCTTGACCATTCAAGCAAAATTCATCGAGATAACATCAGCATGATAAAATAACGGATAGATTAACCCGTTAATATCATTCAAACTATTAGGAAAGTTTATCATAAGAAAGATTTGCAACGTTAAGCATTGGCATCACAAATATATTGGTGTATCCCATTCTACAAGAGCATTTTTATCAAATATAGAGCAGTAAACTTGTAAGTGCATGTAATCTTTGATACCAAGGGAGTGTTTGGATGTGTCTAAACTATTTATTGCGAGTTTAAGTCACAATGTTTGACTAAATCTGACTATAACTTTCTGATTATTTAGGGCAACGATAATCAGATTTGGAGAGGATGGTAAGGCTGAGAATTGAAAGAAATGTAAAATCATCTATTATCCTTAACTTGAAGACATGATTATCTGATTATCTAAATCTGAAGTTTTATATCGCAATAAATACTTTGAAACGCACATCCAAACACTACTCTAAAGGGGATAGGTGAATATAATGAACTTAACATTATATACATTTAGGATTAGAGGCTGGGTTGCACCGACGCTCTTCAGTTTCGCGAGGGTTGGGGAGAGAAGCCCTTGTACACAACCTTATTCTCGCAATTTACAAAAAGGTGGTTTATGTGCACAAAAGCCATGACCTTATAAGTTATAATCACAAAGGAATAACCATTCTGCTTGTTCCAACTATTTTCCCTAAAATCCATCCTTTATATCTGTTATGTGCAACTCGTGGTATATTCCCAACGCAAAGCGAATTACTTAATTTTTATTTTTTTCTACAGGGGATTTTATCAAATATGCTTTAGGGAGATCACATTATGTATCAAGAATATAAATCCTTTGGCTGACTTTGACCTGCCCTTACATAACTCACGCTCAACCACTCTAGCAAACGTGAGGAACAAATAGCCAATCCCCTAAGCAATATGAACACACATCATTCATTTCCTAGTCAAAACTCACTTGTTGCTCTAAATGCCTCCTCTGTATAGGAAGACTAGTACATACTTCTCCTATCAACTTACAGTACCTTAGTTCGTATTAACCAAAAATCCCCATACATACAATTCCTATCTCCCTAGACTAAACCCAAATCGCTAACTAAGGGATCAGTCAAATTCCACCAGCAAAAGCGACCTTCAAATCTTATCAAACCAAAAAAAAAAAAAGCAATGAAAGTTCCTCTAAGAACACACATATAAACACAAACATTAACCCGATCTTAAACAATCTCTTAAAAAAATAATCACTTCATGTCAAACCGGTCACTTCATATGTTAAACTTCACCTAAAAGTTCCCAAATTCTAATCTTTCGAAGCAATAGAGCCAACCCCATTTCTATTTTCTTTGAAAAACTTAGGCTCCGTTTGATAACACAGAATCATTTAGTGCTGAATGATTTTAAAGTCTGAATGGTTCATAAATTCTGAATGAATGAAAATAGTATGTTTGATAATAGTAATATCACTGATGAAGTGATAATTATTCCCAGATCAAACAAAGTTCACAAGATTTGCACAAGTCTAACAATCAACTGACCCTAATAATGAGAACAAAAAATGAAAAAATATTCAACAAACATCATATACATATGCATATATATATATATATATATATATATAAAATTGGCAATAAATAGTAACCTTAGGATTAGGTGAAGAAGGTGGAGGTGGAGAGTGATTATCAACAACAACAGGAATGCCAGAATCTTGAAGCAATTTAGTCCATGAAACAATTGTTGTTTCACCTTCTTTCAACTCTACTTCAAATCTGTGCCTGTTTGAACATGTTTCATCCACCAACAACCGCCCAACACCACCACCAGCAGCGGTGGCTGCACCACTACCATTCTTGGTTTCATGCTCCATTGCAAAAAAGGAAGAAACTTTATGGCAGAATTGAGATAAAGATTGTTGATTTGAGATGGGTTTTAGATGACAGTGACAGAGGGGTTTGAAATTGGGGGTAGGGTGGGGTGGGTTTTGAGTATGGACGAATTTGCAGAATGCAAGACAAAGATTGCTCCCCTTTCACTTTCTATTCATTATTTTATTAAGTGATAAAGTGGCCACAAAAAAAATATTTTATTTCATTTTTTAGTATAATTTTGTTTTTAAACACTTATCATGTTAAAGAGTTATAACTTAGATTTTTTTTATTTATTATGTGCTAATCAAGTATGCAATTTTGGATTATATGTTAATGTTACAATACTCCTATATAAAACACGGTTGTTCTAATGATTTATTAGTTAATCACATCTTTTTATTTTTCTAAATTGGACTTTGCTTATGTACAATTAAAAAACTTGAAAATTCTCGTATTTATTCAAATAAATAAATTGTTAACAATTAAAAGTGTTTAATTTTTAAAGTTTTAAAAAAATTATTTGACTCTATTACCCTTTTTTTATAAAGTGTTTTTATCAAGAATAAAATATTAAACATCTTGTAAAATTATGAATATGCAAAATTAAGTTTTAGTTGAAAATTCTTTCCATTTGAATGTTACTTTAGTTAGAATACTTAGTTATCCATTGTATAAACAAAATGAGATACAATTTGATGAAGAAAATACATTCATGGGGCAATCATCAAGGAAGGAGATATAGGGAAATACAAGTTACTATAAGAAAGCTAAACGACTCCTTCGAGCTTGACTAGCCACGAAAAAGGGTCGAGCTAACCGCAGCCATGTCTATGCTTGAGCGGCAATGGAAAGTTGTTGAGAAAGCACTCAAGTTGGTTTCCACCACGGGTGATGAACAATTAAAGGTTTTAGCTGACATGTTTCAGAAACCCAATGAGTTTGATTTATGGTCTGAGAAAGATGGACCTCAATTGTTCGAGACCGTTGATAGAGTTCCGTCGGATAGGTTTTCCCCTAAAGGGGTTGTTTATAGCATCAAACCCTACAGTAGAATTACCGATGAAACTGATGGGTACTCACATCAACAAGATGAAACCACAAGTAAAATTGAAAATAACTATTTAGGTGTCGGGAATCAGTTTCCAAGTCAATATCGGGGTTCGTTTCAGGGATATGGGTATGAAACTAGATCTATGAAAAGGGATAGTAGGAGGATTCATTTGAATTCGGGTGGATTTGGTTTGAATCGAAGATAAAGTCAGAGAGATTGGAGAAACGATAGTAAGAGGGGAAATGATAGAAAATAAGAATTTGGTTTGAATTCAAAAATGTTTGATATGAATTTGCAAGATGATGGGAGTTATGGGATTTCAAATAAGGAAAAAGAGATTGCAAAGATTAGACGTAGAGCGGAAAGGAAATGAAAGTGTATTCGTATCGATTTGGAAAATCTCTGAAGTACATATGTTGAGGCAACAAATAAGCGTTCATTTGTGCTATGGATATGATCATGAAACTTGTATTGTATCCAAACCAAATCCACCCGAATCCAAATGGCAAAGGTTAAGCAAACATGTCCCTAATGAACTCGACTTACATACCCTACGTACCAATTCAATATTTGAAGTTCATATTTTAGTTTTAATGTTGGAGTTTTTGATGAGCATTTATTATTTCATTTTGGCCCTGTTAGTTGATGACAACTAGAAATTGTTATACATTCTGTTGTTTACATTGTCATATGAAATTACAGAGTGTCTACCCCCAAGTAGACTTTAAAAGATCCGTTTAAAAAAAAAGACTTTGAAAAGAAGAGTTTGGCCGTGGCCTTGCTATCCTAGTACGATCATGGTCCTTGTTTTAGGAACATGTCCAGAATGGTCACTATACCAGTCCAGGATGGTCATTGCTATCCCATTCATTCAA
Organism: Solidago caesia; assembly: GCA_028566075.1. NCBI lineage: Eukaryota > Viridiplantae > Streptophyta > Magnoliopsida > Asterales > Asteraceae > Solidago > Solidago caesia. The sequence goes on along the minus strand of JAOXNX010000001.1, from coordinate 23,379,977 downwards.
TACTCAGAAAACGTAAGTTTTTGTTAACTCCTACTCATGAATCTTCAACAGACTGTTGCTAAAATAGAAACCTTAATGCCAAAATAAAAACGCCTATAAAACATACTTGCCCGACTCAACTTAATTCCTACACAACAAACCAATTAAATTTGGGGTTTACCACAATTTACCCAAAAAAGAGTCCATGTCTTCTCATCTCAAATTCGAACAAACTGAATTCTTTAAAATAACAAAATAGCATAAAAAATTAAGCAGGAGCCGATATAGATGCACCAAGAATCCGCAGTGAAGGCCATAAGTATTCAAGCTTTCACCAATTCTCTATATGTAATTCAATAATCTTGACTTGCTCAGTCACTCATCAGTCACACAGCCATTTGAAGCCGACCGGACATTCTTGATGTACTGGGAAATGGGAATACACGAAAACATCAGACCAGTGAAAAAGATGACACTTTTCCAATTCAGGTCAGGGTAAAATCCGTTTTACCCGAATATATGTCAAGTTCTTATTTTGATATGCGCTCATTATAAAGTTAACATCAGCACATGTATATATAAATTTTGGTGCTTTATTTTCTTTGGCATTCAAGACTATAACACCTTTTAGAGACACGACAGTTGATAGATTTTGGCATGAAAAGGTCAAAAATGAACTTCTATTTGAAGCATACCTTATAAAGAACACCTTTGGTAGCTTTGTATGGAGGGGGAGTCCATGTTTTTCTTCTTTCCTCTAGTTCTTTGTCTGTTAACTGAACATCCATTCTTCTCTTGCTGATATCTATGGTGATTATATCTCCATTTTCAATTAGTCCAATTGGACCACCTTCCTGCAAACACAATCAAATCCCAAATTAAATATGTTTGATGTGTAACAAATATTAACTCTAGTTAATGATCTTAAACTGGAACTTTCTATTGAAAAGGGTTGCACGTTTGTAGTTATAATAAGCATATGACAAGGACCTGTGCTTCGGGGCATATGTGTCCAACAACATATCCATGCGAACCACCTGAAAATCGTCCATCTGTCAACAAGGCAACTTCCTGCATGATCAAAGAAATTAGCAGTTCATCAAAATAAAAATCATCAGTTGATATTATATTAGAAGATTTCACAGATTAACAAAGTACCTTTCCGAGACCTGCTCCCATTATCGCACTAGTCGGTGTCAGCATTTCAGGCATACCAGGTCCCCCTTTAGGCCCCTCTCCTCTAATAACAACTACTTTCCCCTGAAACACGATTCCAAATGTTAAAACTAATACTAACCCTGTCAAAAGACAATAAGCGTATCTCAACGAGTCTGCTTCAAAAACGAAAAACACCATCAAGGGTTCTTGATGGGAGCTTCAGTACTTCCGTGTTAGGGGGAAAAAGAAGAGTCCATATCTTGACTTTTGGCAATCGAACAAGTTACTTTTTTTTGAAAGTTATACTAATGATTAAAATACAAAACATGAAGAAAAAAAAAATTAAAAAAAAAGTACTGACCTCAAAGTTCATGTGTTAAATTTGAACATGATAAATAATATCAGGTTGAACTTACAAAGGGCAATTGCTAGTAAAAGAAATATACTTTTAATCAATTTCAATTTTTGGGGAAGTACTTGAAAAATCAACATTTAATGGCCTATGTTGTCAGTTAATAAATTGATAAGGGACCAGCGTTAGGGTTATACAGATTTTGGGTCAGTTATTTGATTATTTGTAACTGTTGATTTTGAAATTACAAGAGATTGACTGAGTGCAAAACGTGGTCGATATCAACCTTAAAACTCGCCGGGTCTTCAGAGATGGCCGCAATCATAGACTCCTCCCCCTCAAATACGAGTGCAGGACCAGAGAAATATAACCCTTCTTTTCCTGTGATCTTAGCCACAGAACCTTCGGGTGCAAGATTTCCATACAATATTTGAATGTGACCCGTTTCCTTTATTGGGTTTGTTGGTGGTCTTATTATTTGCTGAGTAAAAAAAAAAATTCTTGTTAGATTAATACTATATGAATTTGATAGTCAAGGGAAAAATAAGAAGACAAATTACCTGCCCTTCTGACAAAGGAGGAAATTCTTTTGCATTTTCTGCAAGAGTCTTCCCAGTGACTGAAAAATTCCCACCAAAATAATTAAACATGCTGATAATGTATAAAAGTTCAAATTGTAAAAACATTTTTGCCAAAGCCTACCAGTAATACAATCTCCGTCTAAATACCCGAGTTCTAAAAGGTAGCGTAGGACTGCTGGTGTTCCTCCGATCTAAACCAATTCGAAAATATAAAATCACAGTGAGAAAGACAAGATAGGCAAAAAGTAGAGGCCACAATATGGGCAGCTTGGAAGTTGGAACAGGTGAGAATGAGTCAAATGGGCCGTGTCAGTTGGATAGACCCGCAAACATTTTTTTGTCCATTTTGAAAAAGTACACATAAATAAATAATGTGTTAAATAAAATAACAAAATTATATTAAATTATATATTAAAACAATAAGCTAAAATTATGAATAGAACAATTTTGAATGTTGTATGCATAAAAGTGCACTTTTGAGGGATTTTGACCAATTTCACCCATTTAGTTTTTGCATATATTTTTTAACTTGGCAATTTTGACCCGTATGAGACAAATCATAACACAGATTTGCCAAGTCTAGCAAACACAATAGAAAATTTGGAAATGTTATTTCCTTGCACTATGAAAGAACACTTCACACCTTATGTACGTCCTCCATAACGAACTTTCCACTTGGCTTAAGATCCGCAAGGAATGGGATCTCATCACTGACCTTTTGGAAATCATCAAGAGTCAAACTCAAGCCAACAGACCTGAAGGAAAACATAGCGTATCATTTTGAGGAACAAAAAATCGGGTTTCTCACAAAAATCCAGCTTCATGTGCCACTCACCTTGCAATGGCAATTAAGTGTAAAACCGCATTTGTGGATCCACCCAGGGCCATAACTGTAACCATCGCGTTACGCAGAGATTTTGGGGTAATAATGTCCCTTGGTTTCAAGTCCATTTTAATTAAATTAAGAAGGTGTTCTCCAGCTGCATGGCATTCAAGTAACTTCAATGGATCTTCTGCAGGTGTCGAAGAGCTTTTGGATATATAAAAAAGATCAATCAATGAGTCAACAAGTTAAAGTGGAAATAATAGGAAACTGAAGTAGCGAGATGACAATTTCGACTCAGTTGATTATAAATGAGTCGATTTGGGTCATTTTTGATATCTAACAGGTCAAACTGGTAAAGCTAGAAACATTAGCTTGAAAAGAAACAGGTTGAATGAGCCAAAAATTGCCCAATTGTACTTTTACTGTATAAAAACAACTTAAATAATTGTTTCAAAAAAAGAGATTCTTTATCAAAAGATATATTTTCATAATACATCTATGCACTAGATTTTTAAAAAACGTAGACCAAAACTGTTTAGAATTAACCCAGCCCATACCAAATATTACTCATTTTTACCCAAATTCTTCCTTATCCATTACCCAACCCCCCTGCACAGGCATCTGTCACCTCTAAATTAAACTGTACAAATTTGCACCTGCGCGGAAGGGACATTCCCATTGCTTCAATGGCAGAGGCCATGGTGTTTGCTGTATACATTCCTCCACAAGCCCCTGCTCCCGGGCAAGAATTTTTTAGCACATTTGTTCTCTGTTCATCGTTTATTTTACCACTTACAAATTCTCCGTATACCTGTACCAGTAGTAGAAAATAAAATTAACACATGCAATAAAAACAAGTGACTTAGAGAAAATTTATCTAAAATTATATTAGTTAGTTTTATCGATATTCAAACAAGCAAACTGTACAAAAAATGTACCTGGAAGGCAGATACTATGTCGTATGTATGGCCTTCAAAATGACCAGGCTGCAAAAATGAAAACAAAATTTTTACCAAACAAAAAGATACCATAGAAAATCCACGGTGAAAACAAATCAATTTTTAAGTAGCAAAATGAAAACGAATCAAAACCTTGATGGTTCCACCATAAATCATTATACTTGGTCGGTTCAAGCGTGCCATTGCCATAATCGTACCTGGCATCTGCATATAAAAAGTTTGAACACTTAATCATATGAAAGAGTTATAGAAATCGGTGTTGCCATAAACCACTTCCGGCAAAGTGATTAACGTGTAAATTTCACCCAATTTATATGGATACAGGTCATTTCGATTGTATTTAATTCCGGTCAAAGAGATAAAATATAAAAAAAAAAGTAGCTAAAACCAAAAAGATGTCAATGAATCGACCTAAACCGGTCAAAAAGTCACTAAACATGCAATCAAATTTTTACAACAGCCTAAATCATTCTGAATATTAAACCGGTCAAAATATTAATCTTCGTTAGTTCAATAATGAACTTTGTAATCAAACTCAATACACAAATTTCTTACCCAAAAAAAAATAATAATAAAATAAAATTGGACCAAAAAAGTGTTGAGAAGTTGGTCAACCCAATCCAATCCAACCCAACCTGACCTGTTTTCGTGTGCAAATTAGGGTTATACCATTTTGATATGAATCCATTCTGACCGGAACCTAACATGTCTGACCGACTATTTTCCATCTCTAGAAACAATATATCACGGCCAGTATTCTTAGAATACAAATTGCCCTTCACCATTATGAAATAGTTATGGTGTCAGAGCAGGTTTTTTGTCAAAAGATTTCAACCCTTTGATGCTTTCATGCTTGTATTAATAGGGGCTTATACAGCTTCAAGAGCTCTGTTCCTAGATAATGTAACAGTACCAATTTATGAGAAATTTATCACACGCAAGTTTATCCTCGGCTCAACCAAAGATACATGAATCGATCAAATTTAAAAACATCCTAAAGATTACATTTCTAACCAAAAAATAAATAAATTAGTACCGATTGGAAATATGCCCAAAAGTAAACAATACCCTTAAAAAATCTAAAAGCCAAAGTCACAAGGTATCAACCTGCTTTTGTTGAAGTTCTATTCCTAATAAGATAAGTTTAAAAATGGTTTTTTCAGAAGGTGGTTGATATTGATTATCTGCTACAAAAATAAGCAATAAGTAGGTAACACTTAAATAACTAAATAAGCAATCACAAACACCCCCATAAAAATGGTTACGTACACTACCCAAGAACAAAAATATGTAACAGAGTCCAACATCAACAATAATAAGCAAATTATATATTATTTTCTTTTAGAAACGAAAGGAACCAAACACACCCACACACATTTATAACTTGTTCACTATGCGTTTACTACCCACAACATCTTAGGTTAATGTGACACCTCGAATATCACTAAGACAAAGTCATAAGCATATTTTAGAAATTGCAGATTCCACATTTAACATGGGGTAAACCCTTCAAACCCCATTGTAGTCACAATATTCTGTTTCTTGGTTAGTTTGACCCTTTCAACAATACAAAAAGAAGAAATTAAAAAAACTATCATCAAGATCAAACCATAATATCACAAATCTTAAACCTTACATATAAGAAAACCATTAAAAAAATAAAATCAAAAACTTACATTTTTGTCACAACCAGGAATAGAGATATTACCATCGTACCATTGAGCAGACATAACAGTTTCAATACTATCAGCAATCAAGTCTCTTGATTGGAGACTATAACACATTCCTCTAGTACCCATTGAAATAGCATCACTAACACCAATAGTATTAAATCTAAAACCAATCATATTAGCCTGTTCAACACCTTGTTTAACAGCTTCAGAAAGCTTCAATAAATGCATGTTACAAGTATTTCCTTCATACCAAACTGATGAAATACCAACTTGGGGTTTCTTTAAATCATCATCTGAAAGACCAACACCATATAGTATGGCTTGTGCTGCACCTTGTGACTTTGGTTCAGTGATTCTTGAACTGTATTTGTTTAGTTTTTGAGATGGGTCAGCTGAGTTTGTGGGTGTTTCTGAAATGGTGGCTTTGACTGAAACTGTGTGGGGTTTGTGCGTTGTTTTGAATGTTTTGGATACGAAAATGGTGGGTAATGAGGTGAGTAATGAAGCTTGCATGGTGGTGGTTATGTGACGGAGATACGGTGACGGCGGCGGTGATTCGAGGTTGGTGGGAAGATATAATTGGAGAGGGAAAAGGGGAAGGTGAGTGAGTGGGTATGAAAGAAAGTGACTGCTTTTTGTTTGTAGCTTCAAAATGTAGTTTGAGATTATGGCATCTTTGGCTCTTTGCTACTCAAGTTCTTGTGGCTTTTTTAAAACATTTTTAAGTCAAGGGTATGTTTTATAAAACTGGTGAAATTTATCTCGTTACTGAAATTTTTTGAAACTTTAATTTTTATAACCGGAAGATAAAACATATATTTTTAGAAAGATATTTGACAGAGTAGCGAGAGTAAAAACTTAAGAATGTAAAAAACCATAAAAGTGTTATATACAAATATATATAGTTATGTGTATTTACCATTGTAATTTTATATTTAGTCTATTTATAAGGGTCTTAACCCTAATCCTTGTAACCAATATTATTGTTCTAATACAATGCTCTTTTCTTCTTCTTTTTTTCTTCAGTGTGCCAAGTGCCAACTCTTCTATACCGTCATCTTCTTTATCATATTGTTGGTTGTTGCTACTATTGTTATTGATCCAAGATTAATATATTTGTAACACGTTATTAGCACAAGTTGTCTCTAACAATCTTTGGTTTTTGGATCTGAATATCATATCATCAATTCATCAATCTCCTGGTAATTCGGATTTTCTATCGCTTTTTATTGTTATAGCCTATTGCCTATATACGGCTGATAATATACATATTATATATGTATATATATATACTTATATATACATTGGCTGATGATAGTGATTTTATTTATTTTTACTTGAATAGGAAAACTAAAGTTTTGAGAAAAATGTTATACATCACGATTGTCTTTTTTTGGCATTGATGATAAAGGGTTTTTTTTCCCCGTTAAGCAGTAACAACAATATTAAGTTTTGTGTGTGTTGGAGAAGATAACCGAAACACTTTAGGTATCAAACAGTTTTGCTAGATATTCCTCGCATTCGGCAAACCTATATACATTCGGAAATTGTAAATCACTTTGATATAACTTAGGTATGATATTTTATTTATGGAAAAACAAGGTTGGATTACATTGGTGTATGTACGCATATCAAGTGTTTGGCTAAATGCCCGAATTAAATATTTTGTTTCATTTTACTTGTTTAGCTCATGTTTAAATCTGACACCCATATCTTATTGTTATAGTATTTATTATGTATTATGTATGAGACTGACTTTAGTAGAAAAGATATTATTAATGTGAAAGCCATAAGGAATACGTACTGAAAAAAAGTTCAAATATGGTTTTTTTGTTTATTTTGCCAAAATACGAATGCTCTATGTTAAGGCCTCATGCTAGTATGCTACGGTACATGACTGCTTGTTCCAATGTTTATATTGAAGCATTTGTCAAACCATGAACCTAAAAGATGACCTAAAAATGATTAATAGACCTAAACCATGAACCTAAAAGATGACCTAAATATAAGATGCATACATGTGGCAAAAATCAAAGGTAAACATGAGGTGAGAGAAAATGTACATGACACATGTTAATTGATGAAGTGTTTAGGTCAATTTTTAGGTATAAGTTTTAGGTCTATTTATCATTACTCTAACATTTAGGAAAATGATTAATAGACCTAAAATATGACCTAAAAATAAGATGCATACATGTGGCAAAATCAAAGGAAAACATGAGGTGAGAGAAAATGTACATGACACATGTTAATTGATGAAGTGTTTAGGTCTATTTTTAGGTATAAGTTTTAGGTCTATTTATCATCACTCTAAAATTTATATGCATAATGATTAGTACAAGTGCTGAAAAACTTTCTTTCAAGATAAACTTGTATGATGTGTGTCATTATTTTTGTAGTTGCATGTATGATGCTTTGGTTTAGTATTTAAACCTATTGTATCTATGTCTTTCATCCAAAAATATGTGTTGTCAAATGCTAGTGCACAATATCATGAACACTTAAAAATAAAAATCAAAGGGACCTCAATTTTGACAATTATGGGTGTGAGTTTTTGGCAACTACAGTAAATAATTTATCTTTTGTATGGATACAATACATTTGAGATCCAAGATATTTTGGTTGTACAATTAAAACATATGTATACGTATTTGGGATACACACAACCCCAGTAACTATGATTTTTCAGAAATGCACTTCATAGGCAAGCCACAAAGAGTCACGCCACTCAAATGGACCTCACTATGGTTTATTTTAATAGACAAAATAACTATAATACCCAAAAAATAACAAAAATATATCATTTTAACCAAAAAATTTCGGGTTTACACAAAATACCCATAAAAATCGCAATGGAAAAGCTAAAATCGCAATGGAAAAGCTAAAATCGCAAT
>JAOXNX010000001.1:23356487-23371455 GCA_028566075.1 Solidago caesia | reverse complement strand
CCACGAATATTTTTCCGTGGGTAGTCCGTGGGAAATCTGTGGCAAAATATGAAAATAAATTTATTTTATAAATCCTCCTCCATTTCGTGGGTAATCCGTGGGAAATTTTCTCACGGATTTTCTGTCGTGGGAAAATCCGTGGGTATACGCAGATTTTCTAGTAGTGGGGGCAGCCGGACAGGTTAGGTGGTGCAACTTCCATATAGTCGGTAATGGCCTGACCGTACTATATACTATTAATTAATATTAATATGATTGTCTGTATTATATTTGTATTTGTATATAATGTAGTTCAGTGGCTGGGCTAAATTGTCATAATTTGATATTTCATGGCCCACCCATATATGATATATCACTTTGTATATTACGTCCATGAAATGTAATGTTGGCCAATGACTTGCCCAATAATCCAAGATATATGAGAATATATTTAGTTTCCAGATCAAAGTTGGATTTGAATTTGCGTATGATGGTGTAGGTTGAAATTACGTTTATTCTCTAAAGGTTTAGATATTTGACGGAGACATCTTCGGGTGTCTTTTTGACACCAAACCTCTTTATTTCAAAAAGTCTACCCAATAGGCCCATGTGTTTTTGGGGGTTGTAGGTACTCAACTTTATTCTATCAATGCTCATATCAAATTGCTACCTAATAATATGTTATTGTTATCGGCTATATACTCATAATATCAAAAAATGACCGGAAAGTTAAACATGATGGGTTCGTCAACATTACTAACTCCATTAGTATAATTTATTGAACTACATATGATATTAGTATCCAAACCTTTTAGCATTGACAGTGATGTTGTGTAGATATTTTTGTGATTATATATGTGTACTTTGTGTAAATTTTGATATGAGAATTTGGTCTTTGTTATTAAAATTATTTTAGGGGTGTATAGATTGGTTTTTTAAGCTTCTTTATATGTTTGTTTGGAATTCTTTTTGAGGTCATGCTTGAATGCTTATGTATAATTTATGCTTCTGTTTGTTTGGGATATCTTATAAAAATATATATAAGATTATGTGTTTCTATCTGTTTGTTTGGGAAATCTTGATTGACCAGTCTGTTTCAAACATTATTTTTTGACCAATGTGTTCCATTACTTTTAATTTTGACCAGTGTGTTTCATGAACTATATACTCCACAATGTGATTTTTCTTTTAATTTGTTTATACCCGAATAGATCATTTGTTCATCCACCACTACTGGTGTCGCCATCACTCCAGCTACAAACATGTCGCCAATGCCAACTGTTGTGACTGCTACTCCTTCCATGGCTGCCCCTTTCGGTGATCAGGTATCTTTTCTAATCTGTATATGCTACTGAATTCAATGTAACTACCATTGAAGTTGTATCTATACTACTAATACTTTTATGTTCGTCGGGTTAATACTGCTGGGGTGTTCCAAGACCTTATGTATCTCTTAACATAAAATTTTTTAGTTTAAAGGTAATTTTGCAGGTACAATGGAATGGATATGGGTCTTTAACAGAACATATTTTTGAATTTCTAATGTTTACGGTATTCATGTTTAAGCTATGACATTGTATATTTTTTTAAGTTTAAACATATAATAATATAGCCCAAGTTCAAGACTGTCCAAAATTTTATGCAGACCACCTTTTTACATAATCAAGGTTCCTTTTTACACACCTGACCTTTGAATCTGGGCACCAACATGAATTATCTTTTTAAATTGGTATCTATCTTTTTATTTTTATATTCAATTGATATAACTCTTTTTATTATGTTAACATTTTTAGTTGATGTTTTATTCTCTTGTGCGATTGAATTTTTTGTCACCTGGTAGGTTTTTATTCATGTATTAAATTGGTATTTGTTCTTTTCTTTACAATTCATATAACTCTTTTTATTTGCTTACTTGCAGCTTCAAGAAATTTTTGGGTCCCATATTAAAGTTATAGATACACTTGAGAATCAAGCTATGGAGTTTCATCAGACAAAAAAAGGTTCGTATTTATGCTATATGCAGTCAAATGAATTTATAAAAATTTCTTATGATTATTAATATATAGTGTATCATGCCTATATAGGTTGCAGCAGTTTCTGGAGGTGCACCATGTGCCCTTAAGATATTTCGCCCTGCAAAGTCTCCATTAAGCAACCAACTTTGCTTTCCAAGTTTGGTACATAATTTTTTTGATTTACTATTATGTTGTCCTTACCTAAAACTGTAAATTATGATATTTATCTTAAAAAAACCCAACGTCTAAAATCTAAATATTAAACAGCTTTCAAAATTTCATATTAGACATAAAATAAAACATCATTTTTATGGACTTCTTAAATAGTTAACCCATCTGAACCGATTATTTATTAAATTGTTTGACTATTTTTTTACAACCATTTTACTCTATGGTCCAATTCATTTTTAGATACTCTTTGTATATATTTAACTCATTTAACCCTTTTCATTTGTTAATTGTATTTTTAGTGAAATGTGAACTATTTTTTGACCCATAAACTCAGTTCATGGGATGTTTGTATAAGGGAAAATAGATGACGATATATGTTGTAACATTTGTCTTATTCTTTTAAGAATTTGAAGCACAACCTGGTAATTTTTGGTTTGTGCGGGTCAGAAAATGTAAATTTTTTAATTACATGGGTTTAGGGTGGTGGGCCCGCGATTCACTAACATGTAATTTTATAAAAATGTTTGTGCATTAAACCTGTTCGTGTTCCATAACTGTACTAGCAACAGGTTCATTTTTATCCATTTATAGATCATACTATGAAAGCTTATTCTCATTAAGTCCTTATAAATGTTTTACTTGTATGAAGGTGTCAGGACTGGTTCCAATTGAGTTTGAAGGAAGTTCTTACCGTTTTTCGTGATGAAGTAAGGGGTGTTGTTAGCTATCATTACAAAGTGTTTTGAAAGCACCAACTATAAGTTTTAAACTGTTAACACATGTTGCAGGAGTTTTCTTAAGAAATGCAGATTGAGCTGAAGCTTATGGGACGAGTGGATGTTATTAAGAAGGATCAACTTAAATCAAGTTCTGCTTTTTTGAAGGTAATTTGTTATGTTTTGTTTTGAAGTTTGTTGACATCATGAAAATTAGTGAGATATTGTGGAGATAGGGTATGAGTTTTCTTTGTTGGGCATATAAGGAAAGTGTGATTGGAGGGAGCAGGGGTCGTTATTAAAAACTAGAATTAGTACCAAACTATCAGTTTACATATCGGTGGTTAGGGTAAAATTAGTGAGTCTTACGTGTCTTGATTCAGATGGGCAGTCGTCGAAATAAGTGTTGTATAAACCTCTGGCCATGTTGTTAGAAGATTCTGTAGCTTGTGTATATTCAGTTTGGAGAAAGTTGCGGATTTGTGAAGATCTTTTTGGTTCGTTACTTGATGATACCTCTAAAATTGTGGCTACTCGTGGAGGTGATCTACTTCAGGTTCTGTTTAGATTTAAAATCGTGGAAATAGTTTGGGTGGCCATGTTAAACCAATAGGGTACTTTTAGTTATCTCAACCAAGAGGCTGGACATAATCAGTTGACAGTAATGGATATATTGCAAGTCTTAAGTGTTCCATTTTGTCTCCCATAGTCTATACTTACGTATGAAAAATTAAAGTACCGTCTAGATTATGTTAACTAAGTTCAGGGCTGAAATCAATGTACAAACAGGCTCAAAGAATGCATGTATGCTTTTTACATTTACCTATAAGTTTGTGCTTACAATGAAGGTCATGTATTTTTACAAATGAAAGAAGTCAATAATAAGATTATAGCCTTTATTATTATTCATTAAAGTCAAATAATATCTTATGGTCATATAGTTGATAAGAGTATATACTGACGGTGCTTTTATTATAGATAGGCATTTCAACCCAATATGTGAAAACTGAAAGTGGCTCCATTTGAGTTGAATTTTATCGACATGACCCAAAATGTGAGATGGTTAATACTGAAAAACTAGCTAGAAGGAAACTGGTGAAATGGTTTAAAAGTCACCAAACCTTGTAAATTGTACTGAAATTTTTTTGGCTAATTAGTCTTACCAATTAATTGCTGTAATAAAATTTGGGCATTCTTCAAAAAGTTGCAAAAAGTAGCATTGTGTTAATAATACTCATAAAAGGCCATGTAGCTGTTAGCATTAACATTAATTTTGGTTCTCTTTGTTATTACTTGTTACATTTTGATATATGTTTCATTTACACTTTTAATTGAACTTTTTGATGTTGATTTATGCAGAATGAGAGCAAGTTATATGACTACATTTTTTGGCAACCCGAAATCAATGACAAGATGAGAACTATTCGGATTGATTGGTTGATCGAGGTGCACAAGAAGTTCAAGCTCACTAATGAAGCTTTGTACCTTACTATTAACATAGTTGATCTTGTGGAAAACACTTCAATTCAATACTTGATATGGATTTTTTAATAGTCAACTTGATAGATGATCACAATACCCATGGAAGACTGCAAATTCCTTTCCATTGCTGCTCTTAACTTCTTAAATTCTCTAAATTGTTTTTGTATGTGGATTTTTCACCCAAGGTTGATCTGGTGAAGATTACATTAGGATTTGACGAGGCTTTTATTAGATTTGTTTTTGGCTGATGTTTATGGTACAAGACTATAATCGAAATTTGTTAGTAGTTCTGGAGAAATTGATGCAGGTGTACATCGGATTATTTTGTGGTGTCAATTGTATCCGCCGCAATGCGCGGGTACCATGCTAGTATATATATATATATATACCATTCTTCTACATTTCTCCATACAAACCAACCAACACATTTCTCCATTCTCGCAAATATAGTGTAGTTTAGTGTTTTGTGTGTTTTTAAATTTATTGAATGTTTATTTTAATATATATATATGCAACAGAGATGTCGAAGAGATTATTGAGAAGGAAGTAGTGAGTAGCAAGAACTAGAAGGTAGTCAATGGTTGTATTGCTCAGGTTGTCGAGAAAAAGAAGGTTGAAACGAATACATCAAACACAAACACGACACGATATTTAATAGGATACATGATAAAAAAAAACCTGGTAAGAGACCTGTTAACAAAAATCATAAATTTAAACCAGTGAACCTGTTAAGGAACCTGCTAAGGAACCCGTTAAAGACACGAAACCCGTTAAGACACGATAAGAAACCTGTGAAAGACACGAAACCTGGTAAGAGATCTGTTAACAGGTTTTAACAAGTCTTATCGTGTCTTAACAAGTTCCTTAGCAGGTTTCAATTAGTACATATATATATTACAAGTCTTAACAGGTCCGGACCTGTTAAGACGTGAAACCTGTTAAATCCAAACATGAAGCCTGTTAAGACCAGGTTGTCTCGTGTTAACAGGTCCGTGTCAGAAATTGTCAGCTCTAATCGGGGCCCACCAATCCCACCTCAATTCGTCCTATCCTCCTGAAATGAACATAATTTCCCAAGTCTTGGCACCATCCTGATATCGGAAAGTGGTACCGGGAGCGGAACCGACTTTTATTGGTTTTCGGGATCAGCACCGCCGATACCGGGACATGGTACCAAATTCCAAATGTGACCGGATCGGTATCATGTTTTGATGATTTTCGGGATTGGTATCGTCGATACCGGGACGGTACGAGTCCCATGCTCATCCCTACTTTCCTTTTTTTTCTTGGTGACGAAACCGCACAACGAACCATGAAAACGAAGTCGTGCCAACGACTACTTCCTCTCGTGAGTCCGTGATACGCCCGTTGAGAGGGGTGTTATAGACCTTTGATCTCCTTACAAGTTGCAACTTTCAAAACTTCTTCAATGCTACTCCTATTTCCTTTTATAATCCAAAATTCAAATTCAAATTAAATAATTACTTTAAAATAAAAAATTGTACAGGTAACCTTCGCGCCACGTTCATACATTGGTTTCAAACCGGCGGATAATCCGTAGATAGTGACAAATTCATTATTTTAATCCCCATACATTTTTTCTTTTTTGTCTTATTACAATTACTACCATATTTTCTTTAATCCCCATACTCAAATATTGCTTCTTTTTCATCCTTTAACAAATCTGCCATTAAAACCCTCACTTGGGTTTCTCATTTGAGAGAAAACCCACCTCAAATCTGTTAGCTTTTCTGTAATTTATTTAGTTGATGGTGAATCAGAGCCATGGCTGTTGCTGATTCATCATCTTCTTCACTTAGCTTCCGTGAACTTGATGATGTATTCTTGCAGGTAACTTGATAATTTGATCCACCCACCAAGTGTTTGTGTTTGAAAGGTCTATATAAAATGGGTAGTTCTTAAGCTTTCGAAGAGTTACTTGTTGACTTTTGAGGTCAAACTTCGCTGTTTTCAGATGCTAAATTGGTGTTGGTTTTGTTGTAATTTTAACACCAACAACATTTTTATTGAGTTGCTCAATTTTGATTTTTTTCCAGAAAGTATTAAGATCAATTAAGTGCTTAAACTGTAAATTATTTGTTGTTTGTTGTGTATGATGGAAAGAATACAGTTTTCCATAATAAATTGTTTGGGGAAACAAACGATGCAATTTTTTACTCATTTATGTACACACACACATGTATGGTTGTTTCTCAAATTGGCCAACTGTTAATCTTCTATGGAGATAATGACGAAGAAAACAAGTGAAGTTTTGCAACAGAACTTATTTTTGAACTTAACAAATTCATTCAACTTAAAGAACAGATTCTACTTTCTTTTACAGCCCATCTTTATGCCATAAGAATACTTAAATTTATGCTGTTACTTTTGTTCAACATAAAGTTTACCCTGTTACTTTTGTTAAGTTGAAGTATACTTTAATTCATTTTCTGATTTTTTGTTTATAGATGCAAAAGAAAACTAACAAACTTTTGCTAAGGAACCTTCAGCTTATTTAGTTATTTTTGGACCTGAAAATATCATTCATCTCTTTTAAGAACATTGTAGTATTTTTAGCAAAATTTATTAATTTAGAGATGGTCTGTTTACATGAAGGGAGTAATACAACCATACATAAAGTTTTAAGAACATGTTGAACAATTTTTGTACGCAGATGAGTTCATTCCACATCGTTTCTGGAAACATAATAGTAGTTGATTTATGTATTTAGAAAACACAACTTGCTCATTTCAAAAGGAGTATGATTCTCTGTGCGTATCTTATCAACAATGTTAGGTGATAACAAGATTTTAAATTGTCCCTATATTCCATGTGCCTTTGGAAGTAAGCTTTCCAAGGTTAAATAAATATTACACCGATATAAGTTCGAATGAAGTCCTTGAAGCAAAGATTTCTTTTTCAACTATATCAGAGAAGAAAAGGAGAAATTCAAAATTATCACGAAAGGATGACTAAAACCATGTAGTTTTAGATAGTAACTTAAGTCGAAAAATTAAAATTATCACTCTTGTTGACCTACATGAGAAGCTCCTTTTGAAAGACCAACAAAAGTAATTGTTGGTCAATCGAAAAATGTGGGGAACTCTAGGTTCTTTGAGGTTTTCAAGGTAACAAAAGATAGATACATAGTTTATTAAGGAAAGAATGTCATGGTTAATTACTTTCATGTCTTTGCAAGCTAGTATGTGGGTTTAGAAGTCGAGTGTAATTTAACTAGCTTTGACTTAACTTAATTATTTATGTGAAGATATGATGTTTTATCTCTTTTCAAATGATTTAGTCTCAAGCAAGAATATGGATTGGCGAAGTGCTGCACACAAGATTTGATGAGCAAATAAGCATATGTGATCTGCTTTCTGACGGGGAGCTACTGTAGGTTCTTACCTTTTATGTTGATACAGTAGTTGTAAAGACGTAACCTTATAAATATTTGTTGTAGAAATACTAGGAGTGTCTTCACTGTTTTTTGAGTACCTATGCCAACTTTACCTTATTGTTTTGGACTTTAGGCCTTGAAAGATCAAAATATCACCCAACATTGGAGAAGTAACAATACCGGTTGAAGTTACAATAAGTAAGGCTCGCAGCACATCCAAAAACCATTTTTTCTATGTCTTAAACCATTTTGAAAGTCAGCCAAGAGCGTGGTTTCTATTCTTCGAGTGTCACATATTCACACTAGGAATTTGCCAACTTTAAAATTTTCTTATACTGTTTGTCATTTTCAATACAATTGTTTTTATCAACATTGGTACTTTTAATTCAGTCTGTCAAGATATCTATAAACCTATAAATTCATTTCAAATTTAAAGCTGATAGGCTGATAGCGGTTCACCCTGAAGTCAAAGTCAAAGTATGGAAACCATAGGAGAATTTTTGAAGTGGTAAAGAGAATCGACATGTATGGCCTTTGACTTTATTATTTGATTATGACTGTAATGATCTTATCTGACGTAACAGATTTGATGTTTCCAAAGCATTATGGAATATGTTGTTGGTCAAATATATGGAGCTCAACAACTTTAAAGCTCGTAAGCTTATACCGGTTGATACAAGGAAGAGTAGTGGTAGATATAGGCCTTACTCGAATGTTGATTCATTTTTGAAGGCAAGCACCTTAGAAAAGGATTCTTTGCAACTATATTGGATATTAATACTGTTCTGATAATTGATTTTAACTTGAATGCATTTCAAGTAAAGTAAAAATAACAGCAAATTCATTTTCTTTGTTATAGGTATGCAAAGTTTTAGGATTGAGTGGTGTGGATCTTTTCTCCCCATCTGATGTTGTGGAGAAGAAAGACACTCGGAAAGTATGTGTATGTATACGATCTCTTTCAAAGAAAGCTAGGTCTAAGCAAGTAAATGTAAGTAATGCTACATTTTCTCACTACTGCAATTTTATTGTTAATTACTCATATGAAATAGTTTTCCCCTTCATAAAAATGATGGTTATTGACCTTTTCATCATAAGTTCATATTCTCCAAATACACGATGGTCTTGTTCTATTATCAATGGCGGTTTCAGGATTTCCGACAGAGTACGAACTAGATTTATAGATGCTTTTGTATTGTTCCATGTTTGTTAATTTTGTTGTGTTTACCCACAAGTCACAATATCTTACAAAGATGATTTTGTTAAAGTTAGAAACAATTTTAACATAATACATTATTACAACTTTTCTCATGTTAGGTCCCAGACTTTGACATTGTCACCAATACAGTAGCAATGCCCACAGATGTAGTTACGTGCATCAGAAGAAGTTTGGAATTATCAACATCTAACGTTACTCATGGACAAACTAAACATTCAAGATTGAAAATTAGGCAGGTATTTGAATTTCTTGAGACAACTTAACCTCTCTCTGTTGGCTTTAAAATGAGTGCCCACTCCCAAAAATTTAAAATAAGCAAGGTTTCCTTGAGCACATTTTTGCGAACATGGTGGAGTTCTTGTTGAACT
This sequence comes from Solidago caesia, assembly GCA_028566075.1. Classification (NCBI taxonomy): domain Eukaryota; kingdom Viridiplantae; phylum Streptophyta; class Magnoliopsida; order Asterales; family Asteraceae; genus Solidago; species Solidago caesia. The sequence continues at coordinate 23,362,108 of JAOXNX010000001.1, read as the reverse complement.
TGCTTGGGAGCAATTTCAACCCATTTATATTGTTCAATGAAGGTTATATATTATTGATATTGATAAACTCTAAATTTTAGCTAGAAATGGAAACAGGGAAAATGGATGTATAATCGAGTATTTACTTTCAAATAAATTGCTCTATCTAAAAACTTTGGATCGTCACCTTGATAAAAGCTTTTAGAACATATTTCACTGTATTAACTATTTATGGAATGCATAAACAATTGGACAAAGAAAGTGTTGGCATTTCAACAACCCGTTTGACCATCAAAAGTTTCATGTTTTGACCTGTTACCCGACAGACCCAACTCAAGCATTTTCCATTTATCCAGTTCTGTTCTAAAAATCACTACTAAAAGTAATACTTTTGACTTCTATGTAGAAAAGTTCCTTTGCATCACATATACAAGAGGAAGAGTCATGTCTTGAAGAATCTGACGAGGAAAAAAGCAATTATTCAGGGACTTCATATGCAGATTTTCTATATTTAGAGTCAGCAGAGTCACAAGACGCAATTGATAAGTATGCGCTGACTCATGAATCACAACAGGCTGATACCAGGAACCAAGAAATCAATAAATTTGCACATACACCAGGATCAGCAGAATCGATTCTCTTGCAGTATGATAGTAGTGATAATCATCTGGATGGAAATTCATCACCTATTTGCAAATCAAGATTGATTATATGTGATGAGCTCACCCCCATTAACAGTGGAGCAAACCTTTGTCATATTAATAGAGAAAATGCTCTTATTTCACACAAAAGGGGAGAAGTCGATCATCATCTCTCTTTATCAGATATGATTTCATTTCGAATTCTTACTGATGTCCCTTTTCACATAACTGAAGACTGCTTATGTCATTCATGTATGTACACTGAATTACATAATTCAAATACAACATCCAATGTTTCCATGTATAGAATAGGGAAGAAGTTCCCTGATGATGTAGAAGCATCGCCCATGAGCAGCGTGAGCTCTGTGGTGGGTCGTATTCTTGATTTTGATGCTTGTTCGGAGACAGATGACCTCAGAACTTTGGCATCTTTCATTCCTGATTTGCAGCAGCATGGATCTAACAGACTTGGCCAGTTATCAAGTTCGTGTAATCATTCAGAGCTAGAAGTTTTGGATCTCTCTGAAGATTCTTTTTCACCAAGTTGGGATGATGAGAAATCGTCCTGCTCACTGGATCAAGATCTTGAATCATTGAATCAAATTTTACGGGCAGAACAAGATTTGGGAGATTCCTTGGTGTTGGTGAAGGATAATGTCACCAACATTGCAGAAAGTACCCCAGAAACATTGCTAACCAGTAAAAGTTTGAACGATAAGTTGGAGGGTGTCAAAATGTTGGATTCAGATCTGACTTACAAGGTCGATGGATGTGATCGGGTCACACAGAATCAAACTGGCAAAGGTTTTGGCAGCGTGGAGAAAGAATATGGTAAAGTAGGCATTACTCAAATCGACGATGTTCATGGTTATGGTAAAGGTAGGACTGAAGCAGCTAGCAAGGTATCTTTATATCCTTGATTTGAATTTAGCAGTCCAGCTTTGTGTGCTGCAATCTAGCCGTAAATAATTCTATTCAATGGATGCATGCTGTAAAACCCTCTAAAATGATATTGCTGAAACCTAGGGGTGTAAAGAAACCTGGCTAAAAGAAACCAAACTGTGAACCAAATGAACTGAACTGAAGATTTTGGTTAACTTTGCAATAAGGTATGGATTCAGTTCAGTAGTATGGAGATTGTGGCTCGATTTGGATTGGTACTCCAAAAAGAGAGATTAACCAAAATGAACTTCTTATGGTTATATTTTAACAATATAGATCTATACTAAAAGAACTTTAGATATTTCAAACTTTGTTATCTTAATAGTCAAAATGTGATATTCTTCAAAAAAATCCAGACTTTTCTGTACAGCTTAGGCTCGGACTCCTTGTATTGAATTTCGGAAGCTCCCACTACTATTTATTTACAACTTTTGCTGGTTCAAACATCATATCAGTACTCTGGAGTGCGGGACATGGTTAGTGAATGTCATTGATTGAATGTCATTGATTGTCCTGGCCAAGCATTTCTTTATTTTGCGGATAGAGGTTCACTGCTAACTAAACCTAAGGTTAACATTGAAATGAGATTAGCATTTGGGTTAGGTTCTCAATTTTTCCAAGGTTAATGGAAACACTCATAGAGTCATACTACAACCATTCAAGTTAACAAAAGATATAAGAATTCTCAGGTAAGAAATAGTGAACTTCACTTTTATTGATTTTACAGGATGAAAGAAAAGATGACGGTATCGACTGTTTGGTGGAATCCATCACCTGTGGGGAGAATGACAAGAGGATTGTTAAAGCAGAGAAAAAACCAACCTTCATAGCGCCATTGCTGAAGACAGTTGCAAAAAGCACAGCACTTGTTGGCATTTTGTTTTTGCTTCACCTCAGGTTCATTCTCAATCACCTTGCTTCAAGCACTTAAACCACAAACAACTTGCACTACAACAAATTAATACCCAATTCTTTGGATTATTTACACACATTGTGATAATCTATAAATATGAAGCAACACACTTACTCCTGTGTGGAAAAATTTACAATATGAGTATACGACATATTGCTTTTTAATCTACCTTGTTCTTAAGTGTATGCAGTTTTACTACATTTGCATGCTTGTAAATTTTTTAAATTTTACACGCCTTTACGTGTTTACACACTTATGAGCATGGATAACTAAAAAAAATATGACCGTCCAGATTTAAGCATGTGATGTTGGTGTACGTCTTTCTCTATGATGACTTCTTATGTTTTAGTGTGTTACTGCTCAATGGTTTATCTTACACTTGTAACGTTGTTTTCTTTTCTCTGACTTCAAATTTAAATAACAGGAAAAGGAATGATAGAAATACAAACGACTTAAAGATTAACAAATCAAGTCAAATTCATTGGAAATCAAGTAGAGTGGGGTTCTCAAGAAGGAAAGGGGAGAACGGAGGCAAGATATATCCGATTGAGAAGTTCAAATTTGGCGATTAGATTCATCCAAGTCTTGAGATATACAATACAACAACAACAACAAATGAGTTATAGAGTATTTAAGTAGTCTATGCACAGGCACATAAAATACTGGCTGGAGAAAATGAATCATATGAAGGTATCGTAATTTGGAGTAAAAAGAGGTTCTGGAAAATTTATAGTTTTGTTACCAAAAGTGTTACTCTGCCATATTAGTGCAAATATAAAGCATATTCCTTTCTATTAGACCCTTCGGTTTCAGTAATCCGATGTGCAATTACTAGTATCAAACGTAATATTATGTTGAGATGACGAGTGACCTTGTCCTTGTGTCATATAAATCTCATATTTCCCCTACAAAACTGATCAATATGAGTTGTTTCGAATCAATTTAAACTGTAAGGTTTCGGCACGAATTCACATTAAGTTATACCCCGTACTGGGTGGCCTGTAATATGGTTTTTATATAAAACATATGCCTGATAGTTGTGTCCTCAAAAATACTCTTTTAAACCCTTGTCAAGACATGCAATTAAAAGAAAAAAATTTAATAATAATAAATAATTAAAAATACAGTATCTAACTTAAATGCTATACTATGTATAAATATTTACTTTTTTAGACCTTAACATGTTTTAAACATTGTTTCATCTTCATATATAATATAATTATATACATGTTTTTTTTTTCTTTACTAAGGCTGATGGGAATGGGGTGGAGCACCACGCCCCTTTTCCTCTCTGTTTTTTTTTTTTAATTAATATTTATATTATTATAAAATGTTTGTGTGTGTAAACGGTTAGGGGCACCTCCGTTGCCTTTGCAACGTGACTCACTTACCAAGACTGAAAAAGTCAAAAAAGTGACAAAAAAAAACCAGGGGGCACGCCCCCCATTCCGGTGAGTCTAATTGGAAGAGAGTATTTCGAAAGAAAATATTGTTAGATTCGATTTTCATAGGTTTTTACCTTTAATATATAAATAACAGAAACAGGGAAATCAAATTGCTTTGTGTGAAAATTGAAGCAAACAGATGTGACTTATAATTTTTTTTATAAAAAAAAGAAGACAATTTTTGAATGTCAATGTCAATGTCAACGATACCTAATCTAATCTACGGATAGAAAGGTGGGATGATGTAGACCTGCGAGTAGAAAGAAAACAAGCGTCCAGCTTTAAAGGCAATAGAATGCATATATTGGAAAGTAATATGATTGCAAATTTTGCAATACATGGCAAATTAGGAGCAAACAAGATGTGACACATAACTAAGTAACCTACACTCCTACAGGCTACAGGTATATGGAATTTATATGTAATGTAGCTGGTGGCTACATGGCCCATAAAAGAATTTGGCAATTTGCAAGCACTGTGGGCTAGTCGGTCTGTTCGACCCAACCAACCCTTTAGTCCTTTAACTCCTTTTCATTTTACGAGCCTTTCTGAGCCCGAATCCCAACATAAGACAAAGTTTGGTATCATCCATTATCCAACTTCTTTTTCATTTTATTTCCAGAAAATACCATTGCCAACAATACTTCTTTCTTACTTACCCACTCCTCAAATATTCTACTCCGTATTATGTTATAAACTAAAAAACAAAACATAAAAACTTTTCTTTTTCTTTTATTCCCACCTTTCCTCCCCGCCTTTTTTTCTCGCCAAAACACAAATCGAGAACATGTTTGAGAATTTCCCCTTGCCAACCACATTCTCCATAAAACAGTCTAGAAAAACACAAGAACGAATAGCGTCAGGACTCAGGAGAGGCCTTATATATAATGTGTAGAATAGAATAGTTTTGTCTTGTTTTTCTTTTTTTGCTAAGGCTTGTATGATTGTATCTATACAAGCTTATACAAATTGACCAAATATTTATGTTTCACATGACTACAATTCGAGTAAAAAATAATTATATTTAGTAAGCCATGGATCAATTTCAACTAGTACTTAAGATTTTCTATCATTAACATGAGTAAAAGTAAGGTTAAATAATAAATGTAAAAGATACAAACCTTAAAATTAGTAACTACGTATTTAAGGTACTATATATTTTTTTATGCTTCGTTTTACAAATAGAGTTTTGTCATTTGAAAATTAATTTATTGAACATTATTACATCCTTTATTAAAGGAATACGATGTGAACAGTATTTTTCTGTCTTTTTCTGACACTGTATTAGTAAACATATATATATATCATATATAGGAAGTATTTATTAAAAAGTGGTTTCGTAGAATTGGTTAAGTTGCTAAACAAAGAATTGGGAGGTATTGGGTTCGAAACCCACTCCAATCCCCCCATATTTTTATTTTATTTTATTTTATTTTATTTTTTAATGGATGAAGTTAGGCCCAAAATCTAAAATCAAATTTAAAATCAAGAAACTGTAGGAACAAGTCAACAATATTTTAAAACCACACCAAGAAAAGAAAAAAATTCAGAAAAAAGTCCAAAATTGAAAATTTAGAAAAAAGATTTAATTTTTATAAGAAAGAGATTTATTTATTTTTTTAAGTTTTTTTCCTGATTTACATGAAAAATTATGAGGAAAGAAAGGTCCAAGTTTTGTAAATTGTAATGCAATTTTAACTA
>JAOXNX010000001.1:23309700-23324204 GCA_028566075.1 Solidago caesia | reverse complement strand
AAATTTTTTTAACGTAAGGTAAACAATTTTTAACGACAGGGATGGTTTTTGTAATTTTTTTAACGATACTATTCATTGAATAGCAACCACACTCACAAAACATCACTTTCAACCCATTTGCATTAATAAAGAAGATAATTGCTAACTAATTTTAAAAGAAAAAAAAAAGGGATAAAAACTTGCCATTACAATAGGAAATCCCATCCCAAACACCTTCCCCTAATAATAAACCAAAGTAAGAAGAGCCTGTTTTTAGAAAATTAGAAGTTAAACTTCGATCTGTTCTGTATTGTCTTTGGGAAATATCTGCTTTGTGTCTACATAACAAACCCACCTTCCCCTTTTTTTTTCTAACAAGATTCTCCGTGAAACCCCCCTTTTGTTTTTTCTTGCAAATTCATAGCAATTTTGCAAGAAAACACCTAGAATATTTATTAAAATAAAACCAGTAATTTGAATTTGGGGCTCTGTTATTTATAAATATATTATATTAAAAGAAAGAAAGATTATGAGCAACAGAGGTGGTGGGAATAGTAGTAATAATAATAGTAATAGTAATAGGCCAGAATGGTTACAACAATATGATTTGATAGGGAAGATAGGTGAAGGAACATATGGGCTTGTTTTCTTAGCTAAGATCAAGTCTAATAGAAGCAAGTCTATTGCTATCAAGAAATTCAAGCAGTCCAAAGATGGAGATGGCGTTTCCCCGACCGCAATTCGTGAAATCATGGTCAAAGTTCTTTACTTTTTCTCTTTTAATGGTTAAATTTTCCAGCTTTTATATCTGGGGTTTCTTGTGTTGTGTTGTTTTAGTTAGTATTGTTGTTACATTAGTTGGGTTTTCTTGAGAAAGTCTAGGTTTTGATGAAATGGCATTTGCCAGAAAACTCTTCTTTCGATAATAAATCAATCCTTACACTCAAAGAGACTCCTAAAACATAAAATGGCTGGAGAATTAAGATTGGAAGTTTAGTTTTTGAAAGGAGGATAATTATAGTACACATTTGTGGCGGAGGTCTAAGGTTCGAATCCCGTTTTTAGGATTGGTGGAAGGAGACTTACCTGGTTTATGGGTAGGGGACGATATGCATAAATGTTGTGGATTAGTAGCTTACCAATGGTGGAGGCAAAACCATGTCTAGAAAAAGGTTAGATTTTTGACAAATTTAGGACTTCCCATTTATAGGATTTGAAGATGATTTTTCTGCTTTAGGTGGAGGTAGCGCCTTTCATAAAGCCAATGGATTAGTGGCACACCGAAGGTGGAGTCGAAACCATGTTTAGAAAAAATTTGAAAATTTTGACAAATTTAAGGGCTTTAATAGAGTTAAATTTTGACAAAGTTCCCATATATCTAAGTTTATTCCTTATTTTTAGTATACATTTTGTTTTCTTATATTGGAAGGAAGGGTGTAATTATGAGGATAAATCACTTGTTTGGTCTCTAGAAAGTAGAAGTAGTGATATTGAGAGTTCTTTCCCAAAAAATTTCTCTTTAATAACTTAATTAATAGAGATACATCATACATCTAATTAAGAGAAATATATTACTTGTTATAGTATAAAAATATATGTTTATGATCTAAGTGTCTTCAAGTTAGTAACTTTGATATATTGATTATAGTAACTTCTGATGGCAGTTTACGAGTACCAAGGAGCGCGTATTGAAGTTATAATTGTATTTGGGATTTTTTATTTTTATTTGGGGTGGTGGGTGGGGGACACTTAGAGAAGGGAAGAAATATCACTCTTCCAGTCCATCAATTATTAGTTCTCCTGAGACTTTAGTTACATCCCTGAAATCAGTCTTAAGGGTAGATGCAGTAAAGGCTAAATTTATGATTTATATGCCTATTATTTAGTCGATACTTGTTTTTCATTTGAAGGGAAATGTTTTGCTGAAAATGCTACGATGTTGATGCAGTTGCTTAGGGAGATATCCCATGAGAACGTGGTGAAGCTGGTCAATGTGCACATCAATCATATAGACATGTCTCTCTATCTAGCGTTTGATTATGCCGAGCATGACCTCTATGTGAGCATATTCTATCCTTGCTTATATATATATATATGTGCATATATTATATATAATATTATATACGTTATACTAGTCTTAATACCCGTATGATATACGGATTGACTATATACATTGTACGATTGATTTTTTTTTATAATAAAATAATATTTGAACATGCTCCATCACATGCATTTGGTCTCTCCGATGGTAGCCTAATAGCGATAGTCATGTATCACAAAAGTATTGGTCAAGTTCTAATATTACTTTTGATATTGGTAATGGTATCTCCCGATCTAAAGTCATGATGGTAAAACATGGTTTGTGTCGTTTTAAAATTTTCAACCACATTTAGTTAGGTTAGTTAATGGATAAGTAATTAAATAATAAGTAATAATATATTAGTTATAAACATAAATATATTATAATTATGTATTTATCAATTTAACATGTCTTATGAATTGGAATAAATAAGTTTTATTTATATATATTATAAATAACAGTATGTTGTAAAATATAGATTGCCACCAAAAATAGGATTGGTGATGGGAATAGATAATTATGATAACAATGAATATAATAAAAATTTTAATATAAAAGTTTTAATTATATGAGGTATCTATATCTTTATATTAATTAATTAAAAGCTTTAATTATTTATGGTATCTAAAAAATAAGATTTTTGAATATAAAATTAAAGGGACACGTGTCTCTTAAATAAAGCGACACGTGTCGATCAAAGAATGTCTCAATCCTGTTTTAGTATATTGGTATATATGAAATGTAAATCTAAACATAGTGAGCAACTGATATGATTTACATTTAATAAACACAAGTCACAACACACATAGATGGATGGTGCTATTCATTGTTCACCTTTAATATGATCTACGTGGGAATTCCTGGATCATTTTATTAGATATATGGTGTGTACACAATGAGACAATAAGCTAAAGGAATGTGCCTTGTCTTGTCAGATAATGTCATTTCTTTGGTGGTGGTGGTAGTGGGGTGGCCAATACTGGCCATAGATAGAGGAGAACTTGCTCAGAAGGAGCATGCTTTGTCTACATGATTAATAATGGTTTGTGAATAACATAATTTGTATGTTAGTTAAGCTTGTTTTAATCAAATGGCATTTTCCATTTCATTCCATATGAGTTATGATAGTTGTTGCAAACTCTAAGTTGTATTTTAGTTGAGCTGCTTTTTTGCTTCTTTTTTTTTGATAAAAGGGAAAAATTACCCGGGCAAATTTTATATCATAAGATAAAACATTACAATTACAAGGCTGTGGAAGACCACATAAAGACTTAGCCAACAAAAAGTAAGTGCATACACGTAACAGGCCACGTGTACAATCTCCCTTTTAACACCCGCATCTCCAAGACCAATACAACTATCTCAACACGTGTTTCTTTGAAATGTACACTTGGTGGTTTTGGTTCCATATAGTTAGGGTAGCAACTCCATCGGTATGATAAATTCTGAAAACTCCAGCTGTATACTGTTGAGTATTGTTTTTGAAGCTCCTTTCTAATGTTTTTTATTAGATTTTTAGGTATGTAATGCAAGTTTTTGGTACCGGTATCATTTATAGTATTTCCGTAGTGCCGGATTTTGCTTCACTGCATGCTTTATGATTGTGATATGACTTTTACCACTTGCAACTTTCTAAGATACTTTCACCATGTCCCTAACCTCCTTGACATACCTTTTGTGTGAAAATACCAGGAAATTATTAGACATCACAGAGACAAGGTAAACCAAGGTATTAACCAATACACTGTGAAGTCAATACTTTGGCAGTTGCTTAATGGGCTAAATTATCTTCATAGGTAAGCGAAACTTGTCAAGCTCTTCCTTGTGGTAGTTTAATAATCATGAGTATAACACTTACATTTAGTACAATGCAGCAACTGGATTATGCACCGAGATCTTAAACCCTCCAATATTTTGGTAAGATTGTTTATCTTTTGTCATCATTGATATCTCAATGCTAATTAGTTGGTCTAATGGATATTGACATTTACTTGTTTTTCCAGGTGATGGGTGATGGAGAAGAGCAGGGAGTTGTAAAAATTGCAGATTTTGGACTTGCTAGAATATATCAAGCTCCACTGAAACCTTTATCCGATAATGGGGTCAGAGGCAATATATAAGTTCAATTCTAATGCTTGTTGAAATCATATCTGCTTGGTAACATAAAGATATGGATGCTTGTTGATTATGATGAGCTTATTGGACCTATTGCTCATCTTTTGTTTGGCTTAATGGCAGTATCTGGTTCCATAAGTAGGAAACTCAAACACTGATTGTACCCTTGAGCTTTGGCTCCTGTGGTATGTGTGATGACCCATCAACCTATAGGTTGTGGGTTCAAGTCACCATGGTGGACACTTTGTAAATTTGTGTGGAATTTGTTAGATTTAGTTAGTTTCCTTTCTAAAAAAAAAGACTAAGAGGAGTAAAAGTATTCAAACATTGATAGTAACATTTCTTATCTCTGTCTTTTCTCTTGTCCACGAGAATAATTTCTTTTCATTGCATTTGTTTACGACTTGAAACTTTGAGCTGTACCTTATCCTAGGATTTGCTGTGATATCTGAATTTTTTTTTTCTAATATTATTTGTAAGGTCTAATTCTTACATGTTACTTGGTGGGAATAACTATTTGCAGGTTGTTGTAACTATTTGGTATCGTGCTCCAGAGTTACTCCTTGGGGGAAAGCACTATACTAGTGCCGTTGGTATGAAGTTTTGGAACCCATTTCCATCTTTCTAGATTTATTTTGTTAATCGTACTATTTGGTATGAACTTATAATCATTCTGAAACAACATACTGGATATTATTAGATATGTGGGCCGTTGGCTGTATATTTGCGGAGCTTCTGACATTGAAGCCATTGTTTCAAGGACAAGAAGTAAAGGCCACACCAAACCCTTTCCAGGTAACAAAATAACTAAATTCATTAGTTTCTTTTTATATTGTAGACTGTTCTAATATTGGTTATTGCTTGTTCAGCTTGATCAACTCGACAAAATTTTCAAGGTTTTAGGTAAGAAAAAATTAAGTTGTAATTTGATAAAATCCAAAATGGAACAATATGTTGTCGTTTTGCAAATAGTGACCTGTATATGAACTTCTAACTACTTTTGAATTCAGAACTTAGATGATCTTATGGTTCACTACCTCTTCTCTTCATTCCCTTTGATTTTGTTATATTGATCTAATTTAACCATAATCACAATTTTCAGGTCATCCAACAGTAGATAAGTGGCCAACACTTGCCCATCTTCCACATTGGCAGTCAGATCAGCAGCACATCCAAGGGCACAAATAGTACGTTCCATTCTTACATCTTGTTTCTCTGACTTTGTGAATAATATATATTTTCTGTGATCATCAGCTTACACCTACAATCATTGCTCCTTACAGTGATAGTCCTGGTCTTAACAGCGTTGTTCATCTCTCTGTAAAACATCCTGCATATGATCTTCTCTCTAAAATGTTGGAGTATGTGCTGCCCCTCAACTTGCAAACCTTTCTTTATAAAGCTGTGTTAATAACATGTTAAATAAAGAAGAATTCAATTTACCATGTGGAGAAGTGTTGTTATGAATGTTTATTTATGAGCTATGGAGCATAATGGAACATGCCACCTCCTCGTCCCAAATTGGAATTGTTGAGTAAATGAATAATGTTGTAGGGTCTAACCTTGTTAATACGCACTTATCAAAGATTTCACAAAGTAGATGCAACAATGGGGAGCTCGATATTTTCACTTGCTAATCTTGTTCACATTGCTAAAAGGCTTAAACGGATGAGGTTTTCCTTGTTAAGGTTACCCAAGGAGGGTGAGTTTTTTTTACTTAGATGTACGTGGCCTAACCGGGGTATCCCGTGACTGTTAATGAACCCTTCTCGATTGGAGGTGGTTTCACATGCAAAAAGGCTCACTTTACAATGATAATCATTCAAGTTCAGCTTTATTGTAATTACCTTGATGGATATCTTAACATATCATGTCCTTGTATGTATAGCTAGTTGATTTTCCTAATTAATCTATTGAATATATTGATATTTTCTCCTTCCATATTGTTTATTGCAGATATGATCCACGAAAACGTTTAACAGCAGCACAAGCTCTTGATCATGAGTGAGTCTCTCTCTCTCTCTCTCCCCCCATCCATCCATCCATCCATCCATCCATCCATCCATCCATCCGTACGTACGTACGTATGTATACATATAAACGACATGTGGCTTTGAGCAATACTGGTTGGTCATGGCTAAAAGCCTAAAATGTGATTGTAGAATTATATATTGGTGATATATCCGTTGGTATCTTGTCTTGTTGTATAACTAGTTTCTAATGATTGCCCACAAACAGTTTTCGTAAATAATATTCAAGCTGTCAGAATTTGAATTCAGCTATAATTTCTGTACAATCAACCAAACTTCACTCTGGTAGGCTCACCATCTTCTACTCCATTGTGCTTTCACCTTGAGTATTGGCTAAAACCTGAATGTGTGTTTCCAAGATTGATTGTGAACAAAACCCGATCCTTTTACTGTGTTTTTTTTAAACTTTAATATACTCTGTATCTAATGGCTTTTATATATGTAGGTATTTTCGGATGGAACCTTTACCCGGACGCAAGTAAGGTTTCTTTCTCAAAGGATTTTTTTTGAGTATCATTATGTGTATTTTATTGCTTGGGTTTTGCTGATTTTTATGGCTGTTTACATCCTTGAACTTATTTTTAGGTTAACAATTTCATACTTTTGGTAGCTGTTACATTGATGCATTTATGTCATTATGTTTGATGAGGTATTTTTTTTTTATCTGTAATGCTCAGTGCACTGGTGCCTCCTCAACCTGGAGAGAAAATTGTGAATTATCCAACTCGTCCTGTGGACACAAACACAGATTTTGAGGGTACAGCAAGTCTTCAGCCGGCTCAACAGGTATGCTTGTACATTCTTTATATTGTTCATGGAGACTTGGCCTCTGAAATGCTAATTTGACCATGTTCTTTGCTTTTCATACAATTAATGAAATGCATCTACTTCATATACAGAAGATGAAACTGAATTGCTTTTCTTCATTTTATTTTGTTGACTTGTTTGAACATTAATAACCGATATCAACCTCAATCTGCATCCTAGTTCTATCATGTAGAACATTCCATCATTTGACATAAAGTATACATACTTTTGTATCCCAGAGAAAAAGTTATGTACTTTTGGACTAATGATATAGTGTTTTAAATGTTACTCATGAGAATCAGTAATCCGTGTCTAAGTATCTAAACATAGTTGTATAACTATTGTTATGATACCGATATAAGCGAATAATTTTCTTGCATATGTGGACAGCTTAATGTTCTTGCTGTATCATGGTGCATTTACCACATTACCTAATATTAAATTACTCTGCGATTAGTTTGACTATTTTCATGCATTATTCATACCTTTTGTGTTTCAACATTTTTATTTGATTTATTTGTTGTATGCAAGTTTCTGTAGTTTAAAGTTTTGAAAGTATGCCTGTTCATAGTGGTCTAGAAATATAGATCATCTATCGGCTTCCTAAAGGACATAAATTGCCATAAATCGTGGAAAAATGATATCTGCTAAATGTGAAAAGATATTTTTGAATCCTCTCTTAATAGTGTTTTAGTATGTCTTTAAGACATTATATCTAGAATATTTTTGCACCAAAGTAGGTTCCAAACATACAGATACCTGGACAAATTATCCACATGTCTTGGATGATAGTAGTATGTTTTTCAACTTCTAATATATATATTTGTACGTAACTGTTATAGTACCTTCTTTGATGTTCTCACCTGATTCTGACCTGATCATTTGATACTATGTTGTTTCTGCATTGGAACCCACCACTTCTTTCATAAATGATTGATGTTTTTTTAAATTTCTTCCAATATTCCACTAAATGTATTTTGGACTCGTTAATTGTATTATAGGAGCCCTTGTTGTGCAAACTAACGTTGGCCCTTGAGTAGAGCTTTTAGCACTTACTTTAGAGAAAAGAGCAAATATACATTTGGACTAATGACTTACCCGTTTTCTAATGATTTCATCAGGCATCTAACCAGTCTGGGGGTATGGGAGGTCCACATGCAATGGCGAATAGAAATGCTCCACGGCCAATGCATATGGTTGGCGTGCAAAGGATGCAGCAACAGAATATGGCGGCTTATAATCTTGCCTCTCAGGCTGGGATGGGTGGTTCAATGAATCCGGGAAATATTCCAATGCAGCGTGGTGTTGCTGCCCAGCCTCATCAACAGCAGCAGCAGGTTTCAAATAATATATTTTTTTGTAATATTGATGGTCTTGTCTGCCTTTTGCGCAGCGTTGTGATGTTTTTTTCTCTATGAAACCAGTTAAGAAGAAAGGATGGAATGGGGATGCCTGGATATCCGCAACAGAAATCAAGGCGTTTTTAAGGTGATTTTGACATAGTTTTTAAAATTCATTATTATTATATATAATTCACTTTCGTTCTTATGGATCAAATAGCGCTCAGGTTATGTGATCATAACTTCAATATGGTTTCTGCCAATCTTATGTTGGAAGCTTTTGGCTGGCAGTTGGTAAAAGAGATGTAGGTTTATTACAACATGAACCATCACACCTATTTGCCTTTTGAAATCAATGAATACCTTCCCACAAATGCAATATTTCTCATATGCGGTGTTCCGAAGTATTGCAATATTTTACTATTTAGTTTTTGAAAGTGTTTTTCAAGTAAAGTTACGTATTTGTCATCATAGATATCATAGTGTAAGCTTCACTGAAGCGTAATATGGTTTTGTTTTGTAGCCTCAGTCAATGTAGTTCATCCATTTTCCTGGAGTAGTAAATCATCAATTGTCCATTCGATTATATGGCCTCTTACTAGTTATTGTCCTCTAAAAACTTTTTCTTTATCAATGCAATTGAGAAGTGGAATTGGATATATTCACATGCATATAAAGAGATCCAATGCGAGGGTCCGAGCTTTTGGTTGGGTTTTGGGATAAGATTAGTAATATTATTGCGTTTCCGAAAGAGGTCATGCCAGGTTGACGAGTCAGCAATTGTATGCTATTTTAAAGTAAACTCATAAATAACTTAGTATAATGTGACTACTACACTTATCCCCCATTTTCTGAATAAAGCTGATATGAACCCGATGCTCGTATCGAGAATTAATATTCGAGAGATTGATCAACTCTCCCACAGTCTACTTTCGAGAGGTAAACCAACTCTCCTAATTGATAACCAAATCACCAATAATATTCCACATAATAAAAATACAACCTAAAGCCCTATTTATATAAAAGACTTCCTAGAAACGCTAACTTAGCCAACAAATCTAATTAATAAGAAACTAAATTAATTAATTAATAAAAACGACAATTAATCCCCTAACTTTCTGGTTTGTACCAAAAGCATCTCGATCAGGAGGTCTTAAAACACTTTTGGTTCTGCAGGGAACTTGAAGTCATTTTGGTTCTGCATGGAACACGGGAACTTGAAGTTGTCAGTAATTTAAACAAGGAAACTTGAAATCATCAAGTGATAACAGCTTGGAGCACGTCAGATCAGAACAGAACATGCTAGCCAGATATGCATATTGTGTAAAATGTTTCCTACCGGTCTTGTTTACAGAAATTGTGTGTTGTATATGGTAAGACTGCATATTATTCACAAGTATATTAATGAAAACCCTCATTGGGTCTTTTCTATTCATGTGTTATGAGGCATCAACAATTATTCTATTGTTATCCTTCTGCATCGATGATTAAGTTTAGCATAACTCATGATAAAAGTCACGTTACTTTGGGCAAGTTGCATAGAACTGTTGAATAATTTGCAACAATTTCAAGTTTATGATTCTTAAAAAATCAGCATTCCTGGGTTCCCATTTTCGTTTTGCAACTTTTGAAGGTCCATACTGTTATCTTACACAGGCATTCGACGTTAATGCTTTTGTTTATTACGTTTGTCAACAGATAAGGTGTGTTTGTAGTTAAACAATTGTTATTCAAGTGTGGACCCTTAATTTTTGATTTGAATACCAAGCTAAAATTTCCTCGAAGCAAGTATATTGTCTATGCAATTTGCCCCAGTTATTACACCAATCATTACTTGCATGCCTGCGGTCATGCTGCAAGACTAATGTTAATTGTCCCAAGCAAATACCTCAAGCTTGACTAGACGCGGCGCAGCTACTTCAGGCTGAATTTGATTTGATAGCTTAACGAGCCTTCATGATGAAAGTTTGGGGAAGACTCGTGATAGGATCACTACTTACCCAACCACTAGAAAAGCCTAACACATATGAGGTTCCATTTTAAAACCAACTGACAATAGAATAACATCAGTATCTTCTTTTTTATCATGGGAGAATTAAGTTTGCACCTAACAGTTCGAGGTTGTTTAAAATACTTGGATAGTTCAAAAGTATTCATCAGAACCATCTACAATTAAGCGAACTAAATCTAACATGATTTAGTTGGGATGAGCTCAACTTGGATTTGAGCTTCAATAAGTTCATGAAAAGTTGATTAACACTAACATGGGACACAAAGTACTAATACGCTGATCAGAGTATTGGTATGTTCGGCAAAGTACTGGTACGCTGGGATCCCCCAACCACTACGCCCGGACGAGGAGAACTTTACAAAGCACACGTTTTTGAGCCAATTTTAATGCTTGACTTGTGTTGACCCAATTTGACCAGCTTTCATTATTAACATTAAAAGTCCACGAGTTACTTATGGTATAGGAGTAGAACAAGGAATTGTACTATTAGTTGGGAAGAATGGTGTAAATTCATTGTAACATAATCGTTGTATATGTTTTGGCCCTTACAAGTCTTGCGGGGTGTTTAAAGATAGAAAATAAGATGAAGTATGATGGTCCTAATTATGAAGTTGAAGAAAATTGATACATTGGAAGAATAAGTTCATTGAGAGTAGTAATTTATAAAAAGATAATGTAATATAATGTAATAAAGCTTTAAACTTGAAGAAGTCAATATATTGAAGATAAAACACTCATAAGGGAGGGTGTGGGGCTTGGTTTGGACTCGGTATCAACCAAACCGAGTGGGAACACCACCTCTTCCCATTCGGTTTCGTTTTGGTTTGGAGCCCATCGGTTTGGCAAACCGACTGTCACAATACGTATTCGAACGTTGGAGTGTAGCGTGTAGCCCGATGATGATTCGTGTAACACCCACATTTTTCTTCTCTTTTTCTTTCTTCTTCCATGCGCTGGTAGGTTCTTCCCTGCTGTCTGTTTTCTTACTTCTTCTTCCCTGTTTTTTATATATTTTTTTCTTGTATTATACATAGATATAGACATATATGTAATATATAGTTAATAGAGATTATAATATAATATTAATGGATGGTGATACGTGGAAGCATATAAAGAAACAGATTAGATAGTAGTGGTGGAACAAGTTTGTAGATAGACAAAGTCCATTTATGTTATTAAGATACATATAATATAATAATTAGTTATATTAGTACTACTTTTTTTTTATGTTTAATGAAATTTTATGTTTTAAAAAATTGTTTATTTATAGTTTAAAATATACTTTAAAAAAAAATGATGGGGGTTTGTTTGATTTGGTGTATCATGACACCTAATAAAAAATGATGAAATTTTAATTTGAGGAATAAAATTACACTATAACATTGAAGGTTAGTTTGGGTTGGGTTATGTAGACACCCTCCCCTAAGAATTTACCTTGAATGCATATAAAGACAACTTCAAACAAATGCATTTGTTTTCATCAATTTGCCTATTTACATTAAAATATTCAGTTGTCATTTTCCAATAAAACCAACCCATCACCCATTAAAATTTTCTAGGAATACCAAATTGCTATGAATTTCTATATTAAGACGTTTCTTGAGTTTAGAATATATATATGGGTATATATATATATATATATATATATATAAAAGAATATAAAGTTGTCATGTACCTAAGTTTAGGTATAGAACTTTTCACATCTTAAATAATTTAATCCATAAAAAACATGGGGGTCCAATCATTTATTTATTATATAATAAATATTAAAAAATTAGTATGTGAGGAATTCTATACCTAAGCATAGGTACATAACAATCTTATATTCTTAAATATTAATATGCTTAAATATGTGTCTTGTGGGCACATATTAGAAAAACCTTTTTTGTTATATCAAAAGATTAATTTTGGTTCTAGTGCAAGGAAACCTTCAAAGATGGAAGATGAAATATCATAGTTTCTTAATGTTTTCTGTTAAAGATCTGGTGGAATTACACAAGTGTTTTGGACTTGGAAGGGAGGGGAGAAAGATCCTAAAAGGAATCATTATGGTGGCGTCCTGGTGTTTATGAAAGATGAGGAACGACAAGAGATTTTCTAATATTGAAGTGTGTCCGAAAAAGATTCTTTAAAAGCTCAAGTCACTAAGGCTATCCGGAGTAAGGCGGCAAAAGTGACGCCCCAAGAAGCCCCTTGTCACCCTTGCACATTACCCCAAGGGGCGTTTTCGTCCAAAAAAGCTCCCACCCCGGCAAGTATTTGCCGCTCACTTTATGTATGTGTTGTGTGTGTATATATATATATATATATATAATTATATATATGTATAGTATGTATGTGAGTGGGGCTTCTAGGAAACCCCACTCCACAATTTTTAAGGGTTTCTTCTCTTCTTATGCACATGTCACGTGTAGCAAGACGCCTTTCATTTTTGAAGCCTCATTCTATGTAGTCTAAGCTTTTTATGATATAAGAATAGAAAGAATAGGTTGATAAGTTAGAATGAATGGTGCTCCTTTAATATTATGAATTATTGTACGTTTGTAATGGTTGCCCTGTTATTTGACTGGGAAGTTTGTCAATAATAATTATTTAAAAAAAAATAAAAATCGTAAACAATAACTATATAGCTAGTTTGTCGACATGTGAGTATGTGACCTTATTCAACATTTGATTGATTATGTTTCTTTGACTTTGCTGATTTGAGACAAAAAGTGGTTAAAGTACCAAGATACACAAGTGGGCAACTTGTCCATCCAAAATCTAATAGGCAAATAGAAAAAGACACGGAGCATTAAACATTTAAACTTAGACTATGAGGAGTGAGACACCCCAACATGGGGGCGTCTTTTGTCATGTGACGGTGCCTCCCTCAAAGGAATGACTCTTTTTTTGTGGGAGTAAGACAACTCTTTTAGGGTATCCTTTAAAAAAAAATTAATATTTTTTTTTAACATAAATATATTTATATACTTAAAAATACATTTTATATAACTTTATAATAACTATTATTATTATTATTATTATTATTATTATTATTATTATTATATTAGATGGATATATATATAAAATTATTATTAAAATATGTACCTACCTACCTATCTTATATATATATCTACCTACCTATCTATCTTATATATATATATATATATATCTTCTTCTTCTACACTTCACCCACCACCGCCATCCTCCATTCTTCTTGTTCTTTTCATTTTAATGTAGTATTATTATTATTATTATTATTATTATTATTTATATATAAGAGAAAAGGAAAAAAAAAAAAGAAACCGAGCCGTTAACGGCTATTTGGGCAGAAGAAAACGAGCCATTCGGGCGGAAGACACTTGCCGCTCAACTCCTTTTTTTGTCAATTCCGCCCCTCGGGGCTTCACGGCGGCAGGAGGGCGGAAAGGGGCGGCGTCGGAGCCCTTTCCGCCTCGTACCGTATAGTCTGAGTGTACCGGCAAGTGATAGGCGATATATGCATTTATTGTTACTTACACGAAAATATAGCGAGATGAGATTGATGCATCCAACGTTATCATGGTCTTTATTTTTATTCTATTTTGGGTGAGGTAATAGAACCAATTAGGCTAAGGGGAGTGAGGCAATTTGTGGGAGGGACGTCTTGCACCATGTGACGTCTAGTTATCCCCCAAGTTGTCATTCAAAAATAGGGGAGTGGCGCAACTTGAAGGGTGGGGGGATTTGTAACATTGTTTTGTTTTGTTTTTTTTTTCAAACTAATTATATATAAACTTATATAATACATAAACAAATTATACAAACTAAATTAAAACAATCTATTACTTAAAAAAAAAATACAACCTACTTTAAAAATTAAAAAAAACATATTTTACCTAATACATAAAAAGTCCTAAAAAAATATAAATAGCATAAATCCTAAAACATAAATCCTAAAAACATTGGTAAATGTTCATTTACAAACCATAATTATGGTGAAAACCAAGAGACAAATCTCAGTCACACATTTTCCCCCATTTTTCTCTCTCCTCCATAAATC
Organism: Solidago caesia; assembly: GCA_028566075.1. Lineage (NCBI taxonomy): Eukaryota > Viridiplantae > Streptophyta > Magnoliopsida > Asterales > Asteraceae > Solidago > Solidago caesia. The sequence goes on along the minus strand of JAOXNX010000001.1, from coordinate 23,309,818 downwards.
ATTAGTTTCATCTAATTCTGTAACACCCCAAGATTTTAAATATTATAAAATAACCTACTTTTGTAGTTTTACCTTTAAGGTAAGTTCCTAATATTTTATTTTGAGTTATGGGATTAAA
>JAOXNX010000001.1:23248365-23259425 GCA_028566075.1 Solidago caesia | reverse complement strand
ATAAAATAAGCAACCCTAGCCCAGCCCAGCCCATTCTTTAACTTGTTCTCCAAGGACCCATCAGCCCATTCTCTTTTAGCTTGATTCGTATCAACATATTGTTAAATTAGCAACGTGGGAGGGGTGGTCTTGGGCTGTTTCTTTCTAAGAAAAGGGGGAGATGATAATTCACTATTAACTAAACTAGAGTAAAAGGCTAAAGTGAAACAGTTGCGAGAGTGTAATATGGCACATAAGTTCATTTCATTACTATCTTGGACCAATATGAGGATACTAACTAAAAGAAAAAGCAAGGTAAGGCTTGAACTTGCACATACTTTTTATTTTTTACTCCAGATGCATGACTTATAAGGTAGTTCTCATTTATTGGTCGGTTTTGGACTGATATTTGCACACTGAGATATTAATGCAACCTGTATCGAATAGATAATCTCTATATTGTGGATTAGCATTCTACAAAACAATATCCCTGCACTTGTATTTTACCATCAATGTGGTTTGTACTTGGCAAAGCCTTCTAAAATTGCAGATATAGGTCACTTCCCTATGGATGTATTGACTGGGAAATATAATTATAATAGACACCTCGTTGATAAAACCGTGTTCTGTCTTTCGGAAGTTTATTAAAGATGGTATTTACCAAGATATGGACTTATTGCAAGCTGCAACTGCTAAAATATGCTCAAAGAGGAATTCTTTTCTTGTATTTAAGAATGCTCTTAGTTGAATGCGAATAATGTTTTGTACACATGAAAGAAATATGAATGTTTTTACAGGATGCTTATCTCCCTCAACGGTTGTTGGATAAGTTAATGTACATCTACAATTATGTGGAGATGGCTCGTGTCACGGGTGTTCCCATATCGTATCTTCTTGCTAGAGGACAGAGCATCAAGGTCATCTTCTATTGACTCATGTGCTGATTGTTTTTTGAGTTTTAGCTATTAAAGTTTTAAGTGGCTTTTTGCAGGTACTCTCTCAACTTTTAAGGAAAGCAAAAGAGAAGAATCTAGTGCTTCCCAATGTGAAACAAGCAGGATCGGAACAAGGAACATATGAAGGTGCAACTGTGAGTATATTGTTGTTCAACGTCAAAATTTTATCATAAACTATATCCACATTGTTTATGGTCCTTCTACTCTTCTCTCTACATATCCAAAATAAAACATAGATCCAGCCAAATCAATGCTTGCATGTTTCAACAATGAAAGTTTATCAATGCATGGAACTCGTGATTAATAATCTCAGCATTAGTAGGCACGTACCTAGTGTGTGACGCTCATAGTGCAAAGTTAAGGTCATGAATGGATAAACCCACTTCAGAGCATTTCACATATTATAAACCCATTGTCCAGCTCATCAGCTGTGTTTTGAGTTGCTGATGGTGTCCTTGAGATTAGGTTCACTTAATAGACGAGGAATCAATATCGATTGTAACTCCAAACATCTAACATAGAACCGGTTTGGAGAATTGCTTTTATTGGATAACCATTAGGCTGACGAGTCAACATTTGAAGTACTTGCGGGTTGTAACTCCAAGCATCTAACATCACCTGTTTTAGGTTTTAGCGCCCATTGCTTTTGTTATTTCACAACCTTTTTTCTTATTGTTTCCCATCTTTTCATCTCCTTCCTGGAATGCTTATGCTGGTGCATTTTAGTGAGATTTTTTAAATTGAGATTATCTTGCTGTATAGGTTTTGGAACCCAGGCCAGGATTCTATGAGAAGCCAATTGCTACATTGGATTTTGCATCTTTATATCCGTCAATCATGATGGCATATAACTTATGCTACTGCACTCTAGTGAGACTTTCTCTTATTATTATTATTAATGTATAGTGTCCAAGTTATGTTTCTAGGATAAATAAATTTACCATTGATCAAGATGTTTTGTTGTGTCAATTCCGTTTTGCCGATCCTTTTAAGGTGACTAATGAAGATGTTCGGAAGCTTAACCTTCCACCCGAATGCGTCAACAGAACTCCATCGGGTGAAACATTTGTCAAATCAAATTTGCAGAAGGTACTCACTGATTAGGTGCCATGATATTCCTGTAAAAAATCATTGTAACAAGTGATTACAAATGTAATTTCAGGGTATACTTCCGGAAATTCTTGAAGAACTCTTAGCCGCTCGTAGGAGGGCTAAAGCAGATTTAAAAGTATGACCCTCTTCTTTTTTCAAGTATTGTATCTATTTTTCTTTTAATTAGTTGTGGTCCTAGATTTTCTGAATGGAGATCTGTTCATGTTAAACTTCATTTTGCTCAAATAGTGTTTGGGGTACTAGGCTATACTATGTCAGGGAAAAGATCATGCCAGGTTAAAGCTAAATGGTATTTCCCAATTGACAAGTCCATTGGACTTACTTTAATAGTTAGCAACTTAGCACCATGTCATGAAGCACGCCATTTCTCTTATTGTTTGGCTAACCTCAAGCTCCATAGTGTAAGTTCTGGCTTTTAAATTATGAAAGATTAAAATCATTTAATTCATCCAATAAGCAGTTGCTTGCGTTCTAAAAGATGACCTGCTAAAAGATTAAATTTTCTGTCATCATTGTTGTCATCATTTTCTTCTCTTTTTATCCTATAGAACTTATAACTTAATGGTGGTGATACCAGAAATTCTCACAACTAGTAGACGCAAAAAGTCAAATTTGGATGCTTTCCATGTATACATGGAAAGATTAGCATTACACTAGTATATTCAAGTGGTATTGGTTATTTAGTCAAATAAAATCATCTCTGAAATGTTTGAGCACAACCTTTCCTTGGGGTGATGATATGTACACGCTCTTTTAGGCATACACCACTAGTTTACACTTCAAACCACCAAGTGTACAACACCATAAAGCCTAAGTTAGTGGTGTATGGGTAAAAGAGGTGGTGTACGGATCACCCCTTTCCTTGTGGTCTGCTTGGCCTGAAAGTACAATTGAGGTTAGGATGTTCCTCTGTAAGGTTTTGAGATGCCATTAAATCATAAATAGGGTTCTAATCCTATGGGAAACTGTCAATTACAAAATCAGGTGCCTAAATTTTTGCATTTATCCGCTTTATTTTGCTCCAAGTTTTCGGAGACATCTTTATGTTGAATGTTTGAAACCCGAAAGAAGAGTTGGTGATATTGCTATCAGAAATGTATGCCTCTATTGTGAATGGTCTGAAGTAGATATTATCATATTATGCATTTGAAGTTTGGGGTTTGTTAGAATTAATCCTCGTAGTGAACCAAAGTTGGTTCTGTTTGAACAAAGAGGATATAGGTGAATTAAATTGAAACTTGTTGCATGAAATATATAGGCATATATCACTTGGTATGAAGATATTACCGTGCATATGCTCCACAAAACTGACACTGGTTAGTCATTTGTATTGAGAATACTGAGTAACTATATCTTTCCTTCAGTTATTCCCTAGCTGAATTTTTGGTCACTTTCGTTGGTGAAAGAAATGAATGTTGTTAGAGAGATAACTCGTACATTGTCTTTCTTACTTTGAGGTTCTATTCTATAATTTCAATCACTAGCAATTCTTAAAATAGTTTGACAGTTCACATGCTTCAAGTAATTTAAGTGTCTCTTAGTTAACATAATTACCAATGAAAATGGTGAAAAGGTAACTCCGGGAAACTGAATGAGAATAGATTAGACTAAGGCTATAATGGATCACCAAACTGTAGATAGTAGATTCTCTACCAAGTCTGATTGTGTCTAGTAATGATTGTAGAAGATAGTGATCTGTTCTCTTGATGTAGTTTTAGATGAGAATACATTTAGTAGGGCCTTTGAACCAGTGAACCAGATATTAACATAAGCCGTGTAGCTACATTACTTGTAGCAATTGGATAAAATGTGTAGATGACAGTCCCTCTATAGTCTGTCCTGTCCGTACAATAACTAGTTCGCTGGTTTCCAGGAGGCCAAGGATCCACTAGTGAAGGCTGTTTTGGATGGTCGACAGCTGGCTTTGAAGGTAAGGCGGCCAACAATTATTTATTTATCCACTGCAGTTTTCCCTTCTGTAAGTTGTTTCCTTTCACAAAAATAACATTGCTTCATTATGAGATGTCTCCAGATTAGCGCAAATTCGGTCTATGGGTTTACAGGAGCTACCATTGGCCAATTACCGTGTTTAGAGATATCCTCAAGTGTTACGAGCTATGGTAATATGTCATCAGCTATAAATTTTATGTTCATTTATGTACGTGGATGTAGTTTGAATGATTTTAATTACGGGATTGACATTTCTTGGTCGTAATGTTACCTGATTCTATGCTTATTGATTTATGCAGGTCGACAGATGATTGAACATACAAAAAGACTTGTCGAAGATAAGTTCACGACGCTTGGGGGATATGAACATAATGCTGAGGTATAGCACTTCTCTTATTTTTATATAGTCTCTTACATGGTTGATGATTAAAGCCTGTTAGAAAGATGATGCCTATGCTTGTTACTCTGTAGTCTCAGCTGAGTTCATGTATAAATGTTTGTTTCTTGAAGTACACCTGTTTCACATATAAACTGACTACTTGGAATGGCAGGTGATATATGGGGATACAGATTCAGTTATGGTTCAATTTGGTGTGCCCACAGTGGATGAAGCCATGAAACTAGGTAGGGAAGCTGCTGATTATATTAGTGGGACTTTCATCAAGGTAACTTCCGCTCTGACATCGAGCATAACTTGAGGCTTTTATAATCTCCTTTTTGTTGAGATACTTCGAATGCTAAACCTATTATGGTCGTGACATTGAAATCGGTATATAGTATTTGCTTTACTTTTTACATTTTAGTTATTAACTAACTTCTATGTTTAAAACCAAATTTCATGATGAATAGGTTCACTAGTAAACTTCAGTATAATAATATTCACAAAATTGGATCTTATATGATTATCAAGAAATCCATTTTTATTCAATTCAATTCCCATGCTGTCTTTTCATGATAAGTGAACATTCAAGTCTTTTGTTGGAAGGCCTTTTCTTTTGCACTTGTGAGTCCTCCCGTACATTCTAGCTAAAGCCATCGGTGTATGACTAGTTTAATATTTTGCTTAGGTTAAATGATAAGTTGAAGGGATCCTAAGCTATTATCTGGTCATCAATCATGGGTAACTTAGTGCTGTTCACTTTCATGGATAATTTCTTTCTATTCTGGGATTATGTTTATCAGGAGGTCTTCTGCCTTATCATGAAAAACCATAAACATTTCATACATATAGTTCTTGATTTTTATGTCACAAGCAGTCTGCTCTATATGGTTTGGTTTAGTCTGATGCTAATGTATTTTATTTTACTGACTTCTTGCCTGATCGTTTGTTCTGTAAAGCCTATCAAACTAGAGTTTGAAAAGGTTTATTTCCCATATCTACTGATCAGCAAAAAAAGGTATGCGGGTCTCTATTGGACAAATCCAGAGAAATTTGACAAGATGGATACAAAAGGTAAGCAAGAGTGTTTATTGTTCTGTTCATCTCTTTTATAATCAAATATGTCATATGACCAGTCTCATTGCCAATAATAAGAGAATGGTCAATTGTAAAGACTTAGTGCACCAGGATTGCTTGCCATGTTTTAAAAATCTGCCATAACTCAATATCATCCTCTTATCCGCTGAGTTCCATTGTCAGGTATTGAAACAGTTCGAAGGGACAACTGTCTGTTAGTAAAAAATCTGGTGAACGAGTGTCTTCACAAAATACTAATAGACAGAGACATACCTGGAGCCGTTCAATATGTCAAGAATACCATTTCGGATCTGCTTATGAATCGCATGGATTTATCTCTTCTGGTTATTACCAAGGTACCAAATCATCTAGGCCTTGGTGTTTGACTTTGTTAACTTAATGAATTACTGTGCCTGCACGCCTGTACTAACTCATCTATCTAATAGGGACTGACAAAAACAGGAGGGGATTATGAAGTCAAGACAGCACATGTTGAACTCGCAGAGAGAATGAAAAAGGTGGGCATTACCTTGTGCATTTTATTTTTGGTCATGCTCATTGGTGTCTTAAAAGTATGTTAAATACCCTGGTCTGCAAATGGTAGATCAGTATAGTTGTAGATCCATGACCACCCATGATATCATAAATGGCAATAATATAAAGAGCTCACATGCAAGTGTGAAATTTGTTTCTTTGAATATCGTATATATTAGATAAAGGTTTTTATTTCACTTAATTACATATTTTTGCAAGTTAGTTATGGGAACGTTCATTTCTAACCTTCTAAATGGTATGTTCACTGTTGGGTGGAAACATGCGGACATATTCTTTATATCTTGTATTCTTGTATAGTTTCTAAAATTTATGTTATTTACAAAATTTTGATAGCACCTTATCCGGCACTTGTAACATCTATTGTCAAGTTATGCTCATTTTTTATTTACAGCGAGATGCAGCTACTGCTCCACATGTTGGCGATCGAGTACCATATGTCATTATCAAAGCTGCCAAAGGTGCTAAGGTAAAAACTTAACAGTCTTGTATTTTGAATCTTATATGCTGTTGTGTATCATTGATGATTTCAATTAAATTGATGAAAACCAGGCGTATGAGAAGTCCGAGGACCCAATATATGTTTTGGAAAACAATATACCCATAGATCCTCAATACTACCTTGAAAATCAGATAAGCAAGGTATGTTTAAACATAGCTTTTCTTAGTTATACTTGAACTTGATTCTACCTGCTGCTAAAGAGTTGATGTTGTAGCCACTGTTGAGGATATTTGAACCCATCATGAAGAATGCTAGTAGAGAACTTCTCCATGGAAGTCACACCAGAGCTATTTCCATCTCTACCCCATCGACTGGCGGGATAATGAGGTTTGCAAAGAAGCAACTAAGTTGTGTTGGCTGCAAAGCTTTAATCAGGTACCTATGGATTGATACTTCTTTTCCATTCTTCTGCATCCGGAGGTCATAGTTTTCCATTCTTCTTTTCCAGTTATATCTCTTTTAACATGACAGTTTGGCATACTTCATCATACGATGTTAATTACTATTTTCTCTTGACTAGTAGTAAGTTCTGATTTTTACTTGGTTAACACACTTGTCAAACCTGCCACATAAATATCTAGTTTTGCAGTCTTATTGGTTTCATTTGTAGCCAGCCTTCACCTTTTAGGAGTAAATTCACAAATCAAGTTTTATAGTCATCTGTATAATTTGACTGCAATGGATCTTTGCTATTTCAGAAGACCTGCTTTCATTTACGCCTAAGTTTGTTCCAATGATTATTTTATTGTTTTCTTTTCAGTAATAAAGATCAAACACTTTGCTCACATTGCAAGGGAAGGGAAGCTGAACTTTATTGCAAAACCATAGCTAATGGTATGCAAGAACTTATTTCTTCCAATATCTTTTAGTTGTCAAAAGGCCTTTTTTCTCTAATAAAGCTAACTCAAGCAGCTATAACTTCTGACAACCCTTTGTTTCTGCCACAATTATAGTATCCGAGTTAGAAAAGCTTTTCGGCAGGTTATGGACGCAGTGCCAAGAGTGCCAAGGATCTCTTCATCAAGATGTCTTATGCACAAGGTGACAATCTTTTTTGCTTACAATCTCATAAATCTGTTTGCAAATGACAGTACCTTCCCTGGGTTATTGTCAAAATGTCAAATTATCACTTGTGATAGTGACATTGTATGCCCTTTGCTAAGCTACCCACGATTAGATGTGGTAAATTGGATGGGTTGTATAATAGGTCAAAATTGGTCATATGTGTATATATTATCATTGTAACAACCCATCCCACGTTGGTATGAGAGAAGACATTTGAGTCCATTGTAAGTCTAAGATAGTGGACTACTAGTATCCTTCACCATGCTTTTTAGTTAAACCAGTAGGATATCCAAGCAGTCCGTTGCTTTTGGCTTTGGGGGACGTTACAAATAGTATCAGAGCCATAGCCTCTCAGGGTGTAGATCCTCGTTATGTAGGCCTAATGAGGACGTCAAGAGTTTAAGTGAGGGAGTTTGTAACAACCCGTCCCACATTGGTATGAGATAAGACATTTGTGTCCCTTATAAGTCTAGTTTCTTTCCACCATAGTTTCTTGTTGAACTTGAAGGATATCTAAGTAATCCATTGCTTTTGGCTTTGGGGGCGTTACAAATGGTATCAGAGTCATAGCTTCTTGGGGTGTGGATCCTGGTTATGTAGTTTTGACGAGGACGTTAGGAGTTTAAGTGGGGCAGTTTGTAATAACACGTTCTACATTGGTATGAGATAAGACATTTGAATCCTTTATAAGTCCAAGGTAGTGGGCTACTAGTATTTTTCCACCATGGTTCTAGTTGAACCAGACGGATATCCAACCAGTCCATTGCTTTTGGCTTTGGGGGAAGTTACAATTATTTTCCTGGCTAGTGGCTATTAAATATGTTGTGATTATTTGTTCAAATACATTTTAAAATTAAAATAAGTTGTGATTAGATAACCAAATATCCTAGGTTTTAGTTCCCCTTACGCGTATTGTTTCAGCTTATTTTGTTGAAGGATATGGCAAATCTGATGTAATTTCTAATGAAAGTCAACCCAAGACATGCTTTTTGCTTTTTCTAAAACATATAGCTAGTTTCTAAGCTATACCCATTATAACTGTTGGAGACATAGTATCAAAATGACTTGTATGTACGTACGTTGGTCGAAATTCGAAATTTGCCATGTGTACTCTCAATCACCATATTAATCTGTTAAAAACCGAAAGTTGTTTTTTTGTTTGTGTGATGGACTGATGGTTATATCTTTGTTTCTTTAGTCGGGATTGCCCAATATTCTACCGGAGGAAGAAAGCACAGAAGGACATGGCTGAAGCCAAAGTCCAGTTAGATCGATGGAACTTTTAGTATTCTTGTAAGGTTGCACAACAGGTACATTGTATTCATTCAGCTCAGCCAAACTCAAAAACACGAGTTATCTTCAGAGTGTTCTGAAATTGGAAGGAAAAAATGAAATTTTGCACTCTGACAGCTTCTGAATATTGATGCGAAAAAGCTAGAGATTCTTTCATTGTTTTGTTATTGAAGGTGTGTGGTAAGCAGTTAGGATGAGTATCAAGTCTAAAAGTTACCATCTTGTCATCACTTATAACCATGTAAGGGTATTAAACACCAGGTTATGGTACACTCGTTAGGCTGGTTTTGTTTACAAAAATCCAGATGATAGTTTTAGTCTGTGTATAGGCGCTTCTTGTTATGGTATTTGGATTTTCTGAAGAAAAAAAAACATGTATTCTTGTTGTAACAAGGGTAATACAAGTCTACTAAATTACTCATTTGAATTAGTAGTTTGTTTTTATTCTTATGATCTTGCATTGTGCAATGAATATAAATATCTAAAATTATGATCAGATGTGAATATCTGATTTGATCATATTATCAATAAGATACATTGAATAGATGTGTTAATTCATACTCATTACTCCCTAATAAGTGTTAGATTCAACAAACAGGCGGGGAATTTTACATGGGTTTTATGAAGATGTATGAATAATCTCTTTGGTAAGAAAAAGTATTACTATGAGATTTTATTGATTCATTCATAGTGTAACTAATGCCAAACTCTATTTTTGAAAGATGTAATTTAACGTCGTAAAACAGGTTGCAAAATGATTTTGCATTTTGCTTGGATTTTAAGTTTTTACTTGTAAATTCTAAATTTAGGATAGAGTGTTTCACAACATTATATATTATATATTATATATATATATATGCCCGCGCAATACTGCGGCAAAGGTGGTGGCGGCGACTGGTGGTGTGGCGGCAATAACTAATGTAAGTAATTGATATAAAGGTAATTGATGTAAAGAGAATAGTATAGTTATTTTAAAAGTTAAAAGATAGATAATGTAAATTAATAAGGATATTATAGATATATCTAATAGATATATTTAAAATAGTAAATAAAGGTGATTGACTTGGATGAAGTCTAAATCAAAATAACATAAAATTTTATAAAATTTTGTTTGGAGAGGCTACTGGAGAGTGAAAAGTCAATCCTATAATTTAGTGGAAGCGAGTGGGCAGTCAATAACTTGGTGTTGACGCCTTGATGAGTCAAATCATTGTCAACTTCGATCCTTTTCTTTTCCAAAACCTCCTTTTTTCCATACAATCTCTAAAGTAAATTTTACATAACTACTCCCTTTACTTTATCTTCACTATTGTTAAGAAACAATAATGATATAGTCTTTCTGTTTCATTTTAAATGTTTTAGTTTGATTTTTTGAACTTTTTTTTAAAAAAACTTTGACCATGAATATTTTTGTTTGTGTTATGTAACACTTGATATTAAATATATGAATCGATTGAATTTTAAATGCATTTTTCATTGATTATAATTTTCATCAAATATTATAAACACAAACAAAAATATTTATGGTCAAATTTAAAAAACAAAGACTACAAAAGTCAAACTAAGACATTTAAAATGGAACGAATAAAATATTATTTAAAAATAAATAAGGGAAATGTTTGGTGTAGTTAACAACATCTAATAATTGGCGCTGTTAGTGTAAAATAAGAGACTATTTCTATACATATAAAATAGTTAAGTCTAAAAAGATTTTTAAAAAATAAAAAATTCTTGCTACACCAATTATTAGGTGCTATTAGCAGCACATGTGATATCCCTAATAAACAAATATATAAAATGAAAGAGTTTAATATAGTTATATCCAATCAATAAACGAGAAATGTTTTATTGGATTTATAAACGTATTGCAAGATAAACACTGTGGATATGATATAAGTAAAAAAAAAAATCAAAAAATAAGATCTTATACAACTATACAAGAAAAAAAATTAGCATGTCCATATTGTAGCTCTTCGGATAAGTATAAACGAAGCAATATAATATTTTAAGTTTATAACTAAACTACCTAAGTACCTAATAAAAAAACATATGTTTGGTGTCTTAATTTTCAAATATTTTAAACAACCATCACCAAATGGTCTAGTGGCAAGGAGGTCTCTTTCCTCACAAGAGGTCAGAGGTTTGAGTCCTACCCTAGGCATATTTGGGGTGACCACATGTATTTAATTTCCAC
>JAOXNX010000001.1:23200992-23214456 GCA_028566075.1 Solidago caesia | reverse complement strand
AAAGTCAAGTCTTCTAGTTTATCTAGAGGATCTTCTGAAGAACCCACTAATGTGTGGGTTCCCAAAAAGATCTAATTGCTTTACTTATGTCATGCAGGGAGATTACAAAAAGGCAGTTTGGTATCTAGACAGTGGATGCTCCAAACAAATGACGGGTGACAAATCCATGCTGACAGAACTGAAAGGCTATCATGGACAGTGGAGGATCTAGCATTATAAGTAAGGAGGGTCCTTGAGATTGTCATGATGACTTAGCTCAGGCAGAAAAAAAAAAATTTATAATGGGTCGGGTCGGTTGGGTCATAAATGCAAACATAAAAGCATAAAACGATAGCACTATTAAAGAGTAAAAATTGTTACAATACTACTCGACGAGGTTTTAAACTTTGAGTTCCTTGTTACTAATATCATCTAATAAATCTCTCTCATTGTATGATACTAAGATCATCAGATAAGACACCTGAGCGTTACATCCATTTTTACCATTTAATTTGTTTTGAGTTGTTATATACGCAGAACGTTACATAACATGAAACACCATTTTTTATTTCTTATTATATTTATAAATTACATACTTTATTTTTTAAACTACTTTTTATTCCACACTAATAAAAACACAATACAATAATAACTCTGTTTTTTAATTTATTTATTAATATATAGGTAGACAAATTGATAAGGATCACATAATTGTATCAAGATCCATTTCCATCCAAGCCTCTGTGTATATATCGATATATATATATATTAACATTAATAATATTAATTAATTAATATTAATATATAACCCTTTAATATATCACCCACCCTATAAATTTATTAAATAGAGTACTTTTAGTCAAACAACTTTTACACAACTTGCAACTTCATCATCATCATCATCATCGGAAAATCCTACAATCCACCATTTCCATTTTTCAAGCTTTCATCATATTAGATTATCACCACCACCACCGCAGTGAAAATCTTACAATCCACTATTTCCTCTTTTCATTCATTAGCTAATACTCTCCTCTACAAATCTTTTGGCTTATTAGATTGAATCCAGTGGGCTTCTTTTTCTCTAAGGGGGTTCACTAACAATTTTTTAGGGGGTTCCATCAAAATTTTACATAGACTCTGTGCAAAAATATTTTTTTGTAAGGGTGGTCCATTGACCCCCCTAAGGTGTATATGGATCCGCCTCTGAATTTAAGTAAACCTAATAAACATACATGTATAAAAAATTTTAAAAAATGATTATTATTATATAAATAACAATTTATTATTAAAGCAATTAAATTGAGTAAGTATTATATGTGAATTGTGATTGTTTAAAAAATAAAAATATGTACAAATATTATATAAGTTGCGAAGTTATATATAGTAAATATATTTAATAAGAAATTTGTTATAAGAAAATTTGATAGAGGATTTTATGGGTCAAAAAGATAGGTGTCAATCAATGACAACGCCACGTGTTTCTACAATAATACATCAATCCTGTTTTAGTATGTTTGTAAATAATAATACCACTCTCATTTATTTATTATTTTAAACATCTCCACTTAATATACTTTTAATACCTTTAATGACAAAATAATTTACAACATAAATACCTCAACTCCTAAAATAACTACATTACCCCCTTTTACATTAATAACCACACCACCACCACCGCCGCGGCCGCCGCCGCCACCACAACCACACCGCTGTCGCTACCACCATCGTCGCCGCATCGTCCGGACATGCGTCTAGTATTATATAAAGCAAATGACCCCCTCTCTTTCTCAAATTATGAATTGATAACCCTAAAATACCTCTCATCCTTATTTACTATTCTAAACATTTTCACTTGATATACCTATAACACTCTTAATGAATTAATTTACAACAGATATCCCTTAACTTCTAAAATATTACACTATCCCCTTTAAATCAATTACCTACACTACTTACCACCACCACACAACCGCTGATACCACCATCTCCGTTGCATGACACGGCATCCATCTAGTTAAAAATTAAAAAAATGTCATCTTTTTCTTTTTCAAACAAATGGGTTGATATTTTAGTTTCTAACTTTTTATCTTTAAACATACTATAACTTCGTCTTCAATTTATAGCAATTAAAACTTATTAGCATTAATCGCATAATATAACGGGATAAAATATTTTATGGTCGTCCACAAATGGCTTGATTGTGAATCATCTTGTTTCGATTGATATAAAAAGTTGGGAAATGATGGATCCTCATAAAAAATAGCCTAATAATCTTACTAACAACTTGATTATATGACAAGTATAATCTATTATTTTTCTCTCATAATTCCATCTTTTGATTTTATCACATGTCAATGATCAAGTTATTAGGCTTATTTTTTTGAAGAATGTATCATTTTCCTAAAAAGTTTATGTATAAAAAATAAGTGGTTGTAGTATTAAAAATATTTTGATGCTTGATAAGACAAATATCTATCGATATACCAAAAAAAAGATTGAGATTTTCTTGAATCGACATTATAAATTTTAGATATACTATGATAAACCTATATAAACTTAACATTTTTAATTTAAAACTTTTAGTTTTATTTTTCTCAAGTCGGGCCTATTTCTTTTTTAGTTATTAAGTACTGAGTGTATTAAGTGGCTGTATGTATAAATAATGTCTGTATATATTATGTAATAAATAGGTAATTGATGGTTATTTTTGTTTATTAAGTCAAAAAGGAAACATGATATTTGACTTAATGTATTAAGTTTTTAATTATTAAGTCTATTGAGTGAAAAGTAACGCCAACGTAAGTTATGCATCATAGATTGGAAAACACATATTAAGAATTTAGACCAGCATTATTAAGAACAAATCTATCCCCGTCTCTGAAACAAGTCTACTCCTCCTTCCACACTCTCTATCTGCCCCCTTAAAACCTATTCATTTTTTACAAAAATAAAATAAAAAATAAAAAATCCATATTATTATGATCAAAACTACATCATGAAATCAATTCTTGTTCTCATCTTTTTAACCCTTTTTTTAAATTCAGTTACTTCATGGAAAAAAGAAGAATTTAGAAATTGCAATCAAACCCCTTTTTGCAAAAGAGCTAGATCAAGAAAACCACAACATTGTAAACTCATAATCAATGATGTAAACATCATTAATGGTGATCTAATTGCCAAATTAACAAACCCCATTCAAAACCAAGAACACCCAGATCAAGATTTTGTGTCAAAGCAGTTAACTTTATCATTATCTGTCTATCAAGATGGGATTTTGAGGCTTAAAATTGATGAAGATTTGGATGAAAATCTAAACCCACAAAAGAAAAGGTATCAAGTGGTTGATGTTATTGTTTCTGAGTTTGAAAGTAAAAAACTTTGGTTAAAAAGATTTACTCCAGAGGTAATTAATGGAGATTTGTTGCAATCTTATGTTGTTGATTTGTTTCATGGGTATGAATTTGTTGTTAGAAGTGACCCTTTTGAGGTTTTTGTTAGGGAACAAAGTAGTGGTAAAAAGGTTATGTCCTTCAACTCTCATGGGTTGTTTGATTTTGAAACATTAAGGGTTAAGAAAGAAGGGGATGATTGGGAAGAAAGGTTTAGGAGTCATACGGATAGTAGACCATACGGTCCTCAGTCCATTAGTTTTGATGTGTCGTTTTATGGTGCTGATTTTGTTTATGGGATACCTGAGCATGCGACTAGTCTTGCTTTGAAACCTACTAATGGACCTGGTGTCGAAGAGTCTGAACCATATAGGTTGTTTAATTTGGATGTGTTTGAGTTTTTACATGAGTCGCCATTTGGGCTTTATGGGTCGATACCGTTTATGTTATCACACGGTAGTGAACGTGGGACTTCAGGGTTTTTTTGGTTGAATGCTGCTGAAATGCAGATTGATGTTCTTGGGTCGGGTTGGGATGCTGAGTCTTCGATCAAGTTGCCTTCCGATCAGAAAAGGATTGATACATTGTGGATGAGTGAAGCTGGGATTGTTGATGCGTTCTTTTTTATTGGGCCTAAACCAAAAGATGTTGTTAAGCAGTATGCTAGTGTTACTGGAACATCGGCAATGCCTCAGTTGTTTTCTACAGGTTATCATCAATGTAGATGGAATTATAGGGATGAAGAAGATGTTAAGAATGTGGATTCGAAATTCGATGAACATGATATCCCGTATGATGTTTTATGGCTGGATATTGAGCATGCCGATGGAAAAAGGTATTTTACATGGGATAAGGTTCTTTTCCCGAACCCTGAAGAAATGCAAAAGGATTTGGCTTCGAGGGGTAGGAAAATGGTTACTATCGTGGATCCACATATAAAGAGAGATGACAATTATCATATACATAAGGAGGCTTCAGATAACGGGTATTATGTGAAGGATGCAAGTGGAAGGGATTATGATGGTTGGTGTTGGCCTGGATCCTCTTCGTATATAGATATGGTTAACCCGGAGATAAGATCGTGGTGGGCTGATAAATTTGCATATACGGAGTATGTTGGGTCGACCCCATCTTTATATATTTGGAATGATATGAACGAGCCTTCCGTATTCAACGGACCTGAGGTATGCATGATATGTTGGTTTATGTTCCATGTAACCTGTTATGCTCTTGGTACATTTAGATTTACTAGTTTTGGGAGATGCCTAATGTAAGATACTGAAAACCAACTTAGGTGGAGACGTGGAGTCATCCAAGATTGTATATATGTCTTCCATAAATTTCATCCATACTAAATGAAATAACTAGTATCCAGACATTATCTCATGTAAAACATCTTCAAGGATTATATATGAAGTGAATTGTGCTTGTGGAAAACAATTATTCATTTTTCATTTTTTATACTACCAAAAAAATATGAACAGGAAACACTTATGCTTTGTTGTAACATTGACTTTACATCTGAGCAGGTGACTATGCCCCGAGATGCTTTACATTATGGTAACGTTGAGCACCGAGAGTTGCACAATGTGTATGGCTACTACTTCCATATGGCTACATCTGATGGACTTCTGAAACGAGAAGGAGGAACAGATAGGCCTTTTGTTCTATCCCGAGCATTTTTCCCCGGTACCCAAAGGTATGGGACAGTTTGGACTGGGGATAATACAGCAGAATGGGAGCAGCTTCGTGTTTCCATTCCAATGATTTTGACACTTGGCATTACTGGGATAACATTTGCTGGTTTGTAAATTTTGTTCCTATTTTTCTGTGGGTCGTGAATGAATGTTTTGTTTCTTGAAAATATTTCATGGTTGGTGTTCCATGTAGGTGCTGATGTTGGCGGGTTCTTTGGTAATCCCGACACCGAGTTACTTGTTCGCTGGTACCAAGTTGCTGCTTACTTGCCATTCTTCAGGGGCCATGCCCATCATGATACCAAAAGACGGGAACCTTGGCTATTTGGGTAGGAACTACTTAACTCTATTAATGCTATCTTTTTTCTTTGTTTCCATTAGAAATTAGAGAAATGATATTTAGGGGGTGCTTTGATTTGCTTTATTGAACTGATTATCTATGTATTGCAACTTCAAGTAGTCATAATTAGTTTTTAATGTTTGGCTAATTAACTTCTGCTTCTGATTGTTTACGTGTCAGAAAATCACTTTTGAATGCTAGTTTCATACATGGTGCAATAAAACTGCTTATATAAGGGTAGAGTTAAATAATCTGTTTACCCTTCTCCTAACATAAGTCAAGAGACTCTCCTGTTTCCAAACTTCTTTTGTACAAACGTCTTTTGGTCATGTTATATAGAACAGACTATATGAAAATGTATTCAACTATACATGAGTTGCTATTGGATGTATTGGACTATGAAAGTTACTTTTAAATGTAGCGGACTTTGAAAACTTCTCTGTTAAAAATTTGTTACATAAAATGGTAAAATTAGATGTAACTCGGTCGAATGAAATGTTAATAAATTTAATTTAATTTAATTTATATCAAAAGTAAGTTTCATAATTTTATACATACAACATCAATTTGTCTTTAGTTGGATACATTTTAATATTTACTATAAGTGTTTGCCCCTTTGAGTATTATTTTTTTGGGTAAAGGGATTTACCCTGGTTAACTTCCTTTGAATTTTACTTCTATAAATAATCAGAATTTGCCAATCACTCAAACATCTCATTATCTGTTTCACAACAATATTATATTCAAACCTTATCCCTTTTTATCAGTTATGATTCTGATTATTCACTTCCAAAATGCATATCTAAACACCCCCTAAACTATATGACAAAACAATTTCTATTGCATTTTTGAAGAGGGAGTTTTCATGATTTGAACTAATAATAATTATAAAAAAAAAAAACTTAAAATGGTACATGTTTTTCATGATTTGAACTAATAATATTGTTTTGAGTCTCCAAGAATGAAAAAAAGAAAACTTGTAATCTTAGTCTATCCCCTAAATCTGGTACATGTTCAGAAATCTTGGACCTGCCACTCTCATACCTGTTCTCCTTTGCAAAATAAGTCAACTCTTGGCTTTTTATGGTCAAAGTGGTTACAAATATTTATGTTGATGATAGGGAACATAATACTGAGTTGATGAGGGATGCCATACGTGTGCGGTACACATTGCTTCCGTATTTCTACACATTATTCAGAGAGGCAAATGTTACTGGAGTTCCAGTTGCCCGGCCCCTTTGGATGGAGTTTCCCAATGATGAAGCAACTTTTAACAACGATGAAGCTTTCATGGTTGGAAATGGCCTTCTAGTGCAAGGAGTTTATACCGAGGTTCTTTTTTGTCTTTTTATGTGGCTTACCCCCTCCCCCTGGTGATGAAACTAACTGAAATTCTCATGCAGCGTGCAAAAGATGCAACGGTTTATCTTCCAAGGGATCATACTTGGTATGACCTTAGAACTGGAACCGCATATAAGGGAGGAAAGACACAAAAGATGGCGGTAACGGACGCAGATATACCCGTTTTTCAAAGGTCGGGAACTATTATTCCAAGGAAAGATCGGTTTCGTAGAAGCACAGTACAAATGGAGAACGATCCTTACACACTGGTATGTGTATTGTGTATTTTGCTTCATTTTTTTATATTAGTTGCAACTCGATATCTATGTTGGTTCATTTGTAAAATACCTGGAATACTTTTTATCCAGTGTTTCAGGGAGATGTATACAATAGACTTTTGGATTACGTTAGATACATCTAATGACTCTTTATGCTATTTTACCATTTTTCGTATTCTTCTAAAACAATGTTTTATAGTTGCAAAAAGGGAAGAAACCTGTCATTTATTAACTTTGAATAGTCCAACAATATGTAGATTTTGTTCATTTTGACTAATTTTTTCTCTTTATAATTTGAATTTGCAAGAATGTATTTGATTATTATTTAAGTACCCCAACTTCAAACAGCAAATCACATCCAACACACTATATCGTCTAGCACATTTTATTACAGCTGAAGCTCCCTTAGGCTGTAACGAAATAAAGGATTCATTTTCATGGGTTGGTGTTGTTTTTCTTTTCATGCATTTGACGTTGATGTTCTGAAATTTGTGCATGAATCCATTGCATCTTATGTCAGTATTTTGGATTGTGCGTTCTAGGTTATTGCCGTGGATAGTTCAGGAGCAGCTGAAGGCGAACTATACATAGATGATGGCAAGAGCTACGAGTTCAAGCAGGGTGCGTACATCCATCGCCGTTTTGTATTCTCGGATGGCAAACTTACATCTGTCAACCTAGCCCCTTCAACATCTCTAGGTTCCAAATTCTTGTCTGATTGCACCATCGAGAGAATCATACTGTTAGGACACTCAGCCAAACCAAAGAGTGCCCGTATTGAGCCATCAAACCATGTTACAGATATTGAAATAGGCCCTCTTCAAATTCGTTCCGGGGTTAGGTCATCCGTTTTGACCATTCGTAAGCCTAATGTTCGTGTTTCAGAAGATTGGACGATACAAGTTTTGTAGGTTGTGATGGTGGAATATTGGTGATTATTGTGAGAACCGGGTGGTAATGAGGAAACAGTTGGCTACCTGAGTGAATGTAGAGGTGGCTTAGTCACCGGAAAAACAGCTATGAACTTCTGTAGCAATTGAGAAATGGCCCATTTACTGATCAAACATGAGCTAGGATTGTCAAAATGAAGATCATGTAATAGCTTAGAAATATTTTATTGTTATTGTGGTTCCTTTTGGCCGCCTTTGATAGATACTTTCTATATGTCAACTATGTACTGCGGAATGCCTTTGTTGGAGGTATTTACGTTTCTTCTTCTTCTTTCTTTTGTGTTTGCATTTTACTGGTCGTAAATGCATATAAACTCAACAAGACTTTTGTAGAAAACAAGTTGAATTGAAACATCGAAGTCCATCTCTGCATAGCGGGCACTACATGACTTGCTTCAGCTGTGCATACAAGTAGTTGACTACAAAGGCTTTTTTTTTGGTCGTCTGTAAAATCGTTTTTTTGAGATCTTGGATATATATATATATCTAAGTTATAAATACTCTTGTAAATCGGGTTTCATCGAAAACCAATTTTATTCATTTTGCTACAACTCAATAAATGACTAATGTCTGGAAGAACAACTTTGAGTTGCGAAAATATATGATGTCTCTAATTTTTGTTATTGGATTAGGAAAAAGGATTATGTGACCTTTTTTTTTGTTTGTGTTGATGAGAGCTTAGCTATAATAGTAGTGGAGTATGGATTATACGAACATTATTAGACCAGTAGCCATACCTTTTTTCCATCGATTTAGAAGACTGTAATCATTTGAATACACTTTGGATGATTTTTCAGGCAAGCTCTATCGTCCGCTTTGTGTTGGGCTCTTTTCCGGCAAAAATAAGTTGATGAATGCTGATTCATGTATCTTTGATCTTTCTATCCGAGCATAACCTTTAGAAATCCACCACACTTTGATTAAAGAAGGCCCCCTTCTCCCCTATAACTTGTAACCTTATTTTAGTTAAATATTATATGACAGCAAGTCAAATCAAAAACTAAACAACATGTTATCCCCAAACTTCATGGTAAATGAATGCCTAGGTTAGTATGTTACAAAAAGGCAGACATTTCAACTGCATTGAGGATACAAGATCAGCGATTCTTCGTTTCTGTAAGGAAGTTTTCTATAAAAACCCGAAAAGCTATCATGCAACATAGTGCATTTAGCCCAAGCCTACGGGTAAGCCACCACCAAGGTGGCCTAATGGTCACACAGGTATTGATATCCTTATAAGAGGTACCTCATTAAACAAACATATTGTGGGTGGCTAGGAAAAAGTTTCGGAAACGATCACGAAAATACTCTGATTAAGTAGCGTACATCTGAGTAGAAGACCTACCTTCCCTGGGTAACCCATATAAAAAAAACCTTATTTCTTTACCCTATTAACCAGGGCCTAGGGACACTCTGCTAAAAATATCTTTTATAAAGAGAACAATCACATTACAAATTGAAGTGTCAGCTAATTACTCTCCATGTATGCAATAGTGGAAGACCTTTTTTTTTTGAACGGCATTAGAATTTTATATTAAAAAAAAACAAAAATTGCTAGTAAGAAACTAGCCGGTTACAAGAAATAGTGGAAGACCTTATTTGTCCATTTTCTTATCACGTAACTTGTAAGTCTTATCATAGGGTGGGTTATTCAAAGAACACATACTTTTCAATGGAACATCATTTCTCCCCTCTTATTCTTCCCCTTCTTCCTCGCCGCCGCCACCACCACCACTGTTCTTCCCAGCCGCCACCGCTATCGCCGTCATCATTTTCCGATGATGATACAATACGGGCTCCGCCCTTAAGGGTTTCCATAAAGAGGAGATAGAGGGGGTGATCGGTGATGGTGGTGATCTACAGTACAGGTTCCACTCTTAGCCGTTCGGGCTCCGCCTTCGGTGGTGTTCGGAGATGGTGGCGGTGATCGGAAATGGTGGTGGTGGCAGCGGTGGTGGAGATGGAGAGAGAACGAGATGAGAGGGGGAGAGAGGGAGAGAGAGAGAACAAGATAAGAGGGGGAAGGGAGGAGAGAGAGGGAGAGAAAATGAGTGGTCGAGATTTGTTTTCACGTTCCTTTAAAAATATGTGTTCCTAAATTACCTTTCCTCTCTTATCATATACTAAGCTTGGGTGGAATCTCATCTATTTAATTAAGAATCTATTTAATTCCTAGATTTGATGTAATAGGTTTTTTCCTGTTTACTTGTTTGTAGAAGTGGTGTGTCACTTATTTGGATGTTGCATCTTTTGGTGCATGGGTTGTAAGTCGTCTTGACACTTCAGTCAAGCACCTGTTTTATTTTGTGGTTTTTAATAAAGTTAACCAGGGTAATCCCTTTTACCCAAAAAAAGAATCTACGATCCTTCCGTCGTAAACACACTTCTACGTCACTTATGTCTATTCACTATTACTTGCTCAAGCTAATATTTAATATATGAGATAGATGCTATATATGTATATCAGTATATAAGCATAGGCTCACGTGAGTTATGGTCATATACTTACACAGAACATGCGGAAGAATGTTTCTTCACAAAAGGTCTCACATTCGAAACCTCCCTAGGCAATCATCTTAAAGGTGGCTAAAAATATGGTTACGCCCAGTGTTGTCAAAGGCAATCAAGGCGGACGTAATTTGAGAAAGGCGCCTTAATAAACTACAGGCGAGACGTTTTGTAAAGGCCGACCGCCTTCATCACATAGTTGACAAGGCGAAAAGGCGAGAGATTGTTGCTTTTTTCCATAAATTATATTATTCATCTTTTTGGTTGATTTTTTTTCCCAAACTACCCTTCATTATAATTATAACACTTGCGTGTTATGTATTAGGATCCATGATGTATTTGAATAATAAATTAATTGAAATAAAAAGAAGATAAGTTCTCATTCAATCTCTATGCTACGTTCCTAAGCTAACTACCTATTCCATAATCCCTGTCGTATGTCTTTAAATCGCCATTCATGATTAGCGAATGAAGACGATATTGTCGATGTTGAAAGTAATGAGGGTACTTAGAAGATAGTGTGTTTGACTTGTTGGTTCATTCAGAACTTCTCATATTTCATATAAACTATTAGAAAATTGCTAGACATTTTCTATTCTGTTTGTTTTTATCTCATCATTTAGCCACTTGAAATAATACAATGTTTTAGGTGATACCTAAGTTGCAGTGTGCTAATAAGATTACAATATTGTTCTTGTCTTATACACAGACTCATAGAAATCAATTTTTCTATCAAAATTTTATCAAAATGGTAAACTTAATATTCTGCTTTTGAAAATCAACATTTGATTTGGGAATTGGGACAACTTAAAGTTGAAAAAGTAAACACTTATTTTGAATGGAAAAACTACCATATACTAAATTAGTGTCAATAGGAGTATCCTGTTAAATTAAACTTACAAAATGATATTATTTTATGAAATTTCTTTTGATTAATTCTAGAATCCGATATAACTCTTTGTATGAATTTTGACGGGATACTCGCTAATTTTATCTATCTGTCACGTCCCTAATTAAATGCCATAAACGCTTTGGCAACATGAATTAGGTAACAATAGTTTTAAGCCATTTTCCAGCCATCTAGAAAGGCGATCCATTGATTACCTTGTCAAATCAAACACATTAATTTGTAATTGACATTAATTAATGATATTAAATGAGTACTGCAGTGCTATCTATATATTTGATGGGTTTTTCTAATGAATGGGTTGTCGATAAAAATAATTATATATATTAATTACATTCAGATTTTCTTTTTTATTAAAGATTTTAATTAATATACTTGATTTGTACATTTAATATAATCAAACTTTTCTTTTAAATAACGTGAATTATTTATATAAAAAGAAAACCTGTGTAATTAATGCACATGATTATTTTTATTGACAGCCCTGAGGGTTGTCATTAAAAAAACCCATATTTAATAGATAAATAAATTACGGGTTAATCTTAGTTAAATATTTTAGTTACGTTTGACAAAACTTTGTAGTTAAAACTAACGGTTAGTAGCGTTTCATTGTAGCTAACTTGTTAGTATATGACGTGTTTGACATGGTAGCTGCAGCTTGTGACTTACATAGTTAAAATGATGTGAAAAAACAAACATTTTAATTTTAAAATATGGAATATAACTATATATAAGGGTATTTATGTAATTTACTTTTCCATAAAGCTACTGTAAGTAAGTAGCTTATAGTTTTGGAGCTGATAGAAGTTATAAGCTACTAAATATTTTAATAACTCAAATATATGCAATCTAATCAAGATATTCCTGTGACATTTCCATACATTTTTTTTGGTCACCCTTAAGATGTTTGCCTAGTAAGATTTGTACTTGGAGGCTTGGAGCCTCTTGTATAAACATCAATACGTTTTAACCAATAAGCCACCTTAGTTATGGTTAATATATGTTATCTATTAATCTCTATATTTAATAAAATAGAAATCTCATGACATCGGCAAATTTAAAAAAAGCTGATGTGGCATCATCATCTCCCATCTTAGTATTTACTTCATTTTCATTTTTATTATTTATGATGTAATGATATTTTGTAGAAAATTAATTTATTCACTTTTCAACATTCTTATAATTTTTACATGGCCTTTAACATTTTTGTCACTTAAGCAATTTTGTCGTAAAAGATTTTTCAAACTATCCACATATTACGCGGGTTGATAAAGCTTATAACTAAAATACGATTGAAGTTTTAATTGAATGAAATGTGACGCATTCTTTGATCGACAAATGCTCCTTTTGTTTTACTAAGTACTTTCCTAGTTTTGTTAATTTATTACTTTTATCAATTTTCTTAAAATTATCTAAAACATAAATAAAATTTAAAATACTCAAATGATTAGTTTATAACATATTATTATTCAAATTATTCATTTTTAAATTCGTTTATGTTTGTAATGTGAGGTAGAAAAACACATGGAGTGATAAGGTAAGCTTATTGAAGAAATCCAAAATATTAAAGAGAATATTTTATTTTTGCGATTATAATGGAAAATTGTATTAGTTAATTTTTTTTTTTCCCTTCATATTTGTTTACTGTATTCAAAACTTAATAACCTTTATTTTCTTATGTTTTGCTTCTAATGAGGTGGATAAACTCATTACTTATGATGTATATGTAATCAAATCATTTATCATATATATAGGTTCTGGTTCAAATAAAATAAATATTAAAGTAAAATAAATAAAATAATCATTTTTTCTTAACTGAAAATAGTTGTGCATCATGAAAATCTTCGTGCATTAATGTATATACTTATGCTCTATGAATCTTCATGCATCAGTTTTATCATAATCTAATGGTCAAGATCTTATCATATTTGTTTTACTTCAATATTTATTTTATAATAACCGGGCTCTCTCTCTCTCTCTCTCTCTCTCTCTATCTATATATATATATATATATATATAGGGGTTGGTTATTGTAAAACAAATAAGACAAGATCTAGACCATTGGATCATGA
>JAOXNX010000001.1:23179936-23194702 GCA_028566075.1 Solidago caesia | reverse complement strand
ATTTTCATGATGCATAACGATTTTCAGTTAAGAGAAAATGATTGTTTTATTTGTTTTACTTTAATACTTGTTTTATTTGAACCAAAACCTATATGAGTATTATGTTTTTGAATATCTAAAAACAAGTTCACTTGTCAAATAAGTTTTTCATGTTCATATTGCATATTTACTTGCTTAAATTTACATAACTAGCACATGGTTGTTGATTTACATCACAAAAGGTTCTTAGTCCGGTAGTTTATTCCTATTACATACAATATGTAATCAGTAATCTAACAATATAAAAAATCATGTCAAATATTGCAATTCTTGTGATCCCGACAAACGAAAAAACACATACAGTTGCTCCTTTGTCTAACATACCTCTCCCATACCCCGCTTATGCAGGATTTGGATACCGTTGTTGTTGTTGTTCCTTTGTCTAACATTATCATCAAAAGTATTGTATATCTCCTAAATTTTCATATGATCGACATTTGACATATTTTAAACATCACATGACCCATCTCCAATAATAAAAACGATATATATGCTTACAAAAAAGCCTTTGGCGTAACATATTGAGTGTAAACCGTCAATTAAAAGGTTATGATTCAAGTCTCAATTAAAAAAAGCTTTTTCTTTAATTTTATATCATAAGATAAACATTACAATTATAGAATGGTCTTCATGAAAAGCTTTTTCTTTATTTTATATCATAATATAAACATTACAATTACAGAACAGTCGAAGACCGCATAATGACTTAGCTAACGAAACTAAGTACATACAAATGAAATGCCATGCGATACAACTACCCTTTAAGATAATGAAAAGCTTATATCATACTCAGGTGATTGTAGATCCTTGAAAAAAATAAATATCCTTGACCCTTTTGTCAGTTAGATACACTTTCAGAAGATAAATATATATATAGGGGAATGTTATGGTAGGAAATGTTTTAACGTGCTACGGTACGGGCGTAGCCATAGAATTTATTTATTTATTGAAAAAAAAAATTTGGAATGGGTTTATATTGAAAAAAAATACAAAAAAAAATCAAAAAATCAAAAATAAAAAATAAAAATAAAAAACCATACCAAAAGAGAGAGACGGAGGGAAAATATGTGACTGAGAATTGTTTTTTTTTTGTCATTTTAAAATGATTGTTCTCCATCTAACCCATCCCTGTTTTATATACATGCAATATAGTCACTATCCATCTAAAGTTTGCATTTCGGTTTTGTTGCAGCTTGTTTCATTTGCAGTTTTGGAAGATTCACCTCTATATGTACCTTTACACCCTTATGAAGGTCAGATTCGTAGTTCGTATCATCAAATAAAAGATCTCGATTAACCTTTTAGTTTTAGAATGTTCCGTTCCATGACATTATCACATACTGTACGTCATTTTAGCTTACAAGCAGAACACAACTTTTAAGTAAAGAAACATTTTTGACTTTTAAAGTCAATCATACACTAAAGGGGCAGATGAAGTAACTAAATAAATAGGCACGTAACTTCACCAATGCAAGTATGCAACATATAACCTTAGCTCATAACTACTTTTAAAATTTACATAATAAAGAAATATATTCATTTATATGCAGATGTTAAACAAGATGAAAAGTCAAAATGCCTGGACTCTCATTTATCACCAGCAGAACAAGTTCAAGAGGCCAAAGACTGTTTAGAGTCTTCGGAAACGACACTCAAAGATTCAATATCAGATAACAGTTTCCGTCGCTCCACGATAATGGATTATTCAAAAGCATATACATCACGAGAGATAACTCCTCTCATGGTATGTTGACGTTTCTTGAGATTATAAGTTTTACTTGGTGGCAATTTTGACCCATTTACTTATGAATGAGTCAATTCGAGCTATGCTTTATCTCAAACGGGTCAATATGGTAAAATGATGTTAAAAATTTAGCTGAAAGGCAATCGATTATTCAAAAGCATATACATCACGAGAAATAACTCCTCTCATGCTGTGTTGACGTTTCTTGAGATTAAAAGTTTTACTTGGTGCCAATTTCGACTTTACTTATGGATGAGTCAATTCGAGTTATGCTTTATCTCAAACGGGTCGGTATGGTAAAATGATTTACAAATGTAGCTGAAAACAGGTCGTAGGGGTCGAAAGTCGATCAAAGTGTATTTGTGAGCACAAACCCCCTAAATTCTTGTAGAAAAAATTAGACTAATAATGAAACAATATAACTTCACAATCACATTCTGGACAAAAAGTGTTTCGAATCAACCCAATCCAACCTGTACAAAAAACCCATTACCCAACCCGTCCATTTTACCACCTCTAGTTGTACAACTGAGCGGTTTTGGTTTTATCAACTTGTTAAATTCTTCGTATTTAAAGGTTGCAGAGCGTTTAGTATCTGCGATCTTGCAATCTTCAGGTCCAGGGATGGGTATGTCATTCTTCATTAACTATGAATCTAATCATATTCTAAAGCAAGCTACTGAGTCAACTCTTCGGTACGAGAGAGGTAAACATCATATCAACAGTACTGCTTTTAATACTTGGTGATTCTAGCTTATTCTAAATCAGAAAACACGAAAAAGATAGAAGTAAATGAAAGTTACCTGCCAAATCATTTTCACTTTGATATATACAGGAGAACCAATTTCAGTTCTAGATGGAGTTCCAATTGCTATTAAGGACGAAATAGACTGTATGCCATATCCAACCACAGGTAATACAACTATCAGCTTTCTAGGATAGGTGGCAATTCCGATCCATACAATTATGAATGGATTAAGGGCTTATGGTTTAGTGCTTACGGGTTAAATAAAAAATACTTGTTGAATTGGAAACATACCAATGAGCCAAACGGGTTGAAAGTCTATATTTTTTTATGCTTACAGTTGTATTTTCTAAAAAAAAAAAAAGAGATTATTATTGTGATAGTACACTTATTATGATTATATTTAGCGCATAAACTATTCATTAAAAAAAGGGCAAAAATGTTTGCCGGTTCAACCCGGTCTGGCATCCGGCACTAAAATCAGCCCCGTTTCAACCCAGCATCTATCATCCAATTACCTGTCCCACCCAATGTTTTGCCACCTCTATTAATATACTTTTGTGATACTTAAGTTGCTACACAACACAATCGTTTGTTGCAGGAGGTACTAGGTGGTTGCATAAGGTAAGAGCTTGTAAAGAAGATGCTTGTTGTGTTAAGCGCCTAAGGTCATGTGGCGCCATACTTATAGGGAAAACAAATATGCATGAACTTGGTGCAGGAACCAGTGGAATAAACCCACATTATGGGTAAAAAATCTTGCGTTCCCTTTGTACATCTTGGATATTTCAAAAACACAATTATTTTTTTTATCATCACTAATGCAGGACATCACGAAATCCTTATGATCCCAAACGAATCTCTGGTGGTTCATCTAGCGGATCTGCTGCTTCCGTGTGTGCAGGGCTATGCCCAGTAGCCCTTGGTGTTGACGGGGGAGGTATGTAGATGTATAGAACTTAGACATTTATTAACAGCCAATGAGTCGTTGTGGATATGTTTTATCTCAAATCGGTTGAAAGTGGCCCAAAATAATTCATATGGATACGGTCTCCTATATCACTTGCTTCAAATATTTAGTTTTTAAAATTGTAACAAGATTGTTTTCGTAATCACAAGTCTTTTTTTTGTTGGGTGAAAGATTTTTACGCCTGGTAAATATAATCACAAGTTCATAACACACACCTTGATTTTTAATAAGAAAAGGTAAAAAAAGTGGCCACTAGAAGTGTTTGCTGCTTCCCATCCTGCCCCAAGACTGTCTCAACTACTAAACCTCCCATTTCACCATCTCTACCATCTCTCAGTATTTACCACACGAGAATATGTTGGACCATCTGTAAGGTACCAATGTAACAGAGATCTGGTTGTGTAGGATCTGTGAGAATGCCTGCTGCTCTTTGTGGTATTGTTGGATTAAAGCCATCCTTTGGCCGCATACCACACTCTGGGTCAGTATTATAATTTGAACAAACTTCCCTGTACCATACAATATATGATATGTCTAATTGATTATCTTCATCGTTAATCCTTTCTTTTCCAGGGTTATTCCTTTGAACTGGACCGTTGGAATGGTTGGGATACTAGCCGGCACAGTTGAGGATTCTATGATCACGTAAGCATTATTATTCATAACTTTTTGTAGGTGGCAAAACGGACAAGTTGGGTAATCGGTCAAAAAGCGTCAGGTTGGATTGGTGACCTAAAACAGTGGTTGCCCAAAATTATGAAATTTTATATATAATTAGTGTGGTTACAAAAATCATAGTAATGAAATCATAAGCAAATCATGGTAATGAAATCATAAGCTACACTTTAAAATAAATGGGGTGAACTTCAACATGTTCGACCCATCTAACTAACTCATTACTCTTTAGGCTTGTTTTTTTTACCCATTTGACTCTTAATACTAAACCAGATCAACCTATACATATTCAAATGGGTCAAAATTGTAACCTCTACTCTCCCATTAAGCCAAGACTTTAAAGTCATTCCATTGTAAGTTCTATGGTAAATTACACGGATCTTCAAACCCTAACTCCAAATACACAAATACAAATCGTGATTTAAAGTTGTTGATCTGAGTTTTTGTTCGAAATTGAGCTCAGAACTTTAAAAAATTGTAACTAAATGTGTGCTTATCCGATTAAGTTGAAATTTCAGTATCACATGTTTCTTCATTTAAAATTTCAGAGGTTAATTCCAAAATTTGAGAGAGTAATCAAACTTTCAATTTTTTAATGGTGTTTTTCATGTTCTCGAGGCAAATTTGGATCTTTTGATTTACAAGTCTAAGACTACCCACATTAGTGACCCAACCCCAACCCAACTTTATAATTTAAAACTAATTTCACTCTCTTCCACCTATACAACCCAACCAAACTTAAAATTTCACTCTCGTTCACAACCCAACCTAAACCAATTTTTTATTATATTTCTATGATTTATAAATTTAGCATTTAAAAATAACTATTTACTTTAAAATAAATTACCTTTACAATAATCATATTTATATAATAAAAAATTAACCAAAAAATACAAAAAATTTCGAAATCGCTCTGTTTTTAATAAAATTTATGTCTAAATGTTCGTAAAAAAAATAAAAAATACAATGTTTTTATATTTTTATAAAAAGTTATAAAATATAAGATACTAAAGAAAAACTAACAAGGTTTATTATTAATTTTATATAATAAAAAACTAACAATCAGCCATCCACTAGAAATGTGACATGTGGCATTAGTTGGCGCACAACCATGGATCGTATGTTAGGACAGATCGTGGGAATCGAGCGTTGCTTTTACTTTATTTACAATATTATATTGCTCAATCGGATACTTTGCTCACCGATGAATTTAGTCTAAATGACTTGAAAAGCGTACATGTAGGGATACATAGCAGAACCTACACCTAAAATACCATGAGCTAATTCCAAATCTCGCCAAAATTCGGTTTCAGTTTGGATTACCAACCAAGTTCCTGCCAAAATCCAGTTTGTGTTCGTTTTATTTCATCTTCCAAAGAAAACTATACGTGTGAATGGACGAAATTACCCCTCACGTGCTTATCACTTGGGGCCTTAACACACCCATAGTAACGGATGTTAAATTTTGGACTATCGATGAAGCCAGTTGCAAATAGTAGGACGATTAACGAAATTTTGGGAAACCACAGGGACACTCCGTGTAATTTACTCTAAGTTCTATCATTCTTTCTGTTTTCAGTTATGCTGCAATGAGCGGAGATGCTGAAACATATCAACCTACTATGGTATCTACTAATCTACACTACTCTCTCCCTTCCCTCTCCAAAAGTTCTATTCCTTGATGGCCTAAATTTGGAGTTCCTTTTCCTTGTTAAAATCAGCAGCCTAAACTGTATCTGCCAATTCTAAAGCCTTATAGTCAGAAGTCTAGCATCAGGCTTGCTAAATCCCTAGAGGTTCTCACCGCCATTCTGTTAACTTTATTCTTTTGCTCAAACTATATTCTAATGCTAACATAAGTTTTTCTGCTCTTTATATACCAGTGGTTTAACGATTGCAGTGACGACATAAGAAACTCCTGTTTAAGTGCTCTGGATAATCTTCATAAATGCTACGGATGGCAGGTACATAGATTGACTCTTCGCAAACCATCATCCTTTAACATATTAAAAGAAAAGGTAATACTAAATTGAGAATCTCTTCTTTTCTCCCCTTTCTATAAGACTGTGGAAGTGACTATACCAGATATAGAGGTGATGCGGTTGGCACATTATGTAACAATAGGTGCAGAATGTTCAACTTCTCTTGGTCATTATTTGGAAAATATGTACGTACCTCAAACATGTCAAGAACTACTTATATATTTAAAATTTAAAAATAGAATATAAAATACCTGATGCTGAACTTTGAAGGAAAATTTAAACAGTAATAAGTCAGAATCGGGGTCAGATGTAAGAGTAGCACTATCTGTATATGGAGCTTTCAACAGTAGGGATTACTTGAATGCGCAACGGATAAGGTATAGCCCCTGTATTAATCAAGCGTTCTATTTTCACTTAATATACAAAGGGTGATCTAGGTACAACAAAGTTTCTCGGTTTTGGAAAGGTTGGTGATGGAAGGCTCTGTACAGAGTCTGACACTTGCATTTCATCCCATATTCCCATATATTATCCCTAAGGCAATTTATTCTTAATCATAATCAATGAGAAAACCAGAGAAAACTGTATTCCTACCATCTAACTCTGAAAAGTAGAAGTGGCAAAATCGGCAGGCTGGGCAATAAGTCAATAAGGGTTTGAGCTGAATTTAGTTTAAGTTGATAATGATCACAAACAAATATTATAACAATAATAATCCAAACTTTGGAATAAACGATTTTAGGAGGTTGTAATGCATTAAAAATCGACTTTGGGCAACTTTCAATCTGTTTAACCCATTTGAGTCATAACCTCTTTAGCTAAACTTTCGACTTGACCCGTTTGAGATAAAACACAGCCCAAATCAACTCATTCATAATCATAACTAAATGGGTTGAAATCACCACATGTAATAAAAACCTCTCAAAATATTCCCTGATACCTTTGCCTTGCAGGAACCGTCAAATGAAGATTCATGAAAAGATATTCACTATGGCAGATGTCATCGTTACACCTACAGTCGGGTATAATCATTTTATCTGGATTCCATCTACTTTTGGTACATATACAAAGGTCCAAACTCCAAACTCTATGCACCAGAAGCTATGAACCAACTTTTATAAAGATGAAGAAATACATCAAGCAGACTTTAGGAAGCATACGTATTGGATGCTTAACATCACAAATTGACTTCTTTCTTCTTCTTGCCAGCGTAACAGCGTACGAAATAAAGGATGATGCTCAAGAGACCGGTGAATTGGACTACATAAATGGAGGTATGAAGTTATATTTCTTTATCATCGTATATCTTGGCTTTTGACTTCAACCGTTCTTTCTTTCAGCTGCACTTGTGCGATATTCTATAGGTGGAAACTTTCTGGGATTGCCGGCTGTGACTGTTCCGGTATGCTGTACTAAGTCTAGATAGTTATTCGTAGAGGGTGGCAAAAGGGGTGGATTGCGCATGTTGGGTAACACCGTAATGGGGTCCATGCAGGTTTGGGTCAGAATGAAACTGTTTGGCATGAGTCAAAGAGTCAGGTTTTATTAAGCACTCTCTGTCCCAAAAAATATTGGAAAAATATAACCTATTAGTGTTCAAATAAGATTACAAGAATGATATTATTTTAATAACATCATATTAGAAGAAAAAAAATTAATATGGAGATTTTATGCGTTAAAAATACACTGTGGCTGCCTTTATCCATTTGAGATGTTCGACCCATTTGACTTGTACCATGTTAAACTAATATTTACTTTTATTTCTACACATTTGTGGTTAAACAACATAACCTGAATCAACCCATTCATAAAATAACGTGTCGAAAAATGCCATCTCTAGTTATTCAGTTGTTTTTTGGGTCTTAGAAACATACTTTCTTAATGTTAGCTGACTTCTAAATGTTTTTGGTAGGTCGGATATGACAAACTTGGATTGCCGATTGGCATTCAATTTATTGGGAAGCCTTGGTCCGAAGCTTTGTTGATCCAGATCGCTTATGCAATGGAGGTTAGTCGGCATACTCTTCATTTTGGAAATACTACGTTTATCCATTAAAACTCTAACACCTAGCTGATATGGTTTTCGCAGGCCTTGTGCAAGGCAGAATACAGGAAACCTAAAGTTTACTATGATCTACTAACTAAGAGCTAATTGCATTACAGATCACCTACTTACAGCATTTTCTATGCAAAATTGAAGAATAACAACTTTTCTTTCGACACATAAATACAATAATGTAAAGGTTAAGTCACACTTCTTTTCTTCCTCAATTTAAAGTCCTGGATAATTTTTAAGTGCTCCAAAATGCAGCTGAACTGGCAACTTTGCTAGGTTCAAGACATTTTATCGGATTATTGTCCCCCAGAGTTTTTCCTACCAAAGAAACTCATTGTACACCTTACTAGGACCTTTATTACTCTGGCCTCGTGGTCATAGAGCTGAATTAACTCTTTCAAGGGGTTATCAAGGATAAAATGTATGTAACAGTTTTAGGCTTTTAGCAGTGATTCACTAATGCTTCAGGATAGAAATAGTAAAATGGGCAGGTTGGGTGGGTTGAGTAATGAAACAAAACAGGTAATTGTTAATAAATTAATTTAAAGGATGGATTCAAGGACTACTATATATTGCAGAAAACTAGGTAGTGTAAAGTATACACGTATATTCCCGGAGGCTTCATGTTCTTGTATCAAATATATATATATATATCTGCTTACAAGCAACCTCCGTTTACTTCAAGAAAAGAGTAAGCAAATATACAACGCTAGGAATATAACTGTTGGATTTTTGTACCGTTTGGATCACCTTAAGAAAGAGTGAAAAAATCTTGCAAGGACCGAACCAAACTTGGAGGCCAGTGCTTTGTATCTTTTACATATCCAAGATCCGTGTATTTTGGATCGAGAAGAGTTGCTATTGCGAACTGGTTTTCAGCAAGCACTGACGCATGCTTATCGGAATATAACGCTGCCGCTAAAGCTGCATGCACTTCTGCATCAAAAAACACACATGCGTAAAATTAATACCCACAGAATACACATGGATCTATTTATGCAAAATGCATATGTACATGTACATGAAGCAACGAAATACTGCAACCTACACATGGCCATATATATAAACCCTATAGGTACACTAAAGCCAACTATATAAACCCTATAGTTCTCTAATACAAAGTAAATCTTACTTCATTGCTTCCAATGATGTCAATATTGGCTCTTCCTTTTTTTACTTAATTTTATCTCAGAAGAAGCCTCGTATTCTAACTGATGAATTAGAAGGTCTACATTTGTGTTCCTCAATCAATGCCAAAACCATCTTTCATAATAGGTGGCAATTTTGACCCGTTTACAGATAAATGGATCAATTAAGGTAGAATTTTATCGCTAAAGAGTCAGATGGCTAAACTTCTAAAATGTAACTAAAATAAAAACATGTCAAGTGGTCGAAAGGTGCCCAAAGTGTAAGCAAATGCACAAACCCTCATAAATCGTGTTGATAAAAAACATAATTATTATCATCATAATATACCTTCTGTAATTATATTTTAACACATTAAAAAATATAGGCATTTAACAAATTGACAAAAAGTGTTTGGTCGACGCAACCCGTCCCTCCCGGTTTGACCCGTACTAAACATTACCCATTTTAACATGCTACGAACGCTCAACATGCCTATTGTGTGCCCCGTAATCATATTCGAATGTTTAGAAGGGCTCACAGGTGATTCCATGTAACAAGATATTAACTGAATGAGTGAAAACCAAACAAAAAAAAAGCAGCAAAAGTTTCATAGATTACCTGGACTGCCTTTTAAGGAAATGGAAACATCCTCCATTTCTGCTATTGCTTCATTTTTGTCTCCAACCTCATACAATGCTAACGCTCTACCAACTCTTGCATACTCTGAAAGAGCAAAGTCTTTGTATTCTCTTACAACCTGAAATTATAAAATTTAATAATGTCTTAGTACAGGCTTTAGGAAATTGTTCAACTACTTGTTAAGAATCTACACTTCAAGAAATACATATAAAAGTATCTTGTGAACCATTCAACAACTACTTGTTGTGATGATAGTGAGCAAATTGTCAATTCTAATGTGGAAAATGGAAGGGTCACATTCATAACGAAGATATGAATCATATGATTCTCAAAACTAATACGATCTATCTTTCATCTAAAAGAAGGCGTGAAGTAATTTAATTTTTTAAAATGGACATTCTTTTCAAATGGCATCAAGCAAGGTCTACAACCTTTAGGTTGTGCGTTCAAGTTTCTTGTAGAGATGGGAGTGTGAGTTGAGGGTATGCATTTATTTCATAATATAAAAACACAATATAACATGGGAAAAACTTACATGCTTCTAGCTTGCTCTCACATTAAATTCAATCACATGATTAAATACAATCTCATATATCCAAACAAATACAATAATTCATATCTTGAAAGTTACGACTGTTGACTTTGATATATGTTTTTTAACAATTTAAGAACTTTTTAATCCTTGGGCATCCGGTGTTCTCAGATGCCTTAAACTTTATAATAATCAATGTCAAATACGATTAAACCTATTGTCGATTAAATTAAATCAACATTTTCGAATCAAACGGTTTAGGAAGATACAAGCATTTGAATCCTATTCGACCCGTTACCAACATTTCAAAATTTAGGTACTTGACATATAAAATGACCCATATCAATACATATATGCATATCTAAAGCACAAAAAAATGTAACCTTTCTAAGTTTTAACAACTGGGTATTACTAGTAATGAAAGAAATATATAAAAGAACATATATGACTATGTATATGTATATGTATATGTATATACCTGAGTGAAGTATTGAAGAGCTTGAACATAATCACCCTGTGCCTGAAATTCTCTTCCTTTTTCAAGAAGCTCAACAGCTTCAGCCACTCTTCGGGTGACCTCCGTACTCGCCGATCTCTCGGCATCCGTAATCGGGTCGAAAACGGAGGCACCCCCAACACCTGAACTACTAAACTGAAGTGTTGCAACTGAAAATGGGATAGAAAGCAACAGTAATTGCCTTCTTTTAATTGTGAATTGGGGTTTAGATAATGATGAGGAGACTATGATGATAAATGGGTGGCTTTTCTTATTGTTAGTGATTAGGGTTTTGTTATTGGAGTTGGGGTTAGGAAGAAGATGTGATATTATAGGTGGCCTGCAACTACAAGCACCCATTGTTAGTTTTTGAAGATTTCAGTCAGTTGTGTTTGTTTTAGTAATATTTTTCTAAACCTTTTTGTTAACGGGTTTAAACCTATGAACGTAAACGAACTGAACGTTCAGTGAACCGTTTATGAACTATTCGGCGGGAAGTTTGTTCGTGTTTGGTCGTTTAGTTAAATGAACAAACATGAACACAAAAATCCATTCGTTTAGTTAAACGAACGAACGAACGAACATGAACATAGCTCTCGTTCGTTCATTTATGTTCATGAACGTTCGATAATATGTTTGTTTACGTTCGTGAACATTTGTTCATTTATGTTCGTGAACATTCATTCGTTTATGTTCGTGAAAGAATGTGATCGTGTGATGT
This sequence comes from Solidago caesia, assembly GCA_028566075.1. Classification (NCBI taxonomy): domain Eukaryota; kingdom Viridiplantae; phylum Streptophyta; class Magnoliopsida; order Asterales; family Asteraceae; genus Solidago; species Solidago caesia. The sequence continues at coordinate 23,182,975 of JAOXNX010000001.1, read as the reverse complement.
TGCGCTCAAAGTCGAAGCTTTTAACCATGTATTTTGAAAACGACTTTTGGGATATTAACCTCTTTTTTTATTAGATATGTATAATATTAGAATCACAATTAGGAATGTTCGGTAAAAAATTTTAGGTGATGGATATTTTGTAATATTGAATTTGAATTCTAATACTTATAATTATATGTTTGTTCATTAGCGTTCGTTCATTTGTGTTCGTTTGTTTGTGTTCGTTCTTTTCTGTTCGTGCACGAACATAAACTAACGAACATGAGCAAACCAATTTTTTTAATGAACGAACATGGTCATAACTTTATATTCGTTAATCTGTTTGTGAACCGTTCGTTAAGTTAAATGAACGAACATGAACAAGGTTCCGTTCGTGTTCGTTCAGTTCGTTTACAGGCCTACCAATGGTTAACGGGTTTCCGGTTAGAAACTAGGTAAGGATGGCAATTTTTCACAACAGCTACACTGTATCGTTGAGTTTAAATATATAGAAAAGAAATGAAAGGGATTGAAAAGAAATAAAAAGAAAAGAATAGAGTTATGTTATTTGCATTCTTTAGTTGAATGGAAAGTAAGAAAAGAAAGGATTCCTTCCAAATCACCTCAATTTTGAAAGGAAAACAATGAAACAAAAACTACCAATAACTTTCCCCTCTTATCCTCTCTTTTCATTTCCTTTCCATGCCTTAAAAAACTTAAGAATGCATTTTATATTTTTCTCCTTTCCATTCCTTTCCTTTCTCTTTTTAAAAAATACTTAAGAATACAGAACTAAGGAATCCTCCCATTCTCAAAGCCCGATGAGTCGGAAGAAGAGTCCGGAAGAGAAAGACTTCTTTCTTGAGCAGGAAAAAAAATTCAAAAACAATCACGAGACGCCCAGTTTATGAGACCTAAGTAACACCCAATGACGTCTTCCACGGGTTATGGATCCTAATATTGTTATCGACGGTGTATGAGAGAGGTTGAGATGTAAAAAGTTTTACCCCTACCTAAGGTAGAGAGGTTGCTTCCAGGTTCTACCAAAGGTAGATGCTGACATGTGTACATTTTCATTTCTCTTAGTTGATCACATCTTTTCATTTTGACAATCGTCATAATTATAATTGTAGGAGGATTTGTAAACACAAAATGGAGGAGAAAATATAATCACCCGCACAATGCAACTCGACATAATCTTTTATGTTGATAGTATCCAATAATTTGAAAGAGTAATCATTACATGTAATTTAATAGTTAAAAAATAATATGATTTGTTACATGTACTATTTTGGAAAGAAAAAAAATCAATGAAAAACGTAAACTATAAATAACTAATAATATGTTATGTACCAAAAAGTTTATTTATTTTTCATAAAGCATGTTTTTATCTGATTTTCATAACTAAAAATTAAATGACATAAGTTACACTAAATTAAATGATATAATTATAAAAATATAGAAATTTGACTAGATGTTTAAAAAAAATTATAAATTAAAGTGTAAGTAACTAAAATTAAACCATGGACATTTGTTTGTCAATTAAATGATATAGTAAAAATTTTTGACTAAATGTTTACAGAATTTAGTATAAATTAAATTGTAAGTAACTAAAATTAAACCATTGGAATTTGTTTGTTATTAAGTTAGATAGTTGACTTAAACTAATTGAATTAAATAATGACGACATTTTAGACGTTTCAAAAGTTGAAAAATCTAGGATTAAACAAAAATGATAAATATATATATATATATATATATATTATTTGGATTTATAGATATGAAAGTAGGTTTTGTATTGTACTAATAGCATCTCTAATGGTTTTTGAAAATGAGATTTATAAAATATAAAGAGGTTCAAAAGGTTGTAAACCATACTGTTGATACTTATGTGTCTTGAAATTTTCAAAAATTAAAATAATGTTTTTTTCTTTTTCTTTTTAACTACAATTTGAAGATATATATTAATGTGACATTTATTTATAAAATTTCAAGATGTTCAATCATAATGAAAATTAGTTTATAAAAAGATTTGTAAAATGAATTGTTGATATATGAGAATAATATTGTCACACCCCATCTTAGGCGGAAACGTAGAATATGACGGAAAGAATAAGCATAGCTCATGGACCTTATAATAGAGTTTTACTAAATGAAATTTAAGTCATGTAATTCCCATAAGTGGGGTAAGTCTAAGGCAACATGCCTAAAAGCAACAATTGAATCAATAATCAAATAATAACGAAATCCAATATTCAATGCAAACTAGAAACCCATGGAGGGTCTCATTATTAGTTTCACTAAAGTCCTTATTCTCTAGCTCCTCAAGCGTTGTTATTACCTGAAAAGAATGCTTGAAAATGTCAACACATGGTTGGTGAGTTCGTAGGTTTAGAATAACATAAATAGTTTGTTGTGTAGATTAGGTAGGACAAATTAATGTGTATTGTGTCTACGAGTGCAATTAAGTGTAATAGATTACCAAACCGCAACTGAACATGTGACTAGATTTCAATAGATTAACAAACTTGCAGATTATATTCACCCAAGGTCAAGATCACAATGATAATAATTGGTCTAAGCAACTAGTATACCAATTACAAGGATGGGGGTGTCAACCCGATAGTACTATCAATATCTCTCTGTTGGTTCCAACCCGGAATTAACAGTTGCAAAAGAATACCGTATCTTACCTCAGCGGTGGAATCAATCCACATGTGTAAGACAAAAGAATACCATATCTTACCTCAGCGGTGGAATCATTTCACATGTGTAAGACAAAAGAATATCATAGATTCCACATAATGCACACAAGTAGCATACACAATTATGTCCAAAATATAAAATACATTTGATCACAACATAACAGATTTGAAAACAACTTTGAGCATCTTTTCCCCCTAAAATGTAAGAAAAAGGGGCCACGAAAACTCACCTCAATAAGCAAGAAGTAGTTAGCGCCCAAAATATCAACTAGAATCTACACAAACATATATAGCACAAGTTACAATAATGGACAAGGCCAATACCCTTCCATTGTAACCTGTATTTGATGACATA
>JAOXNX010000001.1:23144864-23155949 GCA_028566075.1 Solidago caesia | reverse complement strand
ACATACTATTTATAACTCTTTTTTTCTTTCATAAAATATTAAAACTATATGTTAATTTACATTTTCAATGAGTATATTAATCGGAAATATTAAATATGTATAAAAATATTTTTAAAAATTTAATACAATTATTTTAATCTACTGTATGTATATACGATACTAAAATTTAATAAGTATGTTAAAGAAATAATGATATAACAATATTTACAATCCTTTAAATATATAATACTTTAATATGTAGTCATTTAACATTTAATAAGACTCATCTAATCTATATGAATGTCATAATGAAATATTAATATTTATAATATTTTAAAAATATAATATTTTGTGTCTGCCTGTGTATATACACGGGACAAAAATCTAGTATCTATCTATTTAATTAATCTTGATTTGAAAAATGAAAAATGAAAAATTTAATTTAATATCACAAAAATAAGGATTAGTGGAGTTGTAGATATTACAAATGAATAATAAATACCGTGGGCTGCCAAAAAATCTTTGTGATTAGTATCATTAAGTGCTAATAAAAAAAAAAATTAGATAGGTGATGTTGTATTACTTATATCCGCTAAAGAGATCCAATACTAAATAGTAATACCGTGGGCTGCCAAAAAAAGAACAAACACTTGCATAGATCAATTGGCTTTGTGGAGTTAATAGCTCCCAAGCCACGCGGGTTCGAATCTTGCTTTGAACAATTTTTTTACCCTTTAATTAACTTGAAAGCATAAGTATTATGTACATGTGGCATATGAGGTGGCAGCCATGTGTCGAGCTCTCAGACCCAAACGATATGAAGACGACATGTAAGCAAAATACTGACGTGGCGAGCTTTGGGATATGCCACATAGGCGGCTAGAGATAGAGAAATATATATATATATATATATATATATATATTATGTCCGTTTATTTATAACTACCACAAGTAGGTAGAAATAAAAATTATATTAAGTTAAAATACTAGTAATAATTGCGGATGCCAATGTTTTAAAACCCGGGTCAACCCGGCCGGTTGAACTGGGTTAACCCGGAACTGGTTCAATGACACCCAGTTTTTTGGATTTAACTCGTTTTCAAAGACCTGGCCGGGTTTCCGGTTGAACCGGGTTGACCAGGACCTGATTCAAATCGGTTTTTTATAAGGAAAATTAGGAACTAGACATATTTTAATACCAACTTTTGGTGTAGTTAATTATTTACTTATATATATAATATTTGGATTTGATTATATAGTTTGTGTAATATTTCTAAACGTTGTTTTGAATTTTAAATTTTTTTTGGTCGTTAGATTGTTAGTAATTGTTATTGTTTTTTAGTGGATAGTAAATGTTGGACATTTAAATTTGGTGTTCTTTTTAATTTATAGCCTTGTTTTATAGTTTACATTTCATTTAGTCGATATATGCAATTACTTTTATAGGTTTAATAATAATAAAAATTGGACCGGTTGAACCGTCTTGGTCAACCAGTTGAACCGGAACCGGTGACCTGACAGGGTCAACTATAAACCCGGGTTTTAAAGCATTGGTGGATGCCTCATGCATCAAACTGTTGATAAACAGCAACCTTTTGATCTGACTAGCTTGTTGCTTATAATCACTAGCTTTTCTTTTTAATCTTGCATGTTTTCAGCTCAAGATCTTGGATTTCCTTTTCTTAGTCCAATTTTGGATTCGACGGGCACAAACTTCATCCATGGAGCAAATTTTGCGACGATGGGTTCCTCTATCCGGATTCAAAACACTACCATCTATCAGAGTGGATTTAGCCCGGTCTCTTTAGTCACTCAGTATATGGAATTCTCCTATTTCATGAAAAGGTCCAAAATAGTCCGCGAAAGAGGTGCTTACTCTCGAATCATCAATATAATAACTTGTATATCATGCATTAAAATGTGACCATGGTGCAGGAAACATCTTTAAGAACCTGTTGCCAGAAGAGAGCAAATTTTCAAGTGCATTGTACACGTTTGATATAGGCCAAAATGATCTCAATGCTGGATTCCAACTTCATATGTCTATGGAACAAGTCAAAGCTTACATTTCTGATGTTATATCACAGTTTACAGATATAATAAAGGTGAGAATATATATGACTCGGTGAACTTTACAGGAGGTGTCAAAATGGGTAAGTTGCCCAGGTTGGGTAACAGGTTTCAAAACGACTACCTTTTTGGTATATGTCGGGTCAGGTTAGTTGACCGGAAACACTTATTTTCCAAACTTTTTTTAAAATTTTTTTTTTAATAATATATAAATTAGCGTGTCAAATATAATTAAAAAGTTGATTGGGTTAAGTGACAGGTTCAGGTCAAATGTATGTATCTTTGTCACATGCCGGATTGGGTTGACCAAAACACTTTATATCTAAATTTCATTGATAATTATTGTGCCAAATAGAACTATTAAGCATTAAATTTTTACCTTAGGTAAATTTCAGACTCGTTTGGCCCATCTGTATCATTTGAGTTGTTAGAGGTTCAACATAATTTGAGTCGACCCGTTCATAAGTAAATGTGCTGAAAGCGTAACCTGTAATTTGTACTTGTAAGTTTTGTTAACATGTTATTGAATCTTAATGTGTAAACAGAAAGTGTATGCTAGTGGTGGCAGAACATTTTGGATTCACAACACAGGGCCAGTTGGTTGCTTTGCCTTATATCATGGATTCTCATCCGATCACGAAGGCACAGGTGGATAAACATGGTTGTGCCGACCCGTTTAATAAAGTTTCACAGTACTTTAATCAGAAACTTAAAAAATCTGTAATTCAACTCCAAAAGGACCTTCCTTCGGCTGCCATCACCTATGTTGATATCTATTCAGTCAAGTATACACTCATCGCCAATTCAAAAAAGCTTGGTAAGTTTCTGTTTCATTTTTTGTGATGTTAAGTTTATTTTCTCAAAAAAAATAAAATGTTTTTGAACCGGTAGGACCGGCCGATTCAAAAGCATTGCTTTTTCAAAGAGATTCTAAATAAGGATAACAAGACCTAAGATTACAAAAATAATATTCATACACAATCTAAATCTTTGAATAATATTTTATGAGTCGACCCATCTGACCCATTTAATGTAAAACACAACTGAAATCTATCCATTGGTAAGTAAATGAGTCAAAATTGTCGTCTTTGGTTTTAAGAGATGGATTGAGTTAAACTGCAAGAATTGGCAACCCATTCTTGACGTGCAATAGCTCAAAAATGGTGAATGGTAAAAGTATCTTTCTAACTTGTAAGGACCCATCATAGCGAATCATTTGGGACAGAATTCACTTCACTGAGGCGGCTAAGAAATGGATCTATGCTCAAATTGCCACTGGAACATTCTCTGATCCACCGGTTCCACTAAAGATGGCTTGCCATAAGTAAAAGTGAAGACATATCTATAAGCCGAAAGATTCAAGGCACGAAATTAGGCTAAGTGGACACTTTGGTTCAATTTTCCATGTATGATTTGGTTTAGCTTTGCGTATGTGATGAATTAGTTTCGGTTTAGTTCTAATTCCACCAGCAACATCTTGGGTTACCATGCTTATAAAATGAAAGATCATATTTTACTATCGGTTTTTGAATTTTGATCTTAGTATGATAAACTTCTGTTACTAATAATTTGTAATGCTTGTTATAACAAGATGAATTACACCATAAAAACTAAATGAAACCTTAACAGCTATTGTGCTTTGATCAACTACATGTAGCTTGAACTCCACATTTGAATGAAGTATAACTCTTACAAAAAATGGGTGTCCAAGGTTCAAATTCCACTAGGTGCAACAATTTGTAGAAGTCATGCCTGCCTTTATATGAAGAGGTCATTTTGCGTAAATCTTGTGTGCTAGTGACCCATAAAAGGTAGAGTCGACACACCGTCTGAAAAATTAATACATGTAGCTTGCAAGAATAAATGGATTATCTTTACATAAATGTGACTGATTCAAATCACATTGTTTGTCTCATTAGTCATTAAGTAGTTAAATAATGACTTTTATTAAGATAAGTATTTAAAATAGTTGACTTTTATGATTTAGTAGTATATTAAAAATTGGATGAACCAAGTGCACTTAGCCTTGTAGGGTGGCAATGTATAGATACCAAAATCGGTACAAAGAACCAGATGGTTCCTGCCACCATACCCTTTTTAAAAAAAAAAATGGATGAAACTTCAAACAAATCACTAGCTTCTTAAAATTTATAAACTGTGAACCTTTTTCTTTCTCACTATCTCTTGTCTCACTGCATAAATATGGTTCTGATATATAGGCTGCTGATTGTTATACAATTGCTACCAATCTCCATATCGGGTTTGCCATAGTGTAACTTTCCAACAGTATTTAACTTTATGATTCAAATTCAGATACTGGTGCTTTATCCGATATGTTTGGAGAGCCTGCTATTCCTCCACTTAAAGGGAAAATTTTCTTCCATTCCCCTGCTGGCCACAGATGTGATGGTCATCTACTAAATGATTTCATAGGTATGCATATATGTTTTCATTTTTAAAGATACGATATTGGTACTTCAAGTCCCCTCGTGAAAATTTGTTGTGTAATTTATCAATTTTATTAGTAATAGACATTAGACCATATAATTAACAATTTTTTATTAGACTATATATTCAAACTCTTTCGAATGAAATGTCTTGGTCACCACTTTGAAATATGCAGGTCAATTTTTCTATCATCTAATTAATTTGTTTACTATATTGAGTAAACTTATGAGTTTTCAGCTGAAGGTTTAAGATTACCTTATCTTAGTTTATTCCCGGAGCCAATGGGAACAAATTTTAGCAATGGTGCAAATATTGCCAGAATCGGATCTACTATCCGACGTCAAAATACTACCATTTTCTAAAGCGGTTACAGCCCAATTTCCTTAGACATTCAGTATGAATCTCTAGGTTCATGATAAGATCCCATATAATCCGCGAAAGAGGTACTCATTCTTAACTCGTTGGCATAAAAGTTTTAACGGCATGCATTAGAATGTGATTATGGTACAGGAGATGTTTAAAAACCTGTTGCCAGAAGAGAGCAAGTTTTCTAGCATGTTGTACATGTTTGATATAGGCCAAAACGATCTGACCTCTGGGCACGACCTTAATATTTCTATTGAACAAGTTAAAGCTTATGTTCCTGATGTTTTTTCACAGTTTACAGGCATAATAAAGGTGAGACAATCAACTTAGTGGGTAACAAAGTGTATATTCTAACCATGTTGGGTAATAGGCTTAAACGGGCCAGGGTCAAAATATTACATATTTTTTTTGAAGTTTCATATAATTAGAGGAATGTTCCGGTTGGGTTGAGTCAAAACAATTTTTGATCAGGTTTTCAAAAAACTTATCTTGTCAAATATAAACAGGAGTTTTATACATTCAAAATTTACTTTTGGGTAACTTTTGATACGTTTGACCCATTTGACAAGTCTTATTTTATATTAACCTTTTTTGATTTTACTTAAATGAGATTAAACATAACCCAAGTCGACTCATTCATAAGTATATTTGCTCCAAAGTGTAACCTTTGATTTTTACTGTAAGATTTTTTTTTTTGAAGGGTTATTGAATCACAAATTCACAAGGCTTAAATAGAAAGTCAAAAATTACTGAAGCTTAAAACTGTTTTTATCATATTAGAACATCTCTTTGGAAAAGTGATTCATTGCATTGTTCTAGAATATATGTATCATAAAACTTTCATTGCAAGATATGGATAAATGTTATCCTACATTTTAAATCTTCTTACACAGTTACACATGGTAAAATGTATAAGAGAATCTGTTAAAAAAAAAATGTATAAGAGAATAAACCAAACTTGAGATACAAATATAAGAGAATAAATTATTTATTGCTCTTTTATCACATGTGAATCACACTGGATATGATTCTCTGTTAAAGATGACATATACTTTTGATGAGTGGTTAAAACATCAAACAGGTGTACCTTTGTTGTGACCAACAAATAGGTAATTGTTTTTTTTTTTTTTTTTTTTTTTTTTTTTTGGTGGAGGTAAAGAATAAAGGGTTCTTTTGCACACGGGTCCTTCATTCTCTGATTCACCAATACTGTACGATGTTGTTTCCTGTCGCAACCCAGGATGTTACAAAAAAAAATGTGGATGGATCATGTTGGATTGCTTGTCGTATCATCGATCTACTAATCAAGACACTGAAAGTTTTTGCTATGAGATTTTTTCCACAAGTGAAGGTTATGAAGCCACATTTTTAAGCTTCATTTGTGCATGACCTCCTTTTCACCACCCAATAACACAGTACGTATGTCATATCATCTCTCCTTTTTACACAACTATCGCCAACCACTGTTGCTTGCCACCACCAATGTGGTCGCTGTCGGAAACCACCAAAAATTAATGAAAACTTGTTCAAACTATAAAAATCGTTAAAAACTATTTGATGTCATAACTTTGCATGCATGGACACAAAGCTCGTGTTAAAATAATTTATGCCATGAGTCACTATCAATCCTAATTCCGTATGCACATATTACATATACCATCATATTTCATATGGCAAGTGATGCATACACAATAAAATGTATGCTTTAAGTAGTTGTATATTGTACAATTAACTATTTATACTTGCTGTGTATGGCAAAAATTTGTCTGTGTAGATTCACAAAATTTATAATTATCAACTCATTATCGATATGAAACGTGATTCACAAAATATCTCATTATTTATGACCAAGGTTTAATTTTAGAATAAAGTTAAATTCAAAACGTGACAGAAAGTTGAAAGCATCGCCAACTTTCTCAGGTGTATAAATTGCACTTTCAATGTGCCTATGTCTTTCAAACACACATAGCTAGAAATGGTTCCGATATATAGGCTAGTAATTTTAGTTACACTATCACTACCAATATCTGTATTTTGTTTGCAGCAATGCAAATTTCAGGCTGTATTTAATTTCGGTGATTCAAATTCGGATACTGGTGGATTAGCTGCCTTGTATGGAGAAAATGCTGCACGTCCCCCTAATGGAGAAACTTACTTCCATTCTCCTGCTGGACGCCTATGTGATGGTCGTCTTTTAATTGATTTCATGGGTAAGTATACGTACTCCCCCTTACCTTTTTTTTTGGGTAAAAGGGATTCACCCTGGTTAGCTTTACTCCCCCTTACCTTGTTACTACCATATATTCATTATCGTGTTTTTTGTCCTCGTGATGATAGTTTAGTGGACGGGGACATGTAACAATAACCGGATAGATGGGGTTTAGAGTTTAGACTTTGAATTCTTACGTTGTTGATGGTCCATCTTATGTACCACATTACTTTATAATATATACTCTTAATTAGTTATTTTTAAGTATAGACTTACTTTAAACTAATCAGTGTCAACCCCTAAAACAATTATATTTTATATTTCTAAAAAATACTAGACATAATTTTTGTTTAGAATTTAACTGGTTTATATATTAATTTTCAGCTGAAGATCTAGGATTACCTTATCTCAGTCCACATTTGGATTCAACGGGCGCAAATTTCAGCCATGGAGCAAATTATGCCACGATCGGATCCACTATCCGGCGTCAAAACACTACCATATATCAAAGTGGATATAGCCCGATTTCTTTAGACAATCAGTATGCCGAATTCTCTTATTTCATGAAAAGATCCAAATTAGTTCGAAAAAGAGGTAATCATTTTTGACTCATTAACATAATAAGTTAATAACTTTTATATTATGTATATAAATGTGATCATGGTGCAGGAGATATCTTTAGGAACCTGTTGCCAGAAGAGAGCAAGTTTTCTAGCGCGCTGTACACGTTTGATATCGGCCAAAATGATCTCACTGCTGGGTTTGACATTCATTTGTCTATTGAAAAAGTTAAAGCTTACGTTCCCAATCTTATATCGCAGTTTACATCTATCATAAAGGTGAGGTACCTCCTTTGACTTAGTTGGTGAGTTGTGCTACAGGTAGCAAAATGGGTAGGCGTGTCATTTTGGTAACGGGTAGGATCAGAAGTTCAGAACCTTAAGTTTTTGGTACATGTCGACTCATGTGAGTTGACCCAAAACACTGATTGTTCAATTTGTTGACTCGTTCTTGAATCACAATGTGTAAACAGAAAGTATATGCTAGTGGAGGCAGAGCATTCTGGATACACAATACGGGGCCGGTTGGTTGCTTGCCTTATATCTTAGATACTCAAAATGTCACGGAGGAACAAATGGATAAATATGGTTGTGCCTCCCAATTTAATGGTGTTTCAGAGTATTATAATCAGAAACTTAAGGAAGCTGTGATCAAACTTCGATCGGAACTTCATTTGGCTGCCATCACCTACGTTGATATCTATTCAGCCAAGTATTCACTCATCGCCCAATCAGAAAAGCTCGGTAAGATTGTCACTTGCTTTCTGCTATACTGAGTTTTAACTAGAGCTAGGTGGGTGGTGTTAAGGGGTTGGATAACAGGTCAAAATATGTCATTGGGCTGAAACAGATTGGCCTGGGATAACCTATTCATATTTTATTTTATTTTTTTTGTCTTTTGTACAAAAAACTATAATTACAAGTAATGCTATTAGTAGGTATGGGTATAAAATCAAGATAATTACAGTAATAATCTAATCTAAATCCGTTCGTAAAGTGATTCGAGTGTTATGAGTATTAAACATAGATTTTGGGTGACTTTCCATCCATTCCTTTATTTTTTTTCTGCTAAATTTTCTCATACGCCCGTTTATACATACCTCAAGCCAAGTTAATCTTTCGCAAATAAATAGGTCAAAATTGTTTTAAGAGATAGAGTGATACATTGAATTATGACTACAGGATTTGGTGACCCATTTTTGGTGTGTTGTGGGATCGGAGGAAGATACAACTTCAACAACGCAATGAAGTGCGGTAGCACAAGAATCGTGGATGGTAAAAAAATTGTGGTTGCAAAGTCTTGTGACGATCCTTCATCACGGATCATTTGGGATGGAACTCACTTTACCGAGGCGGCTAACAAATGGATCTATGGTCAAATTGCTAATGGAACATTCTCTGATCCACCGGGTCCATTAAAGATGGCTTGTCATAAAGAAAACTCGACAGACTTGTATTTGTCAAGTGAGCAATCGAGCCACATAATTAGTAGCTAGCTGCACATTTTGGTCCGGTTATGGTCATGCTTTAAGTTGGAAAAACTGTGATACATATTTGTGGTTTTACGTTTCGAATCAAACATAAAAAAACAGGCTTATCGTATTAGAACGATCGGGTTTGTATCCAACAATAAAAATGTTATGTTTTATATGTAACAAAAAGTTTTTAATTATAAGAGTTTTCCATCCAAATGGTACGTGTCACAATTCACAACCATTTAATAATTTGTTACCAGACACAATAATCCTTGGTTGATAACATCAGATATATACACTCGACCGTCGATGAATATGGGATTTTGATTTTTGAAGAATCAATAAAAGATTAAAAGGAAATAGGTTTGATGGAACCTTTCCCTATCCTGGCACTTGTTACCCAATAATATTAAATGTTCAATTTATTAAGCGTGAAATAATATGTTAAAAACAGTCGGGCCGTAAACATCTTTTTTTTTTTTTTTAAAGGTGTGAATTACTCGCAAATATCGGGATGTCTAACATACGTTGTCTTAACCGGGTCCGCGCTAAAGAGCGCCCTTGCAGAATAGATCCCTAATATAAATACCTTAGATGAGAAACCCCTATCACCCAGAGATCTGGAGGGGAAAACTCACCCAGACCCACCATAAGTGGAAATTAAATACATGTGGCCACCCCCAAATATGACTAGGGTAGGACTCGAACTTGAGACCTCTTGTGAGGAAATAAGCCTCCTTGCCAATAGACCATTTGGTGATGGTTAGGGCCGTAAACATCTAACTCCAATATAATTTAACATTATAACTAACGTACGCACAATACTACGGGTCAAGCAGTTTATATATATATATATATATATATATATATTTTTACAGTATTTTTACAGTTGGTTAACAATTTGTATATTTTTAATTATTCTGTAAATCAAATACTGAAAAGAACCATAAAATCATGCTAATACTCAAATACTTAATATATAATATAAAATGGGAAGTTCGTGTGCCGCCCGTTGGACGGCGTCGATGTTTGAAGCGTGTTATGATACTTAGCTGGATGTTTTTTGCGTGTAAGAAAGTTGGTTCATGGTGAGAATGTGTGTTTAATGACATATGAAATATTAAAGGTGCTATCGCCCATGTCTATACGATCTTTAAAAAATCTCACACGTTCAGGTTCAAACAAAAATTACAAAAACCAAATGTTGAAAAGGTATAAAAAACAAAATGTTAAGGAATATGTAATAAAACAAAAAAATACAAAAAAGAACCAAAAAAATAGGATAAAAACCCAAAAAATGAAAATAAACAAAAAAAACAAAACAAAAAGAAATACAAAAACCAAATGAAAAAAGGCATAAAAAACCAAATGTTAACAAAAAAAAAGTACAAAAGGAATATATAATAAAACAAAAGATTACAAAATAGAACAAAAAAATAGGATAAAAACCAAAAAAACATAAGAAAATAATTATATATATCATTTGAATATAACAGTAAAACTCCCAAAAATTGGAGTAGGTGAGTCTTGAATCGGCAACCTCCCCATGGAAAGCAAATTCCCAACAACAGATCTTGCACTACACCATAAAACTAAATGAAACCCTAACAGCTATCATGCTTTGATCAGCTACATGTAGCTTGAACTCCGAGGATATGGCTTAGTAACACATTCGAAAGAAGTATAACTCTCACAAAAAGGTGGATGTCAAGGTTCAAATTCCACTAGGTGCTAACGGTTTGTAGAAGTCACGCTCGCCCGTCTTCATAAAAGAAGGATATTTACCTAACTAGTTATATGAAGAGGTCGTTTTTTATAAATCATGTGTGCTAGTGACCCACAAAAGGTCGAGCTGAGTCGATAAGTGTACTCGGAGTGGGGTGGGGAAAAACCCGGTCACTGGGTTTTGCCTAATATTAGAGTGTCCCGTGCTATAGGTGCCGGTGGGGTGGGGAAACAAATGGTGATCCCATTTACC
>JAOXNX010000001.1:23124578-23139635 GCA_028566075.1 Solidago caesia | reverse complement strand
TGCCTACATCTTAACCTCCCCCATACACCGTCGAGGTATTGGGGCTCAAAACCCGCGGAAGGCGGCACTGAGCAGTTGCTTTCTTTTTTAAATAACACAGTTATTAAATGAGAAAAATATAGATATATAGATGATAATTTGTAGGTTTTGGCTCATCCTCCCAGAGTGGTGACAGAAAAAAGTATTATTTAAATCATTTGGATGTATTAGGATCAGCATCTTCAGGCCCCCTCTATGCAGGTTTAGGGTTTTATATTTTCTATTAAAATGTTAAAAGAGACAACAGACTATTTAGTACTCCAGTTCTTAGTCACATTTAAACCGATATCCCCCCTTTTGCAGGATTGGGTATCATTATTGTTGTTGTTGTTGTTGTTGTCGTTCTTAGTCTTATTTAAATCAAAATGAACAACATAAGTACAGAACCAAGAAAACCCGGACATAAATTATGCCATGATGTATGTTTCATCGTTAATTTATGTTATAATTTTTATTTTAAAACTTGAGTGGTTATGATTGATATTTGTAGCTAAAGGTTTAGGATTACCCTATCTTAGTCCATTTCTTGATTCAACATGATGTATGTGTCAATTGTCATCGTTAATTTATGTTATAATTTTATTTTAAAACTTGAGTGGTTATGATTGATATTTGTAGCTGAAGGTTTAGGATTACCCTATCTTAGATTTTTAGTCCATTTCTGGATTCAATGGGTACAAATTTCAGCCATGGAGCCAATTATGCCACAGCTGGATCCACTATACGACGTCAAAACACTACCATTTTCCAGAGTGGCTATAGCCCGATTTCCTTAGACGTTCAGTATGCTGAATTCTCTGATTTCTTAAAAAGATCCGAAATAATCCGTCAAAAAGGTACTCGTTTTGGCTCATTTACATCACAACTTGTACATCATGAATAAAAGTGTGAAACTGTGCACGACTATTGTGCAGGAAACGTCTTTATGAACCTGCTCCCTGGAAAGGAGAAGTTTTCTAGCGCGTTGTACATGTTTGATATAGGTCAAAACGATCTCACTTCTGGTTACAAACTTAACATGTCTACTGAACAAGTTAAAGCGTTTGTTCCAGATGTTATATCGCAGTTTACAACCATCATTAAGGTGAAATACTACATCCAATTAGTGAGTTGATAAGTTGTACCTGGAGATGGTAAACGTTTGGGTTGGGTAACAAGTCACAGGCGCCCTTTAAGAACAAATCAAAACGGGTCAGATAATAGGTAAACTGGGTGCAGGTCAAAACGAGTAATTGTTTTATTATGGATTAAAACGGCCCAGGGTGGGTTGCATCGGCTTGTCAACATTATTGTTTGGTTTTTAAATGTATAAAATATTTAAATATGATACCAAAAGCTATATAAGCGAAATAGTAATTCGTTTTTTTTTTTTTAAACAAAATCATTTTAACAGGTAGCAAGTATTTAAATACATTATTGCTTATTCTGTCCCGTTTAACCCATTCAACCAGTTTGCTTTATAGTTAATTTGTTGTGTCTTGGCCCGAATTTAGTAAAGTACACACTTCACCTGTCTTTATAAGAATTGATTGAAACGGTGACCACTAAAGTGGACTGTAAGTGTATGGTTCATTAATGCCTTCACATGGAACAGAATGTATATGTTAGCGGTGGCAGATCATTTTGGATACACAACACAGGGCCGGTAGGCTGCTTGCCTTATATCATGGATACACGTTTGATCACGGCGGCACAGATAGATAAACATGGTTGTGCCTCCCCGTTTAATGGTGTATCTCAGTATTTTAACGAAAAACTGAAGGAAGCCATAAGCCAACTCCGAAAGGAACTTCATTTGGCCGCGATCACTTATGTTGATATCTATTCAGTCAAGTATTCACTCATAGTGCATTCAAAAAAACTTGGTAAGTATGTGTTTCGAGTTATTTACTTATGATGGATTTGGTTGTCCTTAAATTCTGATGGGTCAACAAAATATACTAGCTAAAAAGGAAATGGGTCAACGTATTGGAAGTCCCCCCAAAACTTCCGATGTTGATTATTCATGCAGACATTAACTAACTCATTATTGCTTATAATGTATTTTCATAATAGGACAAAAAAAAAAAGTGAGTGTGGGTAAATACAGCCCGTTTCGACCTTTAATACTTATGACCCATTTCAGTCAAAGACTATTTTGACCACTTACCCAACCCACCCAATTTGCTCATCTCTATTTTTTGCTTTGCATTATGTTTAAGAAATAAACTGAACCGAGATTGCAGGATTTGGTGACCCATTCATGGTGTGTTGTGGGCACGGTGGAAGATACAACTTCAACAATGCAATGAGGTGCGGGAGCACGAAAATGGTGAAAGGTAAAGAAATTTTGATTGCAAAGTCTTGTGAAGATCCGTCATCACGAATCCTTTGGGATGGGATCCACTTCACCGAGGCAGCTAACAAATGGATGTACGGTCAGATTATGAACGGGGCGTTCTCCGATCCGCCGGTTCCATTAAAGATGGCTTGCCATAAATAAAACTGAAGACAAATGTATTCTTAAGTCAAAGTATCTAATGATTGAACCATGACTTCTCTTTTAAATGGACAAGTATTTTCATTAGAACGATCTGCCCTCATTTAATAACAGAAACATTTCATTTTCATTAGATAATAATATGTAGGTTTTATAAGTGATTCATTGCAATGCGTTGTCGCGTTGAGTACAAGTAGCAAAAATGGTTTTAAAAAAAATGAAAAAGAAAGATCTACTAGACATCAACACCCAAAAGCATGTTAAGTAAAACTGCACAATGTACAAAATCATTCAATTCACATTTCGTTGTTGAAGTTACTGGAAAGCTTTCAGGTCAACTATCATGACTGTAATATCATCTAAACTACCTCTACTTGCAGCAAGGTTCACAAGTTCCTTGCAAGCATTCACAAGCCCGTCAGATTTCGAGCTATGGCCTTGGTCTTGGTTCTGGTTCTGGTCTTGGTTCTGGTCCAGAGTCCCTATCTTGGCCTGGTTCACAAATGAAACCCGTCTAGCCTTACATTGAGGTTCATTGTTTTCATTAGCGAAGTAGTTTTCTCCTTCTTTCCAGTTATTGCGAACTCTCCGTTTCAACTGTTTGACCCGGCAAACTTTCTTCAGCTTTGGTGAAAGATTCATCATGCATCGTGTAACAATATCAATAGCTTCTTGATTTTCAACCTGACAACAATTGAACTCAAACCTATTAAATTTTCAATGCAAAATTGATTTAAATATTATCAATAATGTTAATGCCAATAGTTTATGTTTAAAGCTTTAATTATACAGTTTTAAATAACCATCAATTTTTTATCTGGTAGTTATACAATTCATATTATGTCAGACGTCGGAATTAGTTTGCTTGACCTCAAAAGTCAGCCTACGATGGAAACAATAGAAAACCGAGTTCTGCATGATATCTCAGTGTAGTATTCGTATCTTTCCGAGAGTAGCTATAAAATTTAAAATAACCTTGTTTCTCCAGAGACATTAACACGAATACATGCTTCATGCCATTTTAGCAATAGAGACCAATTTGTTTGACTTCAAAAGTCAAACAGTGATAGAATATGCACAATCAAACAATGCATGATATCATTGCTTACCTCATCCCAGAGTCCATCAGAAGCCAAAACTAGATACTCCAAGTCATCCGTCAACGGTAAAATTGTGGTCTCGGGTTCACCCAGCACCCAATCTTTCAAATGAGCATCACCTATGCTTCTTGATACAGCAAGTACGCCATGAACCCTCCAAGTACCACGATGAAGCTCCACATATCCACCCTGAATCACACACGCACACACATAATTCTTGGTTTCATTGATTTCTCAACGAAATGATACCCACGACTCATGAAAGGTATCAAAATGGGTAGATCGATTAACAGGCCAATGCGAACTCAGGTTCAAACATGTCAACACAAGTTCAGGTTGAAACGAGTCCACAAAAATCAGAACAAAAACAGTTGAACTCAATACGGGCCAAAATGGTCCATTTTGGGTTGACCCACTAGCATCATCACCATGTTTATGCATAACTAAACCGTTAATCATGATTAAAACAATATTATTACAAGATTATTTAATTTTGAAAAAAAAAAGAATTTTAGGAGGTCTTATGCATTGTAATGGAGTATGGGCGGACTGTCAACCCCTATGACCCGTCTCCCTTTCAGCTAAAGAACTTTATTTGGCCCATTGAGATATAAACACAACCCAAACGGACTCATTCATTAGGTAACAGATAGAAATGACCACTTTTACTATATAACTTGACTGTACCTTATCTTGTATCCTTTTACGTTCATC
This sequence comes from Solidago caesia, assembly GCA_028566075.1. Lineage (NCBI taxonomy): Eukaryota > Viridiplantae > Streptophyta > Magnoliopsida > Asterales > Asteraceae > Solidago > Solidago caesia. Next base: position 23,135,303 of record JAOXNX010000001.1, on the reverse strand, counting down.
CTCATTTGTTGCTTTGTGATCATTAGTTAAAGCATCAGCCTTTCCTTTTCTGGAAAGAACGGCTCTGCAATCACCTAAGTTCGAGACAACAAGCTCCTTCCCTTTAATAAGGGCCGTGACACAACAAGCACCACTCTCTAATCCCTGTATGTCATAACACATACCATTCACTTTACTACATAGCTTTCATTTAAAAACATTCAAGTATATAAGTTCACAACTTCACATGCTCGTACTTATTGTTGATACATATTTCGTTGACAAAAGGTGAAGCATAATTAACATTTGTGACCATTGTATTTGGAGTTTTGGACATTTATAATCATTGTACTTGGTAATATCAGGTGAATGATTGTTTATTAGTTTTCAAGTAATAATGTTCAGTTAAGATCTTCACAACTACAGCCACTTAATGCCGTTACTTAAAAATCTTAATTGTCTAGACATGTAAATGAAAGTTTCTTCTCAATTTACAATATTCCAGTTGAAAGATGTCCATTTGAAACTTTGGTATAGGACTTCGTCATTGGCATACTATGACCAGGTCTAGATCTTGAAAAAGTAAACAAATATGTGAACAACTCTTAACAACACTTGAACTTAAATATTACAATTTATTAATAAGAACTATTCAAAGAGTTGTTAAACAATATTTGACACTATTGTCACAATCAAGAATCCAATATTTGTGCACACAGTCTACCTAATGCTTGAAGTAAAAGAATTCTTTGACACATGAGTAAGAAAACTATGTTATTTTTAGTTAATTAACAGAATGAAACTGATTATTTGACCTGTGATACCAAACACTAAAACTTATACAAACAGATACCTAATGATTAAAAAAAAACTCGAACCTGTTTAAGGAAATCATCGTCTGTTTTCATGTATGCAGCTTTAACAACTTCATCTATTGATGCATTCTCACTGCAGTTCTCCATCATCTCAATCACATTCGAGTGCAAATTCTTCGCTACAAAATCGGCTGCCTTACTTCCTCCATGCCCATCATACACTCCAAAAAACCCCTAAATTTTCACACACGGAAAATTCATTACTGTAATTCATACATACAGATAAATAAAATCCTCAATTACTTTCATTACAACTTCAAATAAACAAAACCCAACTTACATAACGATTTCCTAACCATAACACCAAAAACAATATATAAATATAAATATACATATACATGTATGTATGCATATGTATACACACATATACATATATTTTTGTCATTTTGATTACTTTTTTTTTTGTGAATTGGGTTTTGTTTATTTGAAGTTGTGATGGAAGTAATTGAAGTTTATATGTATATATAAACGGATGAGGTTTTTCCACATATATATATATATATATCCTAAAAATGTACCTTTTCTGAAGATAAAGAAACAATTGTGTGAGTATCTTCCATAAAAGATTTCCGGCCTTTAACGGAATAAACACCGGCCCCAAATCCAGAAGACGATAAAACAACGTCTGATTTTGATTCACAGTTTATGGGCATGGGTTCAATTACTTGAAGTATGTTTGGGATTTCAATCATGGGCGGTCTTTTTCGCTTCTTTAAGACGGTGAGGGGCTGCTCCGGAGCCATGACGGCTATATTTAAGGTGGACATATCGGAAAGCCTTGAAATGTTTGGAGGCATGCCGGGAAAAGAATCGCCGGCGAGAAAGATGTTACCGGCGATACGGTGGGAGGGAAGTGGAGTTGAAAGAAAGAAATAAGAAATAGAGAGAGATAGTTGTAAACTTGTAACGGCTACTTCTAGGGCTAACCCCTAAAATAAAAGCGTAGAATTGATTTCTTGTATTCATACGTAAATGACTGTTTTATCCCTGTTTAAGGTCTCCCCATCAATGAATATCTTTATTATCATTCTCGATTCTTCACTGTCACATCAATACCATATCATTTTTTTTTTCCTCCATAAAAATATCTTAAAAACACCTCACTATTAACAATGCATTTTCCCTCCTTTTCCCCAAATATTTTATTATCCCTTTAAAATAAAAATAAAAACCATTCTTTTTATTGGTTGGTGGTCCCCATTCATTACCCACGAACACCCTATTCTTCCTAACGAACACCCTTTCCACGTCATCTAATAGTTTTTCGAGTAATGATACAGATAACTATTTGAATAGGCCTACAAATATACCTAAATATCTTATGCTCACATGTCATGATCTAATAAGATTTAGAGTGAGAATTTGCATAAAGTCATGGGTTTTTTTCTTTCTAAATCTTAACCACTAACCATATGTCAGCATCAGATTTTTAGGCTTATTTGTAAACCTATCAAATTAATCATGTTTATCATTTTTCTACTTTTCATTTTACTTTTATATTATCAAAGATTTTTTTTTCCCTATATTAAATATATACATTTTTACACGAAGTATTCAAGTAATTATGAACTTGAATATTTGGCATAACGGTATTAAAAAATAATATTTCTTTCTAAAAGTTTCTTCTAATGATTCTTTTAATACCATAAAATATTGACATGTGTAACACACTAATGCTACCATCCTCATATCATCTATTGATTTTAATATTTGTCAAGATCTTGTATTTAGAAAATTTTAAAAATATGTTTTAAGACGATATATCATTGCTTTTTATATGGTTGTAAGTGTGTAATCTTATTTTATTTCCCAAAGAAAAAAAAATTTATATTCCAATCTCATAACAATCATACTTATTTTGTCAACTAGTTTAAGGTAGAGCTCAATTTTTATAATATAATAATGGTAAAATAATTAAAATAGCCTAAAATGCAACATTCAAATGGAAAAAATGTTATATTTTTATGAAATTCTTGACATTTTACATCAACAACATAAGTGTAAACTCAATGATTAAAATATTGTTGGTTTAAATATTAGTTTAATCTGAAAGGATACAATACAAGGAGGACAAATATGTCATTTGTCATGTACAAAGTCCTTAACTCCTCATTCATGTTCTAGCCATTAAAAAAAAAACCTATGTTTTAAAAACCGGACCGGCCGGTTCGACTGGTCGGAGCGGTTCGTAGTCAAGAGGCCGATTTTTTAGTGGTCTGGTTCAATGGTTCGAACCGGCCGATTTTTCCGGTTCAACTGGTTTTGTATTTCTTTTTTTTTTAAATTTTTATAATGATGTGTATACTTTAATATTATTTTTAGTTGTTTGTGAACATAAAACATATATTTTCTTTGGATTATAACTATTTTGTATTATTTTTGAATGAATGGTAACAAGTTTAGTAGCATTTAAAAATTAAAAAAAAACGGTTCAACCGGTCTGACCGATTCGACCGTTCGCGATTGACTGGCCGACGAAAAATCCGGTTTTTAAAACATTAGAAAAAACAAAAAACAGAGCGGGTCAAAAGGTGTGTATTGTATTGGGTGGGAGAAGTCAAAAATCGGCCGAGCCATTTGATTTCCATTAAAAAGGAAGTCAACATTGTTGAACAGGTGGCTCAATGGTCAAAAGCTGCGGATTTTGAGTGAACTACTCTCAATTCTTGCGTTCACTTATACTATATATAAAAACCTTGACGTATTATGCAATTTCAAAAATGCGCTACACATGTTAAATGAGTTTGTGACTTGAGATTAACTTTTATTAAAACAATGGGTCAATCGAAACAAAAGCAACAGGTAAATGCATAAGGTTTTTCCAGTTCAGATTATCATGGATGGCGAGTCATTTCTTGACTAAGTTGTAAAGGTTTGATCGGGTTTTTTTTTTTTTTGCCGTGACTGGTTTTAATAATTTCCATGACAAGATTTGAACTTGACACCTTTTGTAAAGAACCAAGAGTCCTTACCGTTAGATTATTTTGTAATGGTTAAAAGAACAGAAATATTTACACTGAATAAGTGATAGATCAAAAATCAAGAGTGTCCAGGCTATCCAACATTAGATGTATTGTTATATTTCTTTGGTGTGAAAGTTAAAAAAGAACAGAAATATTTACACTGAATAAGTGATAGATCATAATAACCGAATTTAGTATAACACTAATCATCATAATTGAACATTATTCATTGTACTACTTCTTATAAAATTAAATTAAACTATTGTATATGTCCATCATGTTAAGTGTATATATATAGCAGGGATGGTTATATTTTACACGACATGAGCCTGATACGAAAATAAATTTATGTGTTGGGGTTAAATAGAATTGGCTTATATATTCTTTTTATATATTTATGTCTAGACATTTAGTGTGTACATTCAAAATAATAAGCTATTTATTTGACAAGTTATGATAAATTCAATTTGATACAATTTAGTTGTATTTCTAATACATAAAATATTTAAAATTTAGCATTAAAAATTGGAAATAACAACATTATTTAAACATTAACGTCACAAATAAAGTGTTTAGCAACATTTTGATGCATTAAATTATTCAAAATCACAACTTTTGATTGATACATTTATTGGAGACGCATTTTTATATACTGAAGATGCATTTGGATCTAATGATTTAATCTATTGTTTTTGCAACAAATATGAAACTTTGTATCAATAGGTATATTTTGGATATAAAAGTGCAAAATTTATAGATTTGTTGATTATCATGATTGGAATTTATATTTTTGGAGTGTTCTTACCATTTGCTAAAATAAAAACATTCTCATATGATTATAACACTTAACTAAACAATGTGTTAAAGTTAGATATATATGTTAGGTCCACTTTTTATGATGATCCAAACCGTAGACACCTTTATGTCAATAATGATCAAGAATGTTTATCACAACTATAATGTTTTATAAACCAGATTAGATAAACAATACACAAATCGTTTATGTATTTAAACTTAAAACTTAAAGTTTTAAATAATAAATATACGTTAATACGATATGTAAATAAAGTAAAGTAGAAGAACACAAATGTATATTTTTCAACAGTATTTCATTAATTGATGTATAAACAAGATACAAAGGTTGTTGCAGAATCAGAATAAAGATGAAATGTTTTGCTAAAATATTTTAACAACCTATGAATTTTTTGAGCAACCTTTGTTCTAATAAATACCCAAGTATTTATTATGTTCGAACACAAAGAAGTAAATACAAATTCTACTTTGATAAAGCTTTGGTTGTAGAGAGTAATTGTACTTTGATAATTCGACGACATAGTATAATGCATTTACTTCACTTGATATTCATAGACAAATGTCCAAAGTGATGGCTTGGACAAATACGTATAAATATACGGTTTGAAATACGTAGGGGACACAATGCGAAATGCATTAATGAAAACCCATGTAAGTGTATAACGTATGTGTGTATCAAGTTGTATAAGAGTCAAGTGGATGTCTTAGAAACAGTGCAAAGTATTTGTTTAATACTTTGAACTGGTTGGCTTCAGTCTTCTATCTTTGTAATATAGTCTATTGGACCCGCCACTGAGACTATCTTCTTTCTTCTTACTTTAGTCTTTGACTTATGTGAGAATATTTAGTTGAGTAGATCTTGACTGAAGTGAAACATCAGTAATCTAAACCTAAGACTAGGTTCAAGTATGAGATTACTGGTTTCGATTAACTATTACATGACAAATTACAAACAGTCCAGTAAAACTGAATTAACAATATACTAGACACATGCTCGCATGATGCAACAACGATGGTGGTAGCCTCGGCGGTATGCTGGTGGCGGTGGCGGTGGAGGTGGAGGTGGTGTGGTTATTAATGTAAAGGTAAATAGGTAATTGATGTAAAAAAAATGATAGTGTAGTTATTTTAGGAGTTAAGGAATATATGTTGTAAATTATTTCATTAAGGGTATTATAGGTATATTAAGTGTAGATATTTAAATTAGTGAATAAAAGAGAAGGATAATTTTGGTAGATTAATTGTTTTTTTTTTTTGAAAAAAGGAAGAGGAGGTATGGTGTTTTATATAATACTACTAGATTATTTCTCTCGTAATACGCGGGATAAACATATTAAGTTTTCATAATAACGTAATTGCTATTTTTTTTTAATAATTATAATATACATAAAATACAATAAAAATTATTCACAACTTAAGATTTTGTTAATGAATTCATTTATTAATACAGTTTTGTAATTTATTGGAAGATTGTTTTATTTCTAAAAGGATACATGTATCACGTTATTATTTATACTATTAAGCTCATTTGCGAGACTGCAACAAATCAAACAACACTAAAAAAAACCGCTGCATTGCGTGTACATTATGAAAGTTAATTTTTTAAAAAGGACTAATTGTAGCATTCTTTAATGGACACGTAGCATTGTAGCATCCTTTGATCGACACGTAGCGATATATTGAAGCGACAAATGTCTTTTTAAAAAAAATAAAAAAAGTGATTTTAAGAAAGATGATATAAAATTTAGTAATTATTTTCATAATTATATCATTAAAATAATTACTTTCTATAATTATAAAATGTAAGAAATTACTTTCCATAATTAATGACCATATTTGAATTTATTAAATTAAAATTAAATCTTAATTTATAACATCAGCAAAAATCAATCTTTTAATCTAAACCATAGATCCATTAATGAAAAATTAATCGAACGGTTATACTTTGACATGATGATGTAATAAGGTTTCTTTTTTATTATATATTAGAGATATAATTAATTAAATATATATATAAGGCTTTAAGGCTTAAATTAAAAGACTTGGGCTAATTATTTAGTGGACTTAAATAATGTATTATTTCATGAGTCCAATAAATATTTGTTAAGACATGTCCAATTGATTTAAGTCAATCTCTCTTTTAATTCTTGATACTTATATAATATATATATATATATATATATATATATACAATATACAATATATTTATATATTATAGTTAATAACATCTAGGTGTATCTGTGTGTGACCCCATTGGCTCACGTATATTCCAGACATATGTTTATTTGTGATATAGACATATCTCAACATGTATAATACTAGATTAAACCCGTGCGATACACGGGACTGACTGATAATACAAATAAAAAGTAATTGATAATCATTGTATAATCAATAGTTTACGATAAAACAAAAGCAATATCGATGACGAATAATGTAAATAATAATAATAATTTTATAACACAAATTCATTGAAGCATAACTATCTATATCTATATTCCCTTATAAAAGGGGAACTCACCCCCAAAAATCTCAAAAGATGTATTGGTGTGACTAATTTGCCCCTCTCATTTATTCACTCATTTAAACATCTCCACCTAATATACCTGTAATGCCCTTAATGAAATAATTTACAACATATATCCCTCATCCCTTAAAATAACTACACTACCCTCTTTTACATCAGTTACTTTTATATTCACCACCACATCACCATCGCCCGCACATCACCACCGCCCGCACATCACCACCATTGCCCGCACCGCCGTCGCCGCCACCACACCACCGCCACCATCGCCGCCGCATCGTGCGGGCTTGGGTCTAGTTTATTATAATACTTATTAATCATGAAATCTGTTTTAACTATCTATATTTGTTAAGTATAATGTAAACGATAAGATATTAAACATTATTACAAATAAAAAATTTATAGAAATGAATAGAATTAAACATAGAATAAATAAAAACATATATTCGATTGTAAAATTAGGTGAATTCTTAAGTTTCACAAAATAACATTACATGATATGAATTTTACGTGTATCATTATTTTTTTTTATCAAAACACTTAAGCTGAAAGTAAATGGCTACTTATTGAAACAAAATCTAATGCTAAGTAAAACTATAACAATGTAATGTACTTCAGTATGATAAAATCAACACTAAAACACCATCGATCGATGATGCACTAGATTTTTTAGTACCTTAAATATGACCCAATGCGAAAAACAAAACTTCTTAATTAATTTGATTTATTCCATCTTTATGAAATATCTAATAATTAATTCAAACATGATATAAAAACTAAAATAATCTTAAACTTAATAACCTTTAAAATTTCGTGACACTTTACGCTTTTCTACAATATCACAAAGTCTATTAATTTCAATAGTTGGTTTCATGTGAAAATAATCACAAATTTGAGATGTCTTTTCTTGTATATATTGTGAGCCGTTTAATCTACCATAGTATATGTATTGTGATGTTACAAAAAACAAACAAAAATCGTATTGGTAGAAGCGGTTAAATAGATTACAAGTTAACCCGAAGGTCGTGGGTTCTATCCCCACCTCTAGCATTTTTGTATATGATTTATTAAATATGCTTGTGTGGGAGCTGATGTAAGCAGATTAGGTGACACGTGTCACTCGAATTAATATGGTGACGCCATGTAGGAAAAAGCTGACGTGGCGAGCTCAAAGGAGTGCCACATAGGATCAACCATATCCTCTCTTAGTTATATAGAGAGACTAGAGGGGCACCCGCACAATGCGGCGGTGGTGGTGGCGGCGACGATTGATGATGGGTGCGGCGGCGTGTAGTGTAAATAATTAATGTAAAGGTAATTGATGTAAAAGGAGGCAGTGTAGTTATTTTATGAGTTGAGAGATAGATATCATAAATTATTTCATTAAGAGTATTTTTGGTAAAGAAGTAAGAGAATGTAGAATTGCATTATTAAAGGAAAGGGTATTTTAGGGACTTTAATTCATCTTTTGAGAAAATAGGGAGGAAATTCCCCTTTTATAATATATTATAGATTACTAGTCTTAATACCCGTACGATGTACGGAATGACTATATATATATATATATATATATATCGTATGATGATTGATATTTTTTAAAGGAAATAAAATTTAAACATGGCATATGGTTAAAACCTTTTGGATTTTAAATACACTATATTGTCAATAGTACACTTACAAAATTCATAGAGTAATACTCCAAGAGTTGCGTAACCTTTATTTAAAAGTACAATACTTTCAGTAATGACTTAAAAAGCTAGTGGAAAAACTTACATAAAGTAAAAATACATATTAAATTTATTAAAACTTACCCATAATAAATCATCAAAGATGCAACACTAAATAACATGACATTCAGTCCATAAGAGAAGTTGTTCAATCAGCTAGATCTGTAACATACATAGCTACCAAAAAATCAATGACCCATGATACATTGGCCTCGTTTTTTCCTTTCCGTGTGCTATAATTAGTCCAACGACAAACCAGAATTCTATTTCACATTTAAATTCGATAAGTACTCTTTTTGATGAACATGAGCTCACGTTTTTTTTTTGGGGGTAGAATATGGATCCTCAAGTTAAAAATACTTCATGTTGGGTAACTTGGGTCATGTTCCAGATCGACCCATTGCACTACCAATGCCATCAATTTCTCAAAATTTGTTGAATCAAAACGAGTGTAAACACCTGGCAGTGGTTCTCAGCATTGGTACTATTTTCAAAAAGATTAATCACAAACCGGGATAACATACATTTTTAGCACTATATGAATCAATGATCAGAAAAAGAAATTGAAAAACAAGTACCTCGAAATGTGACTTGAAGATATAGCAGAAATAGTAGATATAGCTTGGAAGCATCCATATGATTCGTCCAGATTGCATCTTGAAAAATCCCAAAACATCTCAAATCATGGTATCAGAACTGCTTAATCCCTCTGGACCTACAAGTAATCCTCATCAATCACATTTTCTCAAACTTGACAAAGCTTTCCAATACTTTTACAGTAGTTGTATCAAATATCTAAATCAATAACTTGACCGACAAGCGACTTGTAATAATTAATTTCAAAAAATTAATTCTATCAAAGATTTCCATAACTTTAAATAACTAATTTGGAAATTTAAACAAGCTACTTAGACAATTAAGCACTACCCACTAGAAAGTCAAACTTGACCGACTAGCTCTACTTAGCAGCTAACATCTTCTAGAACAATGAACTCAACCTTCTTCCTAGTTCCAACCTACACTGGTTCTAAAAGGATGAGGATCAGTCAGACTTCGGTTACTATATGTTTTCTATTAACGTCCTAATTCGACTTAAAAATCAAATATACTACTATTAACTTTCAAAGATTGTTATGTATGTAACATTTTTCAGGCAGGTGAATAACTACACGATTAAGGATAATAGTACTACAGATACTGAATACATACAAAAACACTACGAAGAGTAAATAAAAAATATAATTTGTTAAATATGAGCTCGACATGCGAAGTCAAAGGATGACAACTAACAGAAAACATGCGAAATATAACTCAAGTATCAGTAAGACCTGGAGGAAGAAATAACACATTTATATTGATTAATGATAACAGGTCAAATGGGTAAAATAAAATGACAAAAAATAGCTATCAGGGAATCAGGTCAAATGAGTCGAATGGGTCAAAATTGTCTAAAGTGCACTCAGATGTATACGGTTGTATTCTTAAGGAATTTAGAATATTATTTAAACTTTCGTGATTATACCTAATACATAAACAAAAAGTGTGTGTTGGCAAGTTGACCAAAACTATTTTGACTCAACCAGTTTTGACCCACTACACAACCCGCCCTATCCACCCGTTTTGCCAGCTCTAGAAAGAATTAAAGAATGAAATATGATTAGGTCACTGAAATAAACCTACTTACTGATGTAGCTCTCCTGAAGTCCAGTGAACAACAAAAAGATATTGAGCAAAAAATATAAATAACGGAAATGGAAGAGTTTATGTAACACCCCGCCGGAGGCGGAAACGCGAGATGCAACATTAAGAAAAATGCGCAATGGAATTATACAGAGGAACTA
>JAOXNX010000001.1:23114155-23124478 GCA_028566075.1 Solidago caesia | reverse complement strand
AATTTAGTAATTATTTTCCATAATTATATCATTAAAATAATTACTTTCTATAATTATAAAATGTAGGAATTACTTTCCATAATTAATGATCATATTTGAATTTATTAAATTAAAACTAAATCTTAATTTATGACATCAACAAAAATCAATCTTTTAATCTAAACCATAGATCCATTAATGAAAAACTAATCGAACAATTATACTTAGGTTTCTCTTTTATTATATATATATATATATTAGATTAGATAGATTTATTATATATATTAGAGATAATAGCATGGATAAACCTAAACACGATCCAATTACACACTTGATATGTTAGAGCGACTCCTTTTCATGGCCCATATATTACTGGGCTTTCATGATATTGGAAAAATGGCCTTGATCTTTAAATCTTTTGAAGCCATTCCTTAACTATACCAAATTTACCAATCATGTATAGAGTATAGACTAGTTAAAATTTATTTGTTGAGTAAATAGTAGGAAGTTCAAAATTAAAATTTACTTTATTGTTTGATTTGTTTATATTAGACCTGTAATAGATTTTAAAATTTTATATGACACGGTAACTATTAAAATTTTCAAGAGAATACAACCTTGATTTAGTACTTGGAACTTAAACATCAAATGAAAATGATAGGAAGTGTTATAAGATAAAGTGTAGTAGATACAAGATTGGTGGCTTAGTGATAAAAGCTTAGTCTTTGAGTGTGAACATTCTCGGAGGTCTCAAATTCAAATCTTGGTGTGTAAAAAATATAACCCCTTGTGGTCATAAAGTTTCACTTGCGATGACTCCTAATTACTTGTAAAGTGGGTGGTTGCCCTCAGCTTAGTCGGTTCGTAAAGCGGCGTATACCTAAGGTAACCAAAAATTGGAGGAAAAAAAATAAAACAAAATGTAATGCAAATTTATAGTACACCTTCTAACAAATCCAATAACTATTTTAAAATGAACATAAAAGAAGGTTATCCTGATGAAAAACAATTAAAATGACTTGAATAATTTTAAAATGGGCTAATTGCTTGTATCAAAAAAAAAAAAAATCTCTTTAATGAGATAATAAATTGCAATTTTCACTTGAGTAAAAAAAACCTATATGGTTTTATATTCTTTTTACATGTCCGATTTTTCCTTGACAGCCACGTTTAACCGCCCCAAAGAGCCAATCTTTTGTATCAAACAATTTTATGAGATAATCTACTATTGTCCACCACCGTTCATTGGCCACCTTCGTCCACCGCCATATATCCCACCCCTATCGTCTACCACCATCAACATTTGGAAATCGCCATCAAATATATATTATTAGCACTTAACTCAAACACAATCTAGATTTGTTAGCACTTAACTCAAACACAATCTAGATTTTAAATTTAATAATGAAGAAGAAAAAAAAATTGGTTGAGTAAATAAACAATAACCAGCAGATGTGTTTTCATTGGCTGGTGGGTTTTATGTGTTTATATGTGCATTTTTGTTGGTTTTTAATTGTAGTTTATGTTACAAAAATATCTATGTATCTAGTCATTTTTATCAAAAATTGCCACATAAGTATTAATACAATTAAAAAAAAAAAGTAGATTTAACAAAAGTCTTGTTCTATAAAAAAAGATTTTTTTTACAAACGTTTTGTTCTATAAAAAAGATTTTTATTTATTTATTTGATACTCAGATTTTTGAAACAAGTTGGATTACTTTCTAAATAACCCCTTTTAAAAAGAATGCGTTACTTTCTAACATTAACCTAAAAAAATAATACTCTCTAAAAATACTAACCATGTAAAACATATACTCGATCATAAGTCAATGAACTAATGATAATAGTTTTTTGGGTTTGAAATGCAATATGTTGATATCTTTAAATTTATTTAAGACAACGTAAATCTTATTGCATATCGGGCTGTTTTTGGGTGTCTGATGGTCTGATTAGTTATTTGCGACGCATACATATATGCGCCGCATATTGCAACTCAGAAAGTCGAGTCTTAGATGTATGCGCCATATTTTGGGCATGTTTTGCCATTTTGCTTTGCTTATACGTTGATCCTATGTTTATTCCAATCTTTCTTGTTGCTCCAGGTCTTAAGGTAATTTTCTTATGCATTTGAATGGCATTTTGGATTAGGTTTGAGGACTCAATTATGGACCATAACCCAAAGGAGGCGAGTGATATTTATTTCTAATCAAATTTGAAAGTTATTGAGTAATCGTGTGACCTAGTTTGTATCCTTTTGATTTCCAGATTGTTTGGTGGTAACCCATCATCATTTGGCCTCATTTTGTTGTGTATTTTGATATGGAAAAGTCGGAATTGATTTATTATTTGATATGGGTCGAGTTGGCTTGTAAACAAAAAGGTCATGTATAGGTCATCCCTGATATGTGTCGCATATGCCTTGATGCGCCGCATATCGGGTTGGTTTTGGGGGTCTGATGGTCTGATCAATTATTTGCGACACATACATATATACGCCGCATAATGCAACTCAGAAGGTTGGTTCTTAGATGTTTGCGCCCTATTTTGGGCATGTTTTGCCATTTTGCTTTGTTTTGCTTATACGTTGATCATATGTTCATTCTAGGTTGTCAGGAACACATAACAAGCACGGTAAACCATTCTTAATTGTTTGTGAAGCTTCTAAAGGTAAGATAACTTGCTTTTGACACACGAGAGGCACAACAAAACATATATTTTCATAATAACCTCTTTTGACGATGAAATAGCTATCTTATGCGTATGTTGGGTATGGGAACCATGTAGGAGGTTATTTGTGAGACATTATATATGTATGATTATGTCGATACGTATGTTGATGTGTAAATGTGTTGATGAGTGATGATTGGCTTATACACATAATACAATAGACTTTAGTAGGTTGCCATGTCACGATGCACGTTAAGGGCCCTTATGTTGAAATACAATGATGTTGATAAGACGAGTGTTGATGTGAGAATCGAATGTTGAACCAAACTCGAGTATAATATTGATGTGAGAAGTGTTAAACTTAACCCACTTTGTCCAATGAACTTTTGTGCGCCCTGATCACTCGGGGGCAATCATGATACTTTTTGTGTGACCTTAATCACGTGAGATGAGTATTTCCGGGTGGAGCGATTATCACTATATGTGCAAAAACAGGTTACTCCTGGATTGGTTATGCCTATCCTTAAGGACGCCGATGAACCACCGAAAGGTTTATCCATCAAGTCGGGTGTGAGGCCTTGTTAGGCCATGTGGCCGCTTACACACAACCCCCATCCCTATATTGACTAATTAGGCATAACTAGATGATGATGACGTGAGATAATGTGCGATAATGAAACATGATGATGATGATGATGATGAACGAGGATTGCTAGGAACTATATAGGATTTGATAATCTTTATGATGATGGTTATGTTGATGTGTGTGATTGTTGCTTATATGTATGCGTGAGATGATTTCTTATGAAATGTTTAACCAACAATCTTTTTATAAACTAACCTGTTATCTTACTCGACTTTTAAAGCTGACACTTATTTGTTGAAATATGTTGTGCTCTCAAGTTAGGCCCTGAAGATTGACATAAACAAACATAAGGCTGGGTAGCAGGATGATTGATGATTCGATAATGACGGCTTTTAGTTACCCATTGGTCATTATTATTTATGTAGACATTTATTACTATGTTGTTTCGTTTATATTGTTGACTTAGGATTAGGATGTAATTATGTTTTCAAAAGTCACTTCCACATTTTAAAGTTGATTTTTTATTTATTTAGAAATTTGTATTTTATAAATTTGAATGTTACACTAAACTTTTAATTCATTAATGATAATAAACATTGACAATTAATCGATATAAGAGAAAACCAGATATCAAGCTAACTCCTAAGGAAGCACCACTATTAAACGAAGAGTGGCCTTACTCCCTAAATTAGCTAGTATTTTTGCCTATTTTTGCCTCCAATAATAGGCATAAACTTTTTACCTTTGCAAATATAATATAATATAATAGGTATATAACATAATATAATATAATGGAAAATAATTGGCTAAAACTTTTGCCTCCAATAACAGGCATAAAATTTTTGCCTTTGGCAAATAATATATACCATCCTAAAAAATCTTCTTAATACCTCTCGAACATGATAAGATTAGATAAGAGGGCATGTTTGACACAAAATCTTGGAGTCGGGGCTGTGGTTAGGAGTTTGGAGCTGAAGTTCTTTTTTCAATCCTCTTTATCCAAGCTTTTATTTTAAAGACATTTTGGGGCTTTTAAGAGCTTTTTGGCTTTCAAATGCATATCCAAACATGACTAATATTTTAAAAGGATTTTTTTTTTTATAAAGTTTGAAGCTTTTAAGCTCTTAAAAACCCATTGCCAAACAACTCCTTAATAAATCACTCAGTCAGGTAATCGTCATGACATTAGGAGATTATAAAGATTAATCTAATATAATAAGTCGTCTAAATTAATATCCTATTATAAGTGGAGGAAATAAAAACATTAACTAATTAACTATGATTCTATTGACATAATAACACAATCAATTAATAATGATTTTACCTTTATAAAATTCAAACCAAATGAATTGCATATATATACAAAAATAAATAAATTTTGTCTCTATCATTAACACAACTTGAAAGAAATCAAAAAATATAATTCCAAACAACACGAAATAAGCGCCCAAATTTCTTCTTTCTTCAGTTATATTAATAAAGTTTTTGTAACCCACATTTTATTGCTGATTAACTTCACGAAGAAAACATTACCATAAAATTCATATCACATTTTTTGATTCATGAAATCTTTAAGATAAAAAAAAAGCTGTTCAAAACCCGCATTGTTTTCCTCAAAATAGTTGTGGGTTTTTCCTCAAAAGCAGTTTTAAGGTACTCTTTCATGTTAAAGTTTCTTACTTTATTGTGTTTCTTTTGCTATTTTTTAGTTATTGTATAATATATATATATTGTGCAAGAAAGATTTTTATTTTATTTTTATTTTTATGTTTACAGTAAATGATATCGTGAAATGAATGTAAGTAATTTGGGTTTTTGAATTTTTTTTAATGTTGATCAAGGTACTCAATAGTCAGGGTTTTGCATTTTAAAAAAAAATATTTTTTGTATTTTTATGTTAAATCAAATGGGTTTTTCTTAATTTTATTATTTTTATTTATGGATTTTGTTAAGACCAGCAAAATGTTGTACATGGCGGATGATCATTATTTTTGGGGCGTTTATTTTTATGTATAATACTGTGTTAACTAGGCCTATGGTTAGCAAAATCTTTTTATTTATATTTTTGATTTTTTTTTGTTGTTGTGGGTGTTGGGAAAAATGTAAACTTTATGTATAAACAGGTTAAAAGTAGTCAGTTTGTCAAAGTTTGGTCAGTTTCCTGATTATTTTTATATTTGTTTATGGAGAAATTTTAGGGGAATCATGAGTTTTCTTGGTTTGTTTTTTGTGTGAAATTTAGTTAAAGAATTAGGTCCAAGATTGTGATTTAGGTTTTACTAGGATTCTTGTTCTTGTTGTCCCTTTTCGTATTTGGTGCACAACTAGTTTTTAGTATATTTAATGCTCAATCATGGTCTTTCTCGTTGAAATAAATACTTGGGTCTAAAAAGAAGAAAATATTCTGAAGTTATTGCATTCGGGCAAATAATTAATACGATCATCTAGTTGTTTTTGTGGTAGTTCGTTGTGATTTCATGAGTTAATTGCAGCGCAAGATGATAAACAGTAACCCGAACTGTACCTCTATGAAGTATGAACTACTGAAAATTGTCTTTTTCCACTTGATGTGTTGTTTGAATTGAATTATTATATTCATTAATTATTCGTTGAATGTTGTTGTGGTGTATGTAGATCTTGTTCTGCTGATCTAAGCTGTCTTTTTGTCATTTCTTACTTGACTACATTGGTTTTCCATAGAATGCAAGTTGTTTTTGGAGTTTAATTTATCGTGTCGCAATGAAACCCGAAGACTATAAACGAAGGGGAACAACTTCTCGTAGGTTTGTGTCTTTTTTTCTTTCATGTTATGCTAAACTTTTTTTAATGAAACTTTTAATGTGTAACTTAGTTGTTCATGATGTAATATTCAGAAAACCAAACGAGTGTATGAGGGCTATTGTAACGATCATAGTTGGTATTGTTTTGGGCTTCTTCATTGGAGTATCGTTTCCTGCTTTTTCACCACCAAAGGTACATATTTTTACCCATATCCCAATAGTCGTAGGTTATCTTTGACTTAAAAGTCTACGAGGGCTAACTGTAACGATCAAATGTAGTGATATTTGACTTCAAAATTGTCAAGACTATTTACTTTGGGTAGACTGTAGACAAATTGACAACTAGATAGAAGTGTTTTAAACATATCTGAATTGAAAAAATTGCTTTAACGAAACCTTTTCATGGTTTGAAATTGTTAGATCAAACTCGTACCTTCAATTGATACATACCTTGGTGACAAAAATTCGGGCCGCTCTACACAAACTATCTTAAATGTGATTTCCGTGGCGAGGGACAATGTTTCAACCAATGCTAAAAGGCTGGATGATCCATTAGAGGTAATATTGTTTTGTATATATTGTTCTTTATAGGTTTCCTTATATTCTTCCAAAGTTGGTCGAAACTACAAATTTTGAGTCAGTTCAGTCTGTACAGAGTACAGATATGGTAGGGCTGTTGGCGATGATGGATTTCTGAATAAATGTTGAAGGAACTATCATTGTTTGTTTTGTGTGCTGAATGCATGATAGAAAATTACCATTTTAACTCCTAATGGTAGGAAAAATTATCAGTTTTGTGAATTATCAGATAGAAAAAGATATCAGTTTTGTGAATTATTTATACACAAAATTATCTGAGACATCGTAATGATATACATTCAGTGATAGAATTACAACATCATTTATAACTTGACCTGTGATTCCAAAAGAAAATTTATACATAATCAGGGCGTTCATAATTCTACCGAAGTGTCTTGAACTAGAACTTTATTGCAGATTTTTGTGTCAACTAACCCCCGCGGTGCAGAAAGACTACCTCCAGCTATTGTTGCTTCTGAATCAGACTTCTATCCCCGCAGACTATACGGTAGACCTAGTGAGGTTAGCCTCTCTCCCACATGAGATCTTTGGTCAAACAGGCACTTTTCGGTTGGCTATATGAGTGACTTGTTGAATTTCCAAACATCTAATTGCTTTTTTGGTTTGCAGGATCTACCATTCAAACCAAAGTATCTTGTAACTTTCACTGTTGGTTATAATCAGAAAGATAACATTGATCAAGCAGTCAAAAAGGTTTAGTTTTCTCTTTCTTTCACCACCCACCGCCCTATATCTTAGTTCTAATGGTCTACTATTCAACAGTTTTCAGGCAACTTTACAATCATGTTGTTCCATTATGATGGCCGAACAACCGAATGGGATGAGTTTGAGTGGTCAAAACAAGCCATTCACATAAGTGTTCCGAAGCAAACAAAATGGTAAAGAAACTAGCAAGATTTTAAACTTTTATGTTTGTTAGATTCAGCAGTAGTTTTGACTTTTTTATTGACTTTCAAAGGTGGTATGCGAAGAGATTTCTGCACCCAGACATTGTTGCGCCATATGATTACATATTTATCTGGGATGAAGATTTGGGAGTTGAGAATTTCGACTCTGAAGAGTGAGTGCCAATTGCAATCGGCATGTGTTTATTAAGTCTTTTTATTTAGTCAATGTTTGACTTTTTAATTTGGTGTGTTCTTTTAATCGTTATTGTTCCAGATACATTAAACTTGTGAAGAAGCACAAACTGGATATATCACAGCCTGGTTTGGATCCTAATAGTAAGGGCTTGACATGGCAGATGACCAGGCGGCGAGAAGATCTTGAAGTTCACAAGTATACACTTTATCCGTTTACATACTTGTGAAGTAATTTCCATACTAAGCTAAATGAAACTTCTTGTTTGAAGTATTTGAATTGATGAAGTGACTTTTTTTTTTATGTTTTTGTTTCTTTGTTATGGTTTGCTAGGGTAACTGAGGAGAAACCAGGATGGTGCAAGGATGCACATTTGCCTCCATGTGCAGCGTATGAGCAAGCTTTTTTTTTTCTTTTTCTTTTTCTAATCGATAATCTACATACACGTGCTTTCTGACCACCACCGAAAGAAAAAAGAGGGGTGGTTTGACTTTTTTAGTCAAACATGCTAACAATGAAGTATGAACATGTCAAACAAGTTGAAATTTAAATGTCACACAGACACACAGTGTATTCATATGTTTCTAAGCTCCTAAATTACTTTATTGAGAAACTGGGATTAATTTTTTACTAGTATAGTATTTGTAATTGTATAAAATGCATTAATTATTTGTAAAACTCCATAAAAATGGACAAAAAAGCATTGGTGGTCCGTCCGAGCTGACTCATTTCACACTTTGTTTTGACATGTTACTCAACCTTCCTGTATTCAAGATTGACATACACCGACTATTATGAGTTGTGACTTTATCAATTCATTTTGTCGGTGTTTCAATTGCTATAAAAACTTGAGTAGAATTCAAAAGGTAATAGGGTTGACCTTAAAATAAGGTGATCATTGTATGAACTTAACCTTTTATCGTTACTGTCTCTTTCTCATGAAAATTGCATCATTTGACTGTAGCTATAGTATTATACAGATGCTTGGCATGTGTGAAGTGAATTACATGTCAAGGGTGAATAAGTAATTATTTGACCCTGTAAACTTGCCAAAAAACAGAAATGTGGTAACTTTTGTGGGACGGAGGGAGTATAACGAAATAGTTCTGAATTTGTTACGTATGGTTACCCGTACAGATTTGTGGAGATTATGGCTCCTGTATTCTCTCGAGAGGCTTGGCGTTGTGTGTGGCATTTAATTCAGGTACGATTATATCCTATACTATGATATGATTAGAAATCTTCCCAATTACTTCATGTAATTTAATTCTTCCCTGTTGGTTATAAATGCAGAACGATTTGGTTCATGGATGGGGTCTTGACTTTGCACTCCGAAAGTGTATCGAGGTAATGCATTTTCATGTTGTTTACCCAGTGGCGGATCCACCGTTATAAAGGGAGGGGGCACGGCCCGCCCTCAACTTGGTCTAATTTTTACAGAGTATTTGAAGTATGGTTATTTCTTTGCCTAAAATCAATGAGGCCCCTTCATTTGGGTTTTATTTCTGCAAGACCCCTCTTCAATTTATCCTTTTTTTAGTCTTTACTTAACAATTTAGAGTGAGTTCAAAAAAATTGGAATTGGAAACCAATTGGGCCTGTGGGTTTCATGGGACACGTGAACATAATATGGAAATTTAAGTTAGACATTGAAATCGTATAACGTTTTAAATTTAAGTAATTTATTAATGATAATGCTCATGGGTTTGTTGTGTTTTAATACATTAAATAAATGGATAAATGAAATTTTTTTTTTTTTTTTTAAATGACGAGTTTTTGATTTAGATGTATCAGTTTAGAAAGGATTATTATATTCAAGTCTAGGAAAAATAAAAGATTGACGTTAATTATGTTAAGATATTAGTGGTATAAAAGTTGGGTTAAATATTGGATGCTTCGGGTAAGAGACAACAAACAATAAATAGTTAACCACATGTAATACATTCGAAGACAAATAGTTTCCATTATTTATTGATCAAACATATTGTTGACATATTAGATTTGGGGTTTTAGCATGAACTGAAGTCTGACACGTTATCATGTTCTTTCATATTGCTACTTACTGGCTTCAATGTTTTGTGCCCATTCTGCAAAAAATTCTGAATCTGCCACTATGTTTACCGTAAAAAAAAATTTATTTCAGTAATTTTTTTTTTTTTTTTAAAACTAAAAGTAATTTAAGAGGTTTTATGAATTTAAAAATGAAGTACACTTTGATGTAATAAGAGTATCTCCTTTTCCTTTTAATGTACCATAGCCTGCGTACGAAAGGATTGGAGTAGTTGATGCACAATGGATTGTTCATCATGGTGTGCCCTCACTCGGAAACCAGGTACAAAAAGTCAATACTCAAAATTTCCCATGTAAGTTTGGTGCCCCGGATACCATTATGCTCTAATCTTTCTTGTTCCATTTATAGGGCAGCGAAGAAGATGGGAAGGCGCCATGGGAAGGGGTATGTAGTGATATTTCTCCATCATATACTGGTCTATGTTGTTAATACCGGGGGTATTTCGTTTACCGGTCCTTCGCCAAAATACCGGTCAAAATAACGGTTCCGATATTTTCGGTGGTATTTACCGATATTTTCCCGGTATTTTGATATGAAAATTTCGGCCTTAACACTGGT
>JAOXNX010000001.1:23069501-23081232 GCA_028566075.1 Solidago caesia | reverse complement strand
TGTTTGTAAATTTACTATTTTTATATTATAAACTAGCATCTTTATTTATTTATACTAACTAAAAAGTAGTTTAGTTTTAAAAAAAAACCCTAAAAAACAAAATAAATATAATTATGATTAGGTAATTTAAGAGTGTGGTATGGATTGCAGTATGGTATGTCATTGCCAATGAAATAAGGGAGTGTGGTATGAAAAAGTAAAAGAATGAGGTGACATAAAGAGATTGGCTAGAAAGTGTGGTATGGATTGCAGTGTGATGTTCCACTGCCAACCCCCTTATACGAGCATATTTATAATAACTTTATATTTAATCATTAAACATATACGGAACGATTTTCAAGGTGGCCTAGCGGTTACTATCTAGAGATACATACTAAACGTACAATCGTGGTCAGACTACATACATTTGAGTTAAAAGAATTACATGTAAGTGTACTTTAATGAAAACAATGAAGGTTATACATTTTTTAAACCTTCTATTTTTTTTAATGAAAATTTGAAATAGAATGGGGTGATTATTGGTTTGCTAAATTTTTTTAAGTGAAGTGGTACTACGTTATAAATAGTTTTATATATACGAGTATTTAACTTAACTTTTTCTACACGTTGTTCACATAAAAAGCTTCATATACATGATACAATATAGAACAATATTAGACTATCAGGAATGGTGCCACGTTCCAGCCCGTTCCAGCCCCCTTTTTGCACTTTTTCTACATTGGTTGTTGTGCCACGTTAATTTTAGAACGGAGCTGCCCCTCTTCGATCAACACACAAAAACATTATATAATAATATTTTTTTTAATTAAAAAAAAAAAAAGAGAGGAAAAGGGCGTGCTTCATCATCACCATTCCGGACGGCCTTAGATGTTAAAATAACACAAGAAACAATGCTAGTGGAATATGGTTTTCTTTGGGGATACAGATTGACGAATGATCAAGAAGTTATATTATCGATAAGAAAAAAATGGTATATTGGAGTAGAGAATATTTCGAGAAGAAGAGTTAAAAGGAAAAGGTGAAAGAGGCAATAATAGCAAGATTGATAAGTGTCCTTGGGAAGTGATGATAAATAGGTGGGGAGTGGCTCAATAGCTGTGGTCTGTGGGGTTTTTAGGGGTGCAATTTCTGACGCTATATCCTGCCATTTGCCGGAGTCATACCTTGGTCTTCGTAAATTCCATTCCAACTATCACTAACAACCATGCACCACCGTGGCACCACTCACATCGATTCAAAATACAGAACACAAGTATACGACATCTATTTTAGGCATTAGGCATCTTCCTATCCTGAACTCGTCTTCCTCTCGTCTTGATTGTCACATCAGCTTTCTCTCTCCAAGACACACCCAAGAACTACCCTCTCCCTATCATACCTCCTTCATCATCTCATCTCCAATAAAAAAATAATTAAACACATACACATACATATTGTTTTGGGCCCACCTTTGCTCGTCTTTTGCTTTCATATTTTGGACGGTATGAGACGACGACCACATGTGAAGTACCCCTTGCCAATGGTGTCTTGCATGTCCTCCTATGATGACCACTCACGACGAGTGGATAGGAACTGCCCTTAAGTGCACTAGGAGTCGTAATTCGGAGGCTTCAACCCTCTCAAATTCTGTCAATAGAAAACTGTAAATTCACCTCAATCTTCCAATTCTCTCCGTCATTATTTTTACTTGCGTTCATGAGATCCAACTCTCTCAAAAAAATAATTCAATATTAAATTAAAACAATAATTTAAAAACATAATATATATATATATATATATATATATATTAAATTATTTTTCCGCGTAATATCCCCCACATGGTTCCCATATTATCCCCCACATGGTTCCCATACCCAACATATGTATGAGATGTCCGCATTTTCGCCAAATGGTTATTATTTATTAAATCCAACATTTTATTGTGTTCCCCATGTGACAAAGGTATGTTATCTTATCTCAAGTGAGTTCACAATAACTTACAAACAAGTTTACCGAGCTTGATACGTAGTCCTGAAAACCTAGAATGAGCATAGAATCAATAAACGAGCTTAAACGAGACTAAAACACAATCCAGAGGCTGCAAGCGCCGCTCCAGGAAGCCTGAACGCCACTCGGATCCACTAACCCCTTGAGAGAGCCGCTCACCTCGTCACTCAGATCCTGAGTGCCGCTCAGAGTGCCGCTCACAGAGCCTGACAGACGCAAAACTTGATTTTCACCTCTAAACAACTACCAATTGACACCCAAATGACTCCAAATCTTAACAACGACTTATACACATAAATTTGAACCTTTTTAAGGTACAATTGATGATTTAACACCATCAATCAATTCCGGAATGATTTACAAACAACGGTGAAATATTTAATTACCCCAAAACCTAGATTTTTACCCTTTAACCATACCAAACCACCATTAATCAATCCCAAACCTATTGGGTTGTTTTTAATAATAAAAATAACTATTTTTGAATATACAAACCAACCATTACCCAATCGTAACATTTGCAACACAAGCGGTGCATCAATCGATAAATAAATTAATTAACCAACCCTTGACACTATCCACCACAATTACCTACATAATTGAGACCCGGAAAACAATCTTAAGAGAGGAGAATCACTACCTTAGACCTCCTCTTGATGGAAGGAACGAATTATGGCTCAAACGGACAACGATTCTCTACCGAAAGACTTTAGATCGTGAAGGAGTGTTATGGGGTGATTAGAGTTGCCCAATTTATGAGTCAATGTCGTGGGTTAAATAATATATTTGTGAAAATACGTTTTTAATGATGAAAATGGTTTTAACTCTTGATTAGAAATGATCATCTTGGTAATTTCCTTTAATAAAAATGAGTATAGGATATATTTACTATATTCATTGATATATAATTTGCATTTTTTCCTTTAATTGTAACACCATATATAAAGATATAATTATTATTATTTATACTAAAAGGGAAAAGGTTCATGTGAAAACCATTTGATTTGAAAGAACCATGAGAACCTTTAAATTATAAATTGATAACTTAATATGTTCATATGTGAATGGTATATGTTAACAAATTCGTTCATATATAAAACAGATCAATTTATACTTAATATTACATATGTTCATATGTGAATGATTCTCACATGAACCTTACCATACTAAAAGAAAGTTGTCTTAAGTCCCAATCATTTATTAGTCAATCACATTTTTTTTTTGAACGGCAAATGTTAGTTGTTAGTAGTTAATAGTTAGTATTTTCCCAAGTTAGTAATTAAACGTCAATGTCCGGGTTTGAACTCGGGACCTCGATAGAGGCAAAGCCTCCCACCTTTCCTTAAACCAGTAGATCAAAAACTCATTCGCCAGTAGTCAATCACATCCTTCTATTTCTTCAAATTAATCTTCATTAATTTTATTAAAATCAAAAATCCTTATTACTCAAATAGATCCAAGTTTTATTTACAAATCTAATTAAAATTACGTATGCCATAAATTTTAATAGAAACCTACTAGAAATCCTAATGCCCGCAAAACCAAGCATCCAAATTTTAGTGAATTTGTTTATATTTGAAAGAATGTTATTTCCTATTGATGGATTTTTTTTTTTGTTTAATGGGTAATATACATTAAATTAACCAATTATTTTGTCATCTCCTGGTTCAAAAACATTGTGATTGTTTTTATCCATGTACAACTTTTTACTTAACAAAAGTTCCATAAAATCATATGTTAGAATTTTATCGGAGAATTTGTATTTGTATTTGTATTTGAGTGTTCAGTTGATTTATTCTGGCAGATCTTTGATTTACGGGTTGCTGATTTGTTCAGGTGTCATTTTTCAACTGTTATTTCTTCTTTTTTACTTTGTTCTCCCCAAAACCATTCTTTTGAAATATTATAAATCATCAACATAAGAGCTAGCATACAATTTTTCTATACAATTCTCAGTTTATAACTAAACTAAAAGATATTTGAAGATAGAAAAAATTAAACTCAATCAATTTCATATCGACACCTTGATTCAAATCTCATCAACTCTTTAAGGAACGTTTTAGCTCTACACTTTGTATAATTCATTTAAAGGGAATGAGGACATTACCAACATACATATGGGCTATGGCACAACATAAAACAAAACATGGGCTAAATTTTTTTTGCCGTACATCACCAAATATGCTTTAAGATGTTGTACTGTACAACACCTTAAAGCACAACATCTTAAAGCATATTTGGTGATGTACGGCTAAAAATTGATGGTGTACGGATCATCACCCCAACATAAAACACAACATGGGTAACTTATAAATGTTTTAGGCAATATAACCGTCAATGATATTAATCATGAAAATCATGTGTCAACACAAGTCTAAATCTAGTATACGACTATATTAGTGAACATGACAAGATAAGGGCAAAACTATATTATCCAGACATCAAATATTCAATAGATTAAACACATTTTTAAATTGATGTTCCAAGCATATCTCTTTACTCTTCTACAACAACACATTTTTAATCATAATTTTAAGTCAATATTTTAGGTCTATAAGCAAAAGAATGTTAACTAGATATCATACATTCAATAGATTAAGCACACGATTAATGTTCTAGACATATCTCATGACTTATACAATAACACATTTTTAACCATTTGAGTTAGCTCAAGTGACTAGCCACTACCTACAAAGCCCATGCCACCATATGATGTCCTTAAATAGCGCATGTTCTATCCCGTTTGCAAGAATGATTAAGAAATATTTAGGTATTTGCTCAAGTGTGGGGTATTAAGTGGAGATATTTTACTGGAACATATGTTGTGTAGCTTGTACATGTTGGTACCAATGTGGTACCGGGAATCAAGGGGTTCTCTCCGATTTACCTTTTTTTTTTACAATAACACATTTTTAATCATATTTTCAAGCCTATATGATAACATAAGAGTAAAATTATATCTAGACATCAAACATTCCCGAGATGAATCTAGGTTTTAGTTTCAATAAAAACATACCGGCTTGTTATGATTTATGAATGAATTATGAATTATGAAGTAGTCACATTTAGTAACTTTCCTAACAATTTAGACATAAAGATTAAAAAGGGTAAATGGGTGGGGAACCTCTGGTTCTATGTACCGTCTTGATGTCCAGAGCGCATACCACATAGAACTCATGCCCGGTAAGTCACCATCCTCACACATGGATCACAAAATATAGTTTCGTCACCTGCCTTTGGCAAGTTTCGAACCTGTGACCTGCAGCCTTCATTGGTGGGTTCAAGTGGTCACATGATGACGGTACCACTCCATCCATCTATTGATGGATTGGTATTTAGACATAAAGATTGGTGATCAAAGATAGTGTTTTTAAAACAATTATACGTTTCAATGTAATTTTAGGCATAAAAATTCGTAGCTAACAATTTATTTTTTGGTATTTTACAATATTTGTTTGTAAACTTATATTAGTAGTAATAAAGAGAGCTATATTAGTGTAGTTAAATAAATTAAATGTCCAAGTGTTTAAATATCGCCAGAGATGAACAATCAAGTAAAGTTCATGCTGATCACCGACTTTTCTTCCTTTTTGTAGTTTATTGGATTCCAAGTTGACTATTCGACCAAAAAAAGAGATACGAAATATACAAAAAGAAAAACAAAAGGCTATTTTATCTTTATTTTATTTTTAATTTTTCTCTCCTAATTTTTTCTTTTCTTCTCGTAATCAAAAAAGCCTTCGGGGAAAAGTTTATATATTTCTCATTTCAAATTTTCAAAATGATGACATTATTAGTATTTGGTTAATGGAACTTATATAATCTATCTACACATCCTTCCACGTAACCGATATTATTGACATAATTTAAAAATTAAAATATTGAACGATATCAATAATAGTTAATGACGTTTAGACTAGTTAATATATGAATTAAATAGGTTGACCACGTTAGAGATTTTGTGTTAGGTCAAGCTCCTTACATCACTGTCTAGCATAAACTTATAAATGATGCGAAAAATCACACTTTAATATTACATACCTGCAATCATGCTGGTGTCGGATTAGACACTTATTTAATTTTGACCCAACATATATATACAACGAAATGTTTAAGAATATATTATTATTAGTATAAGATATGAAAATTATCAGAATCTTTTTGATATTATAGGTTTATGTATGCTTCGCAACATGATGTTTGTCAATACATTTCTTGTCTTTTTCATATTACTTACCATTTTATTTATTTTTATTTTTTCTTATATCTATACTACCTTATAAAGCATTTACATAGTGTCTTAAATTTTGAATTTTTTAAATATCACCATTTTTAACTTATTATTCAATGTTTATGTTATATATATTATATATATATATATATATATATATATATCTATACTACTTTATAAAACATTTACATAGTGTTTTAAAATTTCAATTTTTTAAACATTACCATTTAATTTTTAACTTATTATTTAATGTTTATGTTATATTATATATATATATATATTGAGACACATAACAACTTTTATGTATATATATATTTTTTATCAATAACAACAAATACAGTTTTTATATACATGTGTTAAGCAATTCAGAGCCGGCGGTCGACGAAGCCGATTGCCGGACACCATCACCTTTTAACTTCAACCATCAACCACCGCGCAGTGCGCGGGTATTATTTCTAGTATAACTTTAAAGGGTTGGAACATATGAAGTTTTCTTAGTCACCGTTATTGTTTGTGTACAAATTTAAACTTATAAGAGTGTGGGAGTGTTTCTCTTCTATTTACCTACTTTTTACAATCTCTCTCCTCCTATCCCTTAACCTCGCTCATGTAACAATGCCCATCCTTTCCCTTCCCTCCCCTCATTTCATACCCTTTTTTCAATTAAAAAAAAAAAGACAAGAGAGAAAGTAGGTGAGTGATAGAAGCATGGATGTCACCATTTCCCTCCCCTCCCGCCCGGTACCCACCTTAAGGAATGGTGTTCACCACCGGTACCTCACGGTACCTCTCTTATGCATCTGCACTCCGTGAGGCCTAAGGGTGTGGACTGTGGGGAGTGTATCCCCTCCCCTCACTTACTTTTCATTCTCATCCCTTTCTCTCTCTCATACAAGGAATGCCCGTCTCCTCCCCCATCCCTCGCCCTTTTTTTTCAATTAAAAAAATATAAAAATAAGAAAACATATAAGAGAAAGTAGGTAAGGGAGACAGAGATTGCTGTCACCTCTTCATTCCCGTCCCCCGCGGTGCCTCCGTCAAGGAATGGTGTTCACCGAGGTACCTCACTCCTTCCCTCTGCGCTCTGTATACCCTAACTACCAGAAATAGCTTAAAAAGAATTGATCGACCATTCGTTAATGTGGAAAAGAGTTATTATTATTAGCAGACAAAAACATACAGGACCATATGTTAAATAAGGTATCGACATTGTAAATAAGGATTTTCATAGCGCTACACAGAATACAAAACGCCGATATAGATTGCAAAAACTACTTCCAAATGAGAGCATCACATATGCATAACGATCGGTACATTGATGTAAGGCTGTTTGGAGTGGGGCATTCCCACCCCCTTTGTCACCCGAAGTCGCTAGGAAGAATCCCCAAACATTGCCCCAAGTGGCGAGTAGGGTGGTTTTGTCCCTCTTCACAGCCATATTTAATCGTCTTCCTTTACACACAAATTTATACATTTTACATACACCTATCACTCCTAGGCTGCCACATGGCATAAGTCTCCCCACCATGCCAAGTAGCCTCACTCTTGGTTTTTTGAATGATTAATTTCCTCCATGTTGATGGAGCGCCACGTGGCGTAAGTCCCTCATCTTTTGAGTAGCCTCCCTCCTTTAGTCTAACTGACTGCAAAAATATTACTTACGTAAATTGCAAAATATTGCTCCTTCCAAAAATGAGCATGACATATATATTGGCGCCTAAAAGGATTTCATTGATGTAATTGATGTAATTGATTACAATTATTGCCCTCGACTAGTTGAGGACATCAACCAAAGAATGAACATTTTAGGAACTAGAAAGTAATTAGATTAGAGTATAGTTTAAGACTCATTAATCACTACGTACTCTTATTGATTCTAGACCAACTTAATACTTATTTAATTTCGTAGCCTTTCTAAATTCTAATTCAAAATAGGTAATAATCTCCAAGGGTCCATCCTCTCTAACTCAAACTTTTAATGGTCCAATAAGTTAGTTGCTACAAAAATTAGACAAAATAATGTTTGCTTATATAATGGTACCATATATATGTATGTTTGTGATAATTAAACAAAACAGTTATAAAGTTATTAATTTAACATGTTTTTGTAAAGTGAAAATACCTAGTATATTCAGTCAATAAAACTTATAATAGTTCAATACGTGTTACAAAATAATCAAATACTATGTATTTACGATGTAGGTGTAGAATATAGTTGCACATATTTGGTCACATACTCACTTCATTAGAAACATCTTTTATTTTTACTTTATAAACATACGTAAGTACTATAATGTTAATGTACATCAAACATGTAAAAAGGACCAGCGAACTATATCTATAATTTGAATGCATGTATTAATGTATATATGTAATAATAATAATAATAATAATACTGTACTTTACATTAAATGTTATTTAAGAGACATAATTTTGTCTAATTAATGTTAGAATTAAAACTTTCAATATGTTGTTCTTGGTTACATATGTGAACTAATTAACAATAAACACACATATGCTTCAAACTTTAAACAAAAAAAATATGACCATCATGATCGAGCTTTCCTACATACAAGTGTTGTCTTGAATCTTGATAAATACATTGGGCAATATATATATATATATATATATATATATATATATATATATTATAGTCCCAAATTACTTGCGTTTTTTTGAATAGCTTTGATTGAACAAAAAGCATACAACCCCTAAAAAACAAAAAGGAGATATATATATATATATATATATGGCATTCATGGATCATATACAACAAACTTTACAAAGTTTGAAAGGGGATGATGATCCAAAAGCTTCTATACTTTCTATAATATCATCAAAACAATTAAAAAAGGTCAACTCAATAAAAAAGGAAGATCCGACCATCAACTTTTTACACATATCTAGCCAGACTACTTTAGGATGTACTACGCCACACCAAAATTCAGAAAAATAAAACACATAATATATATATATATATGCATAACATTCTTGGATTATTCTTACGAAAAATTTATTTGTGTTTATTATTTTGTCTGAAAAGCCATTATGATGTTTTTTTCTTTCGCAATTTTTATTCAATTCACATTGTTTGGCTTGCTTTGATACATCACAGTACGTAACTAATACAAAACTTTTTTATCATACAAAAAATTTATGCTATCACATAATTATATTTTATAACCGTATGTTACATATAATTTTTTATTTATTTAATGTATACATTTACTAACTATATAAAATACATACAAAAAAAAAAAAAAAGGTTAATACATACATTTGTATAAAAAAATAAATTGCGCATCGACTCGCCTTATGTAAAGCTGTACTTCTCAATTAAAATAACTAAACAAATTATTTATTACTTCGAAAAAGAGAAAGTATGCCTGGATATATATGTTCGGGGAATTTATAGCATTCATTTCATGTTTTAAATCTTCATGACTTGACAGACCATTATATAGTTTTCTTCAGGATATATTAAATTCTCAAAACCCCAATATTTGAAGCTTAAATATGTTGTGTAATACAACACCATTTCAGAAAAATATACTTCCATTATCAAGATCAAAAACCAAGATCTATTTATGTATTAACTTTACAAGCTAGCTTCTTTTTTTTTTTAATTAATTTTTAAAAGCTAGCTAGTTACAGAAAACAATAACTAAAATACAAAAAAAAAAAAAGATTAAGAAAATAAGAACACATCCATTCATAGAATTGAAGTAGAGAAATGATATTAAATAAACATAAAGATAATAAATATATAATATCAACATAACAAATAACCTTACAAAAGCCCTTATAAACTTATATAATAGTATCATAACTAAACATATAAATAAAACTACTTAAATATATATAAAAATCCATCATTCATTTTTTTTTTTCTTTCAAGCTAGTAACCCAAAATAAGCATAGAGTTCATCAACTAAAACATCATAAAATATCTTTGTTCAAGCATTTTGAAGTCTAGCTGCAAACAAACCAACAAAATCAGGGTACTGATGAAAAACATCTCCAAACATACTTTCTTGACTTTCAAACCCCAACGGAACCGCCGTGTGATGACTGTAAAACGGCAAACCACCACCGCCAACACCACCAGTAAACCCCTGCTGGTCAAACCCAAAATTACCCAGCTGATGACCATTTGTAGAATACCCATTACTATTAGGGTTTTCAAAAAAGAAGCCAAAAGGGTTTGATTCAACTGTCTTTTTCATCACCTCATGAACCGGTTCAGGCATAGGCTTTACTTTTGGTTCCGGTTTAGGGTAAAAACCGGACAAAACATCATCTAGCAAACCGGAATGATCCGGTTCAGTAGGAAAAAACTCCTTAAAGTCAACAGGGTCATTTACCACCGGTGTTGTAAAAGCCTTAGAAGCTTGGATATCACTCGTTGATGTGCAACTAGACAAAGCAGCAGTAGAAGTACTGTTTGAACCGGAGCTAAAGAAGTCATGAAATAAATAAGAGTTGAAAGAACCAGTGTTCTTCTGTGAAGCCGGTACATAATAGCTATCATAGGGTGATGATAACACTTGTGGTGGGGGTGGTGGTGGATACACAAAGTTGGTTCTAGCTTTAGTGCCACGCATGGCACGAGCTGCACAGTCATAAGCACATGCCGCTTCTTCAGCCGTGTCAAAGGTACCTAGCCACCGCCGTTCTTTGGACTGTGGGTCACGTATCTCAGCGGCGTACCGTCCCCAAGGACGGCGGCGAACACCGCGGTATCTAGCGACACCATTTGTTGAACCATTGGAGTTTTCTTTTATAGCAAGTCTTTTGTTTGTAGTGGTGGTTTGGTTGGTGTTTGTGGTGTTGTTTGATCTTTTATGGACGGTGGTGGTTTGTTGTGGTGGTGGTGGTTGTGTTAGGAAGATATCCAGTTCCGATGAGGATGTGAATCCGGCGAGTCTTCTCATGGCTTCTTCCATTTATATACTTTTTTAAGAGAGGGTATGTCAGTATGTGTGTTTGTATAACTGTATGTATATGTGTGTGTATATGTTTAAAAATGTATATGGACTTTAGAATGCTGGTTGTGAAGGTGGTATTTATAGGGAGATAAGAATAGTGAGGTGTGGATGGTAGGGTTGTAATTTGTGTAGTGAATGAAGTACGTATAAAGTTAGGGAAGAATTAAGAATGTGCATGCATGGGGATGATGAACATGATCATTATTTTCTTTGAATATGATTAAAAGTTAAAAAATAAATAAATAAATGAATATGATTATTATGTGCATCTTGTAATGTGTGTTATTTTTCTCAAAAAAAAAGTTTAAAAAAAATTCTGTCTCAATTTCAAGCCATTAGCCTTTAGCTATTTTCCTATGTGACATCTCTTCCCAAAATAATTTTTTCGAAAAAATTATTAGAAACTACAACTCGATTTTACATGTAACAACAATGCTCATATAAAAAGTCATATAGAATTCATCTACGGCAATTCATGATATACGGGTTCAACAGGATCCGTGATGGATTTTCGCTAGAGTTGCAA
>JAOXNX010000001.1:23034756-23048854 GCA_028566075.1 Solidago caesia | reverse complement strand
ATGTATACTAGCAGTCTAGCACAATCAATTTTTTATAATTTTTTTAAGAATATTCAGTTACGTGTGATATCAAAATAAAAAAAAATTATATTTAAAATAAAAAATTGCAAATGTGTTAATACTAAAATACGGAGTATCTAATTATTTATATCAATTTTGCAACTTTTTCTTTGTAATAAATATTAAGTACCTTCATTTTTATAGACATTTTATTTTTGAATTTATATGAACATCTATTTTATTATATATAATTATTAACTTGAAGTTATAACTTTTTTTTTATTGCATGTCATTTATAAAGAATTAACAAGAAAACAAATTAGTCTGTGTAACGCACGGGTTCACCTACTTTTGTATAAGTTAGTTTACATAAATGGATGCTAAGTTGTAGTACTAACCCGCATGCTCGTTCTTATTTTGATTCCAAATGACCGGATTAAAATGAATATTAGTGTTGGATCCTACTTAATATCGAATATGGGAAATCATTTGAACATCAAATCTTTTTGATATGTAAACTAAAATATCCACACTTAACCAGCTTTCTTTTTATTTTAGAATAACATTATTTATACTTTTAAACTACCTTATAATTCATTTAAGGTGTTTTAATTTTTGAATATTTGCAATATAATTTTCTTTTTTAACTTATCATTTAATGTTTATATTTTTTATATACTAATTTACATAATTATTTATATTTTTAAATATTTAAGCAATAATAACAATCACATTTTTTATATACTCGCGTGTTATACAATCTAGAAACCGGCAGTCGGCGAAGCCGGCTGCTAGCCACCATCACCTTTTGATATATGTACTGAATGAAGTTTACGAATTTTATATAAACTACAATTTACATTTTTTTTTAAAAAAAACATCCAGCACTGCGCATTGCGCGGATACATTTCTAATAAATAAGTAATTTTGCCACTGATTAAAAACTAATCAGTAGCTAACGATACAATATAATGATATCTGATTGACAAAATAGAAGAACTTATAGAAGGGTACCGGTATTTCAACCTTTAGCATTTTGATTTTTGGTTTCAGACTAGCCAGGTCGAGATTACACTTTGTTGGCTAATTTTTGGCCTATTTAGGAGTCTCATGCCAGACCGGGCTTACACCCGTTTGTGCAACTCTACTAGGAATGACAATGGGTCGTGTTCGGGTCAGGTAGTACCATACCCGAACACGAACCCGATAAAAAAAATACTACCCGAACTCGACACGATACTTATCGGGGACCCCATCGGAGATAAAATAATGCCCAAAACCGACCCGATACCCGATCCCCATTAATAAACCCGACCCGATAGTGGTTACTATTAATTTGGAAGTCATATACATGATCTTCAAATCTAAGCTTACGCCTTGTAGAATGTGTTTCTTTGTGTGACTTACCTTTAATGTTATCATCTACAACATTCTTTTCAAATAAATTTGTAACTGGTAAAGGAGGAAAGTCATAAAAACTTGAAGTTCTGTTTGCATCATGAAATAAGTTACAGACAAAAAATCATATAATAATATCCTTGTGAAAATTATTAAAACCGTGAAGAAATTTCAAAATAAGATGCTAATCTCACTAAACAACTTTATACAAGAGTAGTAACAAAAACAATACAATTAACCAAAAATTTTAAGTAGCTCGTGATGTGATTCCAACATCACAATACTGGTCCCTCGATCTATTATTGTTTTATATAACAAATAATGATAATGATATAATAGTAATAATAACTTATATATCGGGTCGGGTCGGGTTAAGAATTCCCCGAACCCGATAAAAAACCCGTTAAGTGTCCCGAAACCCGACCCGTGACCCGATAAGCTTGTCCCGACCGACCCGAATTTTTCGGATATCGGGTTTCCCCATCGGGTTTAGGTTTTTTTTTCCCATCCCTAAACTCTACTTGTGAGTTTGAATATTTTCTATTTGACATAGTACTTTGTTTGCCAATGAAAAATTGGCACATATCCCGTTAGCCTTAGTTAGCCAGGATCACTTGTTCTCTTGTGCAACGAGAAGCCAATTAGGTGTCCCCAAGGCTCTTGGTTAGTACCTAATTGTTGAATTAAGAACTTCAAAAGTTTAAGCAAAGCATGAATTGACTAATCTCGAAGCGTACTTACCAATAATCACTTTTTCAACATGCGGGATATTGACTTCTAGTTACGAAATTAATCGTTATTGATGTATTTGGTCCAGTAACCAATATTTTGTTATTAGTTCTTTACCTTGTTATGACAACATAAAATTTGAGGTGAGCAGAAACAAAACCGCTAATTGAGATACCCCGACCCAAAACAAAACCAATGGGCTCAGTTTTTGGGTTTAGATTGCGTTTACTACAAACCCGAACCATATCAACCTAGACCGACCCAGTATATCATTTATGTTCTAATATATATGTACTGTTTGCATTAAGTAGGCTAATTGGCAAATAGGAAATTCCCAAACTTTGATCTCCGAAAAAAAAAATTCAGAAGTTGAAATGGTGTTTGTGACCAAACCGGCTTTAACCAAAACCCAACGAACTGAAGCTGATCAGTGGCTTGTTTTCACTAACCGTAAATATTTGTTTTGGGACATTACGAACCCAAACTCGGCCTTACATAAATGATGATCATTCAAGGACATAAATCAAGATGATACTTGTTGTTTTATTCAATTATGGCTTGGATGTATTGATGTTGAAATATCATTTGAGCATACCGTTGTTTCAAACTTTATGCTCAACTTGTTAAAAATGTATCCGAAAAAAGTGACATGTCAACAAGAAGAAATTTCTATAAGTTTCTTAAAACAAATATAAATAAAAACTTTGTAAAAATGGGGCAAATTTATTAGTAAATCAACCGTCCAAGGGAACATAATAAGCATATGAAACTAGGGCATCAATGGTACCTTATGCTGATGATTTGGCATAAAACGCTACTATTTTAGGATCCAATTGGTCACTACAATAACTAGAAGAGATGATTGAAAGTTCTTGATACGCTTTCCATTCTTCTGATGGTTTAAGGATGATAGGTTTTTCTCTAACACCAGAATCCACCGATAACATCGTCTTGTAATCCTTATCTCCAAAGCCAGAAGCTGCTGCTTTAGCTGCATTGTCCCATGGAGTCCATAAGTCTGCATTTTGACACAAATCTTGAAGTTAAAGAATAAGAGATGCAAAGTTTGAACATGTATCTTTTAACTAAAGAATAAAAGTATGTCGTTTCACATGAATTATGAAGTTAAAGAACTTTTTTTTGCATATTATATGAATGTTACAGATAATGAGAACAAAGTTGTCCATTTTGAAAGGTCCGCTCATGGAATTACATGAATTTTTAAGTTAAAGAAAACAAAAAATCTGCATTTTGAAACGACCTGTAAATGGACAAAGATTATGAAGTTAACAAAAAAAATAAATTTGGGATTGACACTAATCTTGAATTTAGAAAACACAAATCGGAAATTGATGGTGCATCTTGAAGTTTAGATCCAACAAATATGTACTTTCAGATTTTTCTTAAAGTTATAGAACAACTATTGAAAAAAATAACCAACCAACATGATTAGCAAAACTCTAACTTCTAAAACATACCAGTATCCGGGAGACATTCATTACGAATCACAATTGTCCTTTTCCTTTTATGGTCTATGATGGCTATGTTACCCGGTTTTTTGGTATAAACTCGATCAACCTGTCAAAAGAATACCATAGCATCAAACATTTATCACAGTTATGTATTTATGTATGTATGTATACTTTATTTTATATACTTAAGTCGACCTCTCCATCAAACGTGATAGCATCTAGTTGCTCTGTGAACCTTCTTCCTTGTTGCAAATTATCAAGAAAGTCGAGTGTCTCTAATCCTTCAACTCTCACTTCACTAAAAACAAAATCCCTTGTCAGATATTCAATGAGAACTCTTAAACCTAGAAACTTAATTTTAATTTCACTTAACTAACCTTATATCAGATACTGATAAGTAATTTTGCAGAGCAAATGTGAATGGAAAGGACGTGTTATCTGTATTCTTGATACGAGAAATTATGGTTATCCTGTTTGGACCCAAAGAAACACGAAGCCGCAATTCAAAACTGCAAAAATATAAGTAGAGCGAGATTCAAATTCCATTCATCTATACAATTATCCTCCAATCTGTGTGTCCCAGCATCAATGCCCAGAAGAGGCGTAAAACAGAAACGTTAAACAGCCAAAACGAATAAAACTTCAAGTTTTATTATTACCAATGTGGCCACATATTGAAATCATTTGCTGTAGCTTTCAAGGTTAGATCTACAGAAGATGGGTTCCCAGTCGGAATTAAACGCATGGGGCTGTTATCTAATGATTTCATGTAGTTCTTTGAAGAAAGAATCTCCTTCCTTATCCCCATATTACCAAACTGCAAAGATCAGAGAAGCACGATTATCCGAAAAACAAAGTAAGAAACATTAGGTGGCAAAATGGACATCTTAGGTAGGCGGTCAAACCGGCTTCAAGTCTATACAGGTCACAATGGGTCAGGCCAGGTTGACATGGCACCATTTTTTTTGTCCATATTTATGACTTCTATAGTTCTATAAATAAAAAATGTATTTACAATAAATGCTATTAACATAATATTTTCATTATTTAAAATAAATCATTGGGAGGTTACACAGTAACATGCATGTGGAAAGATTTTGAAACAATTTCGAGCAGTTTGACCTGTTTCATTTTAGGCTGACCAGATCAACCTATTGTTGGGTATAAAGGTCGAAATTGCGGCCTTTATTGAGAGCTGTTCGATTATACTCAATATGGCTTACCTGGGGAAAGCAAATAGATATCCCTCCTTTAGGAGATCTTCCAGAAGCCTATAAAGTATGGAATAATTCATTCGTAAGGATGGAGTACAAGGTTAACGATATTAGAATTTAATGTTTATTAGACATAAATATTAAACTTGTTGTTGCACACTTTGTATGTCTATAGGAGTGTGAAACATGTCGAAATACTAACTTTTTTGCTGATAAAAAGCAACTCCTCGCCTTCACTGTTCTTCCATGAGACAACTTTCCCACCATAGAGAAGTACCTATGGTTAAAAAATTCCACATGATACACAAAGGATCAGGGGTAGTACAAACATGAAGAAAATGATACACGAGTGAATTTCAAACAACTATACATTTTTATCTGAGTAGAGTTATGAAATCTATGAATAGCCCATGGAAAGGTCTTGATTGGCAGGGTGACGACTGACGAGGCAAACAGCTTTAGAATTTGCACACAATTTCTAATTTTCCCCGATTTCAAAATTTGTCTGTGTTTCTTTTATCATTTTTATCATAAATTACGTGAAAGTGGGGATTCATTTCTAATGTTTGCAACCAGTTTATCACTTCTCATTCTACCTTTTTGAGTATTGATCCTGGGTCAGAAGGAAGACCAAAAAGGGCTGTACTAGTGCCTAGTGGAGCAATTTACCTTAGTATAAATTATAGTATAAGAATTCCCACCTTTCTGTCATCCAGATATATGGTAGTGAAAATACATAAATTTCAGTACTTTAAGCACAATTTCAAACTGACTAGTCGGTGGGGGACCAATAATGGGTCGGTTATCCATTAAGCACAATTTTGAGCTGTGCACGAAGTTGCCATACTAGCAACATCCTATAAAAAAAGAATCAGTGTATGCACTTGAAGATAAACTAAAATTCAAAAACTTTCTATCTAAAAGTGTGTATTAGCGTTTATCTATAGCGTTTAAAGATTGACATAACCTTTTAGACCATTGCACTTCACATTTTCACATTTTTGCAATTGTGTTAGGGAAGAATTCTCAATCTGCCAAGGTGTAAATCGTATCCACAATCACTTCAAACCTAATGAAATTTTACCTATGATACAATTATTGGAATTTGGAAGGTCACTGATTATCAATCAACAAATCGATACCAACATCAATATGACCGCATGATTAAACATGAAAGCTAAAGTTTTATCAATTACGTATGATAAGAACTAAGAAATATTAACTTGAATACAATCTTCATAAGTTCATAACTAACGTGTGATCGATCATTTGATCTATTGGCAAAAAAGAAAATGAATTAAGTCATAAAATGCCAGCGTATTTTCCTTGATGTACACAAACGTATTCACAAGTACACTAATTTGTCGATAAACATAGGAAAGATGATACCTCAGCAGAAGAACCACCAGGTTCAAATAGGAAAACTCTTGGCAAGTTCTTGTAATCATTAAATGCATAATCATTCCTTGGCATTCGATTAGAAGTACCAAACCACTTCCACAATCTTATTCTCTTCACTAATGGGTTCTCTTTTGTCAACTCCAGCTACACATACATAAACATAAACAAGAACATCAAAACCCAACACTTTGATCTTCTAAAACCAAACTTGGTATTTCTAAATTTCAAAAAAGATACAAACTTAATAACAATTTCAGCCCAAAACTCATAACTCAAATTAAAAATAAAAAAAAGCAACAAAAATTTAAAAAAGAGACAAAATGAATTGAAAAGGTTGCATAAAAAAACGAACTTTATAACAAATTTCAGCCCAAAATTCATAACCCAAAGTTAGAAAAGGCAACAAAAATTCAAGAAAGATACAAAATGATTTGAAAGTTGCATAAAAAAGAACAAACTTTATAACATTTTCAGCTCAAAATTCATAACCAAAGTTAAAAAGNNNNAAAAATTCAAGAAAGAGACGAAATGAATTGAAACTTACATAAAAAAATCAAAAAGATACAAACTTGATTAACAATTTCAGCCCAAAATTCATAACATAAGTTTAAAAAGACAACAAATATTTAAGAAAGTGACAAAATGAATATAAAGTTGCATAAAATTGTGAAAAAAGATTATACCTTTGCTTTTGATATTCTTGATGTTGATAGATTTTGATTGATACCCAAGCGGAATTAGGGGTTTTGTAATGATACCCATTAAGGAATTCATTAGAAAGATAGAGATGAGATGAATGAAAGATAAGGTAACAGTTAACAGAACCAAGAAGTAAAGTAGGACATCCATGGTGGTTTCTTTCTTTTCAATGGGAACATTTTGGTTGTTTTAACTTGATTGGCCGGTGGGTAACCTTTTTAATGGAATCATTATAAAGTTTGAATCCAGTCATTTCTCACCCTCCAATTAGGTTCATAATATATACAATTATTCATACATATTTGATGAGGTCATGGAAATGTTTTTATTAAAGATTGAACCAAAAGTATCTCTAAAATAGATAGTACTATTAGAACGCCTAAATATTTGCAACTTAAGTATAAGAGCATTAGGTATGATAACTATTCACGACGACTCATGATGTCACGTTACTTTCTCTACTTCAACATTTTTACCCATGTCATCATGCGGAAGGATCCGGGATTACCAAAGGACACCTCTTATTTAATTATATTTACTTTGAATATGTATGTGAGCAGGAAAGGAAAAAAAAAAAGGATGCCGAACGGCTTTGGGACGCTCATGGACACATCGAACAACCCGGTACGGTTGTCAAGTGACGCCGGACACGACGTCGGAAAAGGCCGAGCACCATACCGAATCTTCCAACGTCTTTGTGATTTTAGTGTATCATAACATTAAATTCTCACGGGTAGAGATGTTAATGGATCGAATGAAATCATATCTTACTCACTTTTACACAATAGACATAACTATCCACCATAAGGGCAGGTAATCTAAATCAACGTCATATCGATGAATTACATAAACGTTCATGTGTTTTGTATGAAATTATAATTATACTGTTTGAGTGTTCGTCTATACCTTTTAGAAGCACATGTTCATTATTATACTTGCATTGAAGAGACAAACTGTATTATGACAAACTATATATAGATACAAGGCTACATCGTAAACCATTAAGGGTCAGTAGTCTTAATGAAAGAACTATCAGTAAGAGGGGCAGTTGTCTTGAAACAATTTCCAAATTCGGTTATTGTCTTTCATTATGGGGAATCCAAATCATTGAACCCCTTCGATCGCCCCTCAATATGTGTGGTCTTATGCAAGTGTCTTAAAGGGTCGATCTCGGGAACCACAGAAAACATCTTCAACTTGAATAGGTAACTCAATCACACTAACTGGATATAGGTTATCTTCGACTAATATTATCCTTGCAACCGGAACCTTTTCATTTCTATTCAAAAGCATAAGTATTATAGGCGACTCTATAAGCTTGTCATCTTCCCCGTCTCTTACGCATA
The DNA here is from genome assembly GCA_028566075.1 of Solidago caesia. Taxonomy (NCBI): domain Eukaryota; kingdom Viridiplantae; phylum Streptophyta; class Magnoliopsida; order Asterales; family Asteraceae; genus Solidago; species Solidago caesia. Next base: position 23,040,595 of record JAOXNX010000001.1, on the reverse strand, counting down.
TACTAAAAAATCGCCATATGTGTGCATGATCAACCTCAAATTGTTGGCATTTCTCACAATAGAGCATATGTAATGGTCACACCACCACACCAAGGTGATGTGCCACATCAGCACCACTCAACAACCACACCATATCCGTAAGAAAAACCTAAAAAACTGGACCCCACAATACCTCAAAAACTGAACCCCATAATACCACAATATCCAATTAAACAATATATATATATATAACTCAAACGATCCAGAACAACCTTAGCGTCGACTGAAGGACACTGGGCCAATGAACGAGCCACAATGCCGACCAAGTAACGGACAACCCCACAACGTCGAGGTCGTGGCCTTCGACGCCGTCCACACCACTCTCCATTACAATTTACAAACGCTCTAGGAAGACCATGAACCTCACAACATTAGACCCTTGTACAGTTCCAAGCCTTGTTACTCGCCTCAACCACATAAGAACTTTTGTTCCACACTTCATCTTGATCATGTCTATCGAATTGCAGATCATCAATTTCATACACTTGGCCTGATTTAACAAAGGGCTTATTGCCTAGAATACCTATGTACTTCTAGATTTATCGTTCTTTACCATTGAACTAACTATCGTCCAATTAGATCATTAAAAGATTTTTGGCGTCCCTTTTGAATGATTATAAAAATTGTAACCGTGTTTTAAGTAGGGTCGTTAACGGGCTTTCTACTATAATGTGTTCTCTTACAAACTAATACTTGGTAAACGGTATAAAAACATGTCACATGCATCAGTTAGAGACATTGTACTTGCATTTTCTTTGCAAACTAACTAGACTGTTATCACTAAACTCTACGAGACACTAATGGGAAGCAGAACAAAGTGACAAAGTTCTCATGAAAGTAAAACTAAACTTTATTGATATTTCATTCATTACAACAAGCATTATATTACATTATCACCATTCACCAGACTGTTTATGCACCAAAAGTTAAACTCATACACACATTTTCACATGTTCTAAAGTAACTGTAAAGTTCTTTGATATATTACAGCAGTTGATCCAAGTATGCATCTTTAGAACTAGAAGATTTACCTTGGCCAAGATAAGAATTGACCATATTGCTTCCCCAAGCCAACCATCCCGCCTGATTCCTATCATTTGCTTCAACCACACGCTTCTGTTCCTCAGCAGCTATATTCGAGAGTCGCCACTTGATCATGAAGTCCTTTACAGCCTCAGTTCCTTGCATTACGATCTCCATAGGTGGAACTACGAGTGGGTTCTGATCCAAGTTTAGCTTTTCAAGATTTTGAAGTTGACCAAAAGATTCGGGAAGAACCTGGATTTGATTGTTACTAAGATCTAGCTCTTTGAGGTTGGCAAGATATGTTATTGTGTCAGGTAGCTCCGTCAAATTACTGAAATTACTACTCAAGTTCAATACCTCAAGATTCATCAGTTTTCCTATTGAAGATGGAAGGCCGTGAAGTTTATTGAAGTGAGCATCTAGGTACTTTAAAGACTCGAGTTCACTGATGGTGGCTGGTAAAAAACGGATTTCGTTAAGGCTTATTGTGAGTATTTTAAGGTTAACTAGTCCATAGCCGAAATTTGTTGGCAAAAACATCAGGTTATTGAAGCTTGCATATAATTCCACCAGTGACCTGTTTATGAAAATCGTAGTTCATTCATCATTCTATAAACAACCATATGTAATAAATAGTAGGAATTAGGGAAAGCTGGAACTTTAAAATCATTACTTGCAAAAGGCGATGCTTTCGGGAAGGGTGTTAAGCTTGTTGCTAGACACATTCAAGATTTTGAGGCTGGTCAGTAAGCCGATTGAATCTGGTAAGGATTCTAAAAGATTTGATGAAGCATCAAGTTCTTCAAGTTTCACTAATCCTGCAATTGAATCAGGCAGCACCTGTTTCACAACAAACATGAAGCAGTGATTATTTCATCAGTATACATACAAGTTACAACTTATAAGAATCAAGGGTAACACTGCTAAAGCTAAGGCTTTTCGCCTCCAACTTTTTAAAGCACCGTAAATGTGTGATTGTGTTGACTACCCACCACCTCTTTTTAAATGTGTTGACTATTTTATCTATCAGAAATAAGATAGCATACTAAATTGGTTTTGAATTTTTATAAGAAAAAAACTTATAAAAGAAATCAGATATAAAACTTGCGAAGTTGCAACTTTTAAAACGTTAACGCCCCGTTATAAAATTTAGCATTAGCGTGCGTCAAAAAAGCTTGGGACACCCTTGCCAAGAATCATACCAAAACTTTCTTTCATTTAGGTACCAACATCTATAAATCGTCAAAAAAGTCACTAAACAATCTGTGTGTTAGAAAGAGTCACTGAACTACGTCTGTATTATTAAAAAGGTATATATCTTACACAACCGGGGCCTTTATCCAGTTTGTTTATGGCTTTGCATCCAGTCTTGTGTTTATTACAGTATATACTTTTGAATAATACAAATGTAGTATATCGAATTTGTTACACAAAAACAATTCGGTGACTTAACCATCTTTTGGTTGAAAGTTTATGTGACCTTTTTTCAGGATAAATCATATATACTCAAAGTCCAACCTAAATTTTGAACGGAAAAAAGAAGAAGAAAAGATTCAAACTTTTTAAGAATTTGTATGAAGCCAGACTAAATTAATTAACGCATCTTATAAAAATGATAGTTCATGTCATTTTCTCTTTTGACAAATAGGTTGTTACGTTCGAAACCTAACATGGTGACTTAGTGGTTAGCGATCATGTTTTCTCACAAGAGATCTCAGGTTCAATACCTCCTTAAGTTAGGCCGCATACATCTTAGTCAAAAAGACGCCTCATCCCCGGGTAACCCAAACAGGGTAAACGTCATTCGTTTACCCCGTTGTTGGCATAAACAAGAAGTCAAAGAAAGAATCATTAGAAAGATTTAGATACAAATAAAAATGGATGTGCTATAATATGAACCTGTAAGTGATTATTGGAAAGATTTAGATGAACTAGAGATGAAAGTTTCCCAAAAGCTTCCGGGAAAAGCTTTAACCGATGGCCGGAAAGATCAATTCTTACGACAGTTTCCGATGATGCTTCATTTAGTATCCGTCCTACTTCTTCGTTGAAATCTTGGTCAACTTTCATAATTTCCGCCATTTTGTTTGTTTGATTTGATATTTTGATTATAAAGAACTGAAGAGTGTTCCCAGGTTTTTGATTCTTTTTTTTTCTGTAGAGAATTAGTCAGATGTTTGACTTTGACTTCTGTTGGACGACCCTTGATCACGTGCTAAGTCACGTGACTCTTTTTTCAACTTTATCTTTTAGGTTTTCTATAGTTGTGTACTTGTGTTTTATGACTAAAAATTTCAAGGTTGGTCTTTCAAATATAAAATAGTATTTTTTTTATGCATGTAATAAAATATGACGGTTCTTAAGTTATAAACAAAACCCTAGCATCAATAAATCAACACTATGGTGGGGTATGGGATCCGTCAACAAATCAACATGTAAAAAAAAAAAAGTTATCGTTCATGTGTATCCCACGATATAAATGTAGTGGGTCCGTGTTCATGTTAGGTGAAAAAAATAGAGTATTCTCATGACCATTTTATTGACTTCTTTCCTCCGGTTATCTCAAAATGTTACCCAATGATCACACTTTTGAGAGAAATCATTACCACTAGGTTACCTCAAGGATAGCTAATTGCAATGTGAAAACGTTTTTGGTTAATTGCCATTAACGTAAACATCGTTTCAGATTCTGCACTATCTATCTATTGTAAGTTATATGAGATCTACATTGAAAAGTTGAAGAATTATGATGATTTGTAATCCAGGTAGTGATCCCTGGTTTCGCCTGGAGGAATTTGTATGTAACTAACGCAAACATAATACAGTTTCTCAAATCATAATATGATTATATATAACGCACGTAAATAAGAAAACCTTGCTAGTGATATAATATCAAAATTACTTGAGCCAAATGCCCAATGCTAAAGTGTATTATGTTTGCGTTAGTTACATACAAATTCCTCCAAGCGAAACCAGGGATCACTACCTGGTTATAAAAAGGTTCACAAGACAGTGCAACAAACTACTCAAACATAGTTATAAAAGGTTCATAAGACATTTTTATGTAATTGAAACACTTGCACTATAACTAATGACATTTCCGATCATCTAAATCACAAGCTGTCCAACAATATTATCGGATTCTTAACCAAAACACGAAACTCCCCATAATGTAACATCATTGATGCTTGTCGTAACTTAAATAGTATCCCACTAATTAATCGGAAAATAGCAAAATCAAAGGTAAAAGGATCAAAACTTTTACAACACATAGCATCCCTTTTGAAGGCTTCCCCTGGAGTGGATCCGGGCTCATTCATGTAAACATGTGATAAGTTAAAGCTATAATAGTGCCTTCTGCCTTCTGTCTGTATCTTCATGCTCAACCTACCAATTCAACATGTCATCAGATTACATCCAATATGGCAAAATTATAGGCTCGAGTAAGGGCTCATCTTTAACACGTATCAAAAAAAAGATAGGTTGACTCAAAACATTTTATAGAGTCCAATATGATGAGATATGTAAATTTATTTCATTCAAAATCTTCTAAAATTTGAAAATGAATAAGGATGTTTATGCGTTACAAAAACTATACGAAAAACTTTGGACCCTTTCACCCAACTTTACCTGTTTCCTTTTAAGCTATTTGTTCTATTTGACCTGCTTGACCCATTAGAGATAAAACTTAACCCGAAGTCACCCATGGATAATAACACAAATTGAAATTGCCACCTCAAAATTGAGATGACGAACATCAAGTTCGGTAAACAGAGTTGAGATTTCTAGAATCTCTTAAGTATTTATAAATATAAATTAATAATATAAACTAAAATATCACTAGCTTGTACCTCGACAAGTACTCTTCCTTTCTTCTTTTTAGCATCCCTCTCCTGCTTCTTCTGAGCATACTTGGAATCTGTCCTCCCCCTCTTTCTATCCACCACCACTTTATCTGCCCCATCGTCATCATCTTCATCATCATCAATTGCATCTAACATAGACCATTGACAAAGTTATCATACATTGAAAGACATTCATCCAACATCCAATGCTTATTCAATTTGCCTTTGTGATCGATGTTATATGATTATAAGATGACAACACCGTTGATCAGACATTAAGATCAAATAGTTGCCCTACAATTAAAGATATCGATAAGAATCATACCATCATCATCTGAGGCAGTTTCTCCCGCTGGAAGACCATCGAAATCCTCCATATCATCTTCGTCTTCCAGGTCATAATCCCCTTCAACGAATTCAATTTCCACCTATTTAAAGAATAAGTTGTTAAGCATAATAAAATTGGAACATGAAAATTGAATACTAATGATAATTCATGAATTATATAGATCCCTATAAAAAAAAAAGTTGAATGCGATGACTAACCTCTTTCTCTTCATTTGCATCTGTTTCAGGCTCAAAATCATCCAGAAATTTATTGTACGCCTCTGTATGATAATTATATATATCCCCATACATTCCTTTTTGAACACGCTCAACCAATTCCTTCTCAATATTCTGCACCCAGTATAATGCTCGTTAGGTGTGTAAGCAAGATTTAAAGGGAATCTCACTAAACCAGAATTGGTTAAAAATAGGCATGTGCACGGTCCAAAAACCGGCCCGGACCGGGTAGGCCCGAAAACCGAAAGTCCATGAAAATCAAAACCGAAGCCCGGCCCGTTGGGTGTTGGTCGGGTTCGGTTCGGTCCCGGGTTTACCCGGGTCGGTCTCGGTTCAACCCACCAGGCCCGAAATTTCAATCATCC